>JAPDSC010138010.1:130752-177626 GCA_026290005.1 Latrodectus geometricus
AAACTTTTTATATATTACTTTATTTGGGTGCTTTTCATATGTAAATTAATTTGAAATTTGAATCGCCTACATATATGGACCATGAAAAGACTTTTCGGGCTTCTAGTGTTCGGGAATGAATTGTTTATTTCAGTAGAATATAAAGGATAACTTTTATCACTTTTTTACTATCATGAGTTATTTTATTAATTATTTTAGCTTCTATTTTATTTGAGAATTGTGCAGAAAGAAAATAATTTATAATTTGAATCGCTAACTTATATTAGTTATTAAATTTACTTATTAACTTATCTTCAAATATTACATGCATTTAATGTCATTTTCTCTATTTTGCATTATATTAATTTCACAAAAAAATAGAATTATTAAGAGATTTCTATCCATTTATTTTAGGTTGCTTACTATTAGGTATTTGTCCCCAATGATTCATAATTTAAATGTTTCAAAATGTAGAAAATGATTAGATTATTAAAAAATCAATAAAATTTAAATGATAAATTTTAAAAAAACTTTAAGTACTTACAACAAATGTTTTCCAAATTTCTATTTTATACATTTTCGATTATTTCCTTTCATAAGAGTGTAAACTGAGGCTTATTCATTTCTTTGAACAAAAACAATAGATTTTTCGTTTTCTTCTGATTTTGAGTAATTTTAACTTTGCTCTAAAAATGAATTCACAATAAAAATAAAAATTAGAAGAATGGATGTATTATGATTCAAATTATTTGAAATGAAATATGCACATAGTTTAGATGAACCCCTAATTTACGCATAATGGAGCTATAGAATATTTTATAAGAGTGAATTGATTATTGAATGAACTGAGATCATCTGAAAATGTCATGTGTGAAATTATAACATTAGGAACCATAAAATGAAAAAATTATGAAAATTAATATTAAATATCTGGATATATTACAATAGTCTATGTGAATCAAATATAATTCATTATTAATTACAATGAATAAAAGTGTTGTATCTGTACTTTTTATTACAAAACGTGCCCTCATTTTTAAAGTTTTTCTTAATTTTTGAATATTTTGATCATTTATAAAACCTAAAAATACTCTCGGTGAAAGATAAAATATTAATACTTTATTTTCGATTAATATTTTTCTGTGCTATTTTTTTAGCCTCATATTCAATAATTATAACTCATATTAGTTTTAAATGCTATAAATTCTATTAGTAACTACATCTGCTCTTTTCTTTCACATGAGAAGCATTTTTATGTTCATTATTCTGTTGTATGAATAATATAGAAGAAATATACAAGCATTTATTTTAAACAATTTTTAATAATTAAATGTTGCAAGAATTTAATAATTTTTAGATATTTGAAATAATTTCTGTTTTAGACATATTATCATAGATAACATAGTATTCTTCATAATTATTCAAACAAATGAAATCTAAAATATTATTTTAAAATTTATTCTAATGCTGCCTATCTATTTTACATGTAACAATGATTTCACATTTCTAGAAAACATACATACATTATAGTAATTAACCCAAATATGCTGCACAATAAAACAAATTGATTTCCCTATACTCACTTTAATGATGTTTTTGGTACATGTAGGGCAGTCCTACCTCTGCGAAGATAACAAAAAAGAGTAAAAAAATGTTTCCTTTTTACACGTGCCCAGATCATCAGATGCATTAAGTGATTAAGCGCTTTCTTTAACCCAGCGATTTCCGCGTAGAATGTATCATTTTCTTTTAGAAAACTGTTCAACTACTGGAAATTGTTCGGAAGCAATGGCCGGAGGAAGTGCACATTAATCATTGAATATGTCAAGTCTGCAAAAGAATAGGATAGATGGTGGCAAAAAGATGGGAAGAATTTTTAATCTTAGAAAGGATGTCATCATTAAAAAATTGAAAACAATTTATGTGTTTTCTTACTGATATAGTTTTCTAGATTCCATTTACAACAAAACAAATCATTTGAAATTTTTTCTTGAGTAAAATTGTTTGAGAATATATTCATATATTTTAAAATAAGGAATTAATTAAATTGAAACTATGAAAATCTATCTCTTTAATGAAATTTTAGTTTCCTTTATTATTATCATGAACATTTTACAAATAAGAAAAAATAAAAATTGCTAATATAAAATTATTAAATTGTAATGTTTCATAAATGAACTTCCGTATATTATTCTTCTTAAAATATTTTTTTTAATTCAAAAGAATATATTACTTCAATTTAATCATTTAAAGAAAGGATTTTATTTAGGTAATTAAATAATATTTAATAACCAAGAATTGGTTCCTCATAGACCTTAAATTTCATATATATGTTTATATACATAATTTCATAATATATAAAGAACATTCTTATGGTTGGGTATTTTGTTTCAGCAAAGTATTCGTTTAAACTTATCATGATTTAATGCCCAATTAACTATAAAAATTAATTTTACTCTTTCTTGAATTACAGTTATCAAATAATATCTAATAAATTGTAAAACGCTTTTATCATTTTTTATTGAATAAGCTATGCTATGCAAGAATGTATTCGTAAATAATGTTCTCTATATATTTTATTTCAATCATATGTTTATTTAAAAATTGTACGAATGAAACATGTATAAATAATATAGAAGAAACTTTAAAGTACCTTAAAAAACAAATATTTCTTTATTTGGAAAATTTTCGAACGAAATTTCAGAATGAAAGTTATTCAAAGTAATTATATACAATGATACTTACTTTAAAAATTTGTTTAATTTTCAAATTTAACTACTTTATATAATAATTGAAATAAAAATACAAGTATTTTATATTCTTTCCATTAGTTTCACGTGAAACATAATAATTATTTTTATAATATTTAGGTAAGCCTGATCCTCCTGAAGAATTTCAAGCACAAAATGTCACATCAGATAGAGTGCTTTTAAGTTGGTCACCCGGATTTGATGGTGGATCACCACAATTCTTCCGCGTTCGCTATATGATCAAAGGGACTGATGAAGTATCAACCGTGGACGTTCTGCCAACCAATGCATCTTTATTTATGGTCACAGGTCTAGAGCCTGGGACGGAATATTCTTTCTCTTTGATGTCTTGGAATGTTTATGGTGAAAGTGGCTACACTGAAAATGAAGTTTTAGCTCACACAACAGGTAAAATACTTTTATTCATGTAGAAAAAACGAAAAAACAGTTAAAATCTTCGAAATTTTAAAAGTACTGAGAGAATATACAATTTATATTATGATATTGATAGTGCTTATTTGATTATAAAATTGTTTAAAATAAGGAAATTAAATAATTTGTAACATATAAATATATATGTTCATGGGTTATAGGAAATTTATTTATCATTATTAGCGAATGTAACTAATTAATTATTGTAATTTGTGTGTAATTATACACGACGGGCGAATTTAAGCTCTGTGATTCAAGAGTAAACAGTTTATTGCTTTCTCAAGTTAATTAAATATTTAACCACTTTCAAAGCAAAAAGATACTAATCAAAAAGGAATTTTATTCTGTGGATAAAATTTTCTCACATCTATAAAATGACAAAAATACCAAACAATGAAGTAATCCTCAAAATAGTTGGAAAAATGATTGCCAAATCGAATTATTGAGAAGTGATAAATTGTACTAATAGAAAAAAAAAGCTATAGATGATATGAGTAATAGTTAAAAATAACTAAATCGGAAAAAAACTACCATTTAAAACATTATAATGAAAAACTAAATTTTAAATGCTATACACACTTTACTTAAAAAAAAATAAATATAATTAATTTGAAAATTTGAACACATGATAAAAAATAGTTTTAATAAACTGAAGGATTTTTATAAATAGATTAATTGAGAAAAAAGCTAAATATTGTAATTTTAAATGCTGATTTAATCTAATTTATAGTTTATAGGGCATGCATACATTTATTTAAAATATACGGTAAATATTCTAACGTCTACAAATTATCATACATTCATAAATTAACTCATTCACTCAAATATTAACATATACAGATTTTTTTTTACAAAAATGTGATTGATGATTTGATTTCAATAACACTTCTGTTAGAGTAAAGATAGAAAAAAATCAGTCTTTACTAATTTAGTGATAAATAAACATTAAAGTCAATTAGGGTTTAAATTAATTCTTAAGTCAATGATTATCAAAAATGAATTAAAATTTAGATTCAACTTGTGTAATTAATTTATCGTTGGAGAAAATTTTAACTAAATAATAGAGATATATATTAATAGTTATTTTAAAAGTTAAGATAAATATTATTAATCTTTTAAGTTGAATTTTAAAATAACTTTAATTGGGTAACTAAAATTTAAGTTAGAAAATATTACTTTTTTTTGAGAAAAACCTATTGCAAAAGAATATTTACGGATATAAATATAATATATAAAGTTGTTTCAAGCATTTGATATTAATTAATTCTTATATTTATTCATTGTAAAAAATTAAGTGAATATTAAACATTTACATTGTAAATATAAAGCGAAATTAAAAGCGGTTATTAAAAGACGGTATTTATCATTTACTATTAGAGCATGTTTTAAATATTTTCCATTATTTGAGAACATGGATATTTAGCAAAAAATAATTTAAGGCTCAAGTTATTATCTGTTTTGCATAATTATGTTATAAAATATGACATTGTGTCATAAAATATGATGTTATGCATCAAAAAGTTTATTCTCATTCTGAAAATGTATCTAAATCACATATCTCAATATACATACAGAATACTTACTTTTTTATATTCATGACAGCATCTGTTAATGTATTTTCAAAAAAATGTATATAAATAGATAACAACAACATTTTTATGCATTTATTTTCTTCTTGTTCGAAAGAAATTATATTAAGTAACATATTTCACGAATTTTGCAAGGACTATGCAAATTTAATAAAAATATAATATAAAATAATAAAAAAATTCTAAATGAATTTCTTGTCAATTTATTAATTTAATAGTTAGGAAAGTTTATCACAGTAAAAAATTTTAAATCGAATTGTTTATGAAATATTTTATATATTTATATAATTAAATTTATACATGCAAATAAAGTTATATAAGTTGGGACACAAAATAAAAATTTTCAAGACGAAAAATTTCAAGTTGATGTCAAAGATTAAATTTTGAATTTAACTAAGCAATATTCTTAATCAGAAAAGTATTTTTTGAAAATCATAGTTAAAGTACTCAATTAAATTATTTCATAAAAATTTCTTTATATTCAAACACTTTAAAGAATAATCTATTGTAAGTAAAATCATTTTTATGTTACAGTGTTACCTTAAAGAATAAAAACTTATTTAGCGCAGTTTCCTTTTTAATCATTCTGTTTAAAGAAAGATACTTTTTAATGTCAGTTTTGAGAAATTTATCATTTAAGTTAAAAAAAAAATCATTTAATAAAAACTTAGTTACAAGACATACTTACAAGAAATCTTTTCTTGAATATTTTTTTTATAAACTCTTTAACTTATGAAACTTTTCAATAAGAAAAGTTAAACGCGCAATACATGAACCCACTTAAGAGCTGGCGTAGCTGGACCCTAGCATTATGCTCTGCTCAGATTTCTTCTTACGGTCTTGGCTTCAGGGGAAAACACTACTACTTCTTCGGAAGTAACCATCGTTAAACTTGCGAGACTCTTTAAAAGTTTCAGTACTTTGTTGAAGAATTTCTTCCTTTCCTCCATTAAGTTTTGAGATTAAATATATCACTTAGTTTAATATTTCCCTAAGTTAATGTTAGACTTCAAGTTGACTCGCTCTTATTATCAAGTATTCTGAGTTGGAAAAATTGTCAGCATATCAATTCACTTTTCTGGTGAATAAATATGATTTCGAGAATGTACTCAGTGATAGTTAAGTAAATTTATATTTATTTTTACTATAAGAGCTTAAACATAACTTAAGGTTATCTGAGATTGACACTATTTTATTTCTCAGATAACCTTAAATTATTCAGAAGGAAAAGTATATATTATATAAAAATGTGTGAAATGTAAATAAACATTTTTGACTGACATAAAAAGTATTTATATATTATTTTTTAGGCAATTTATGACAGATATTTTTTCACAATTCACTCGCAGAAATATTTTTGAGATTTATTTTTGTTCAGTTTTAGTGTACTTAATATATTTGATATTTTATTTTATTACATATGCATTACCTTATCTTCAAAAACAGTTACATCAGTATTTGCTTTATTTAAATAAAATTTCTTGTAGTTTACATTTAATGGTGTCTTCTTTATTTACAACTTGTGACCAAATATACAAATTATATAGCGTTAACGCAATAAATTTTTAATTTATTTTAACATAAAGCTGAAAGAATATGTGTATGTGTGTTTAGAGTAATTGTTAAATACCACTGTATTCAACAAATTATATTAGATTATAAAGTTTTTGGTGATAAATCCTTAAACTTCATGTATAAGTTTTTATTATTACCAACTTTTTATGTATTTATATATTTGAATTAATTTAAGCATGAAAACTGAGAGAGTGATGATAAAATATTTCTTATTAATCATTATTAAAATTTTATTTCATTAAAATGTTTATGTACGGAAAATAATTATGTTTAACTGCTGTTAATACTAATGTAAAAAATTAATTTGCCATTCTCATTTCTAATAAGATAAATAGGATGCATTACTTGAATATACAAATACCATTATAGCTTACCAAATTCTTAAAAAAAGAATTGTTCAAATCAAAATGTTATTAACGGCAACTCTGTATCCAAAGCGATAAACAAGTTTATTTAGATATCGATAAACTAGTAAAATTCCAACTGTCTAATTATATTATACGTTATAAGGAAGGACAATGATTCTAAAGCTTAACTCAAGGAGAAAATATTGATTAACTCTAGTGCTATAAATGTGTGAAAATTTCATATTAACTTTAATCTAGATGCAAAACTTTTCTCAGATAATATTTTGATTTAAATGGTTTGATTATATATTTTACTCAAAAGTACTTTCGTTTCTAATCACATTGAATTCATGTAACAGCTTTCAAGGATGAACCTGAAAATTAGTTAGCAGTGAAACGTTTACAAAATAAATATCACTTAATATTTCGATACGGATTGATGAATGGGTAACTACATGTACTCACTGTGACTTAGTAGTAGGACTTCGGAGTATAAAGTAGAAATCCGAACTTAGACATGAATTAACAATTCAAGGTGGATCACATGTTTCTGACTTCAGCATATATGTATGTATGTTAGTCTTTATGAGTGTTAGGGATTTTTCCGATTTCCTTCACCTTGAGACACGTGAATATGACCCCCTATCTATGAAAAGTGTTCCTGTAAGGCAAATTACGTATTGGGTATTAAAATCACTTACAAAGACTTTTATCCCATAGCCTTTTAACTACTCCAAATAGTAAATACTTGTGGGATAACCAACACATAATTTAGGGCATCTCTCGTTGGAGCACACGATGAAATAAGTTTCCAGATTCGATTATAACGAATTATGAAAAATGCATCTTGAGCTTCTGTATTCTGCATGCACTTCCACCGGGGTAAGTGTTTTTGAGTTTTTCAGGTTTCTCCCCTCAAGGCACTTGAATCTTGCCGTTATCTATAAAATGTTCTTCCAGAAGACAATTCAGTTGCTGTATTCTAAAATGCGCTTACAATGACCTTAGACCGTTAGGCTGTCCAGTACGAGGTGTCAAATGGTGACTTTGTAAGATTTACTTTGAATATCAATATATTATAATTTTTTAACATATAACATCTTAAGTGAAATTAAGAATAATAACTAGAATCTTATTTGCTCATGGAAAAATCCTCTGAGACTGCTTAAGTTTAATAAATAATATTTTAAATTCAAAACAACTTTTGTCTAAGCCAAATCAAAATCCTCTTATCTATTGCATTTAATATATTTTAGAATCTACATTTTTACGCTGTTAAATTGCTTTTCTTTTTTGAAAATTGAAATTTTAGTTTTACCATATATACTTAAATCATACTAATTAAAGTGAATTTTACTCTAAAATAAAGAAAATTATTCAACAGATATCATGAAAAATTATCTGTTTATTCTATGGTATTTTTTTTCAATTGTTATACGCTTACAAAAAGTTATAGTTAAATAATACTGGAATCACTAAATGGTTTTATAAGCACTTCGTTTGAAAACTGTTGAATATTAAATTTTCTTTTAAGTATATATATAATAATATTTCTATTTATATCAATAAAATTCCTAAATCATTAAAAATATAATTCATTAATTTAAATATCCTCAAAATATTAAAATAACATTTATTAATAAAGTTCATTTGAATATTATGGGAGACTACTCTGAAGAATTGAAATAACATAAATCATAGTGTCATAAATAAACACATACAGATACATAGTGTATGCATCTATATACAAAAGCCTTATTTCGAAATTGGAAAAAAAAGTTGTAAAATATTCTAATTCAAAAAAAGATGCTATATCCTTAACAATTTGACATCAACGATAAGGAAACGTGAAAGAAAGTCCTAGTTTTCTAAAACATACTGTTATTCAAGTCTAAAACATACTGTTATTCAACATACTGTTATTCAAGTTTTCAAACACCCAGCCACTTTCAACACTAGAGAACTGTTGAAAGTGGCTGGGTGTTTGAAAATCTCAAAATAGCACTTCGATCATGGACTGTGCCTGTTACGCTCACGATAATGGTATTAGGCTTATCTTCTTTTTGAGGGCGTATGTGCTAAATCTATCCTCACTTGCCTTAGATGCCCGACAACTACTTGAATATTAGTGACATGAGACGCGAATGTATCAAAAAAGAGTTTTTTTTTCTTAGATTATTAAAAAAGGCCATTATTTAGTTTCACAAATAAGTGAATCACATGGTATTTTGAATTTTGGTTTAAAGGAATATAAAAGTTGTGTGAAGTTGAACAAAAAATAAATATACTGTACACATGTAATTAATTATGAAGTTAAATTTATATTTTTGTTTCATTAACTTTTTTATTGAGTTTGATTTTAAAATTACGTATTCTTACTTTTTAAATAACTTGTAAAAATATACAATTATATAGGATGTTATATTAAGTATTCAACATACATAATTTTAATTACTCACTTCTTCTAATATCACATTATTATTTTAAAAATATTTTATTAAGCAATAAATGATTGGAAAGAAATATTTTAACAAAATATAATAATATAACTAATTATTCATCATATAAACATTGAGGAATAAATAAATTGTTGTCTAAGAGGACTAACTTATGTGAAAAACTTTTAAAATTAATTGTAAGGAGAAATTATTAATTAAATTGAAAATAGTTATTATTCTTTTTACATCTATTTATTGATATGGATTGAGTAAATTAATTTTGGTATTAATTTAAATTAAATTGTTTTTAAATTTTTATATATAAAAAACTCCCTAGTTAATCAAAACTGCTAATCAAATATTTAATAACTGTGCTTAATGCTAGAAGCCTTTCCTACAATTAAATGTAGATATTAATGCAAACTTTAAATACTTCCTAAAATGTCGATGAATTAATTTTTTATCTAATTTGAATAAATATATTAAAATAAATGAAGCAAAACAATTATACCAAAAATTTCAATTTATAATTGACTGAAATTGAATCCTTCAATTATAATTTCAATTTAAGTATTAAATATCATTTTATATTAATTATAAACTCCTAAAGTATTTTTAACCCTTATCATAACTGATTGACATAGCTTAAAATAAATATGTTTTTGTATAATATCCTTTTTCATGACATTTAAAATTATATCCCCCATATCTTTTAGGAAAATATATTTTAAATCAAATTTAAAGTAGAAAAGTAATTTAAACATTTTTTTAATTTTAAATAAGCTACGATAATTTTGTTTTAACATGAATACATTTCCGGAAAGCATTTAACTGTAATATGCAATCCTAAGTTAAAAATTGACTTCTGTAGAAATTCAAAAAGTTAATATCAGGTGTTTTTAAATAATTTGCAGTATTAGAGCATGCTAAGCGATTCTGCACCTCATAAATTTTCGTTAATTAGGTGCACGCTCGGAGATTTAAAAATGTTATATAAATTAATTTAATTGAGCAAAAAATTTAAGTGGATTTTCGTCTCAGTACTGGTAACATATTTTTTTACGAACATTTTTTTCCATGCAGTTATCTTCGTTTCGGACATAAAAAAAAGGAAATGAAATAAGTAACATAAAATATTAAGGAATTTAAATGTCTTTCCTTTTAATGCTATCAGTAGTGTTTATTTCGTTCACTAAAAATTTATTTTCTTTTATGATATTTTTATTATCATAAACGGAGTGATTATAAGATATCTATGTAAAAGATAAATTACCTTCCTCTTTCTTACTCGTTATCACATTTAAAAACATTTTCTAAAATAAATTTAAACTTGTCTAAGAAAAAATTATGGACTATACAATTTTTGGCAAATATAAAAATAATTGATATAAATAATCAAAAACTTCATAATCTAAAAATATATAAGATATAAATAAGTGATAGTTGAAATAATTTAATTTTTGGTTAACTGCTTAATAATAATAAAAATTATCTTCTTCTAATTATAAACAATTTTACTTTAAAATGTATTAAAATACGTTGTATAAATTATTTTTTGACATATTTATAAAAAATTTTGTAAAATCTAATAACTTAGCACCTTCTTTGGTTAATGGACATAAAAATCTTTAACGAGAAATTCTTAAGAAATTCAGATCACGTGGCTTCAAATATCAGAATAAAAGTTACAGGTAAGCATGAAACTTCGAAAGTGGACAACAAGAGCACCTGACCCAGAAGTTGACTGTTTTCAGGAATAAAATTGTGCTGATTCACAGAATTGAGTGGGCTAATGGGGGTTTTTCAAGTAAAAGCGGCCATTGGCCGAAAGCTATGAAGTTCATCATTTACTCAAGAGTCACTCTTTTAGCAGAAATCAATTGTTCAACTCTCGTCTTCCGAAAATGAGAACTTAGAATTTTTGTTTCCTTTTGGCATTATTTTTAATATTTCCTATTTCATAGTTTTGTTTTTTGAATGATAAATTACTTTGCTTTTCAGAAATTCATTTATTATTATTAAGAATAATGACTTGTTTTTGCTGATAAATACATATAGTGAGTGTTCAACTTAATTGAATTTGCTATTATTTTATTTAGTACAAAGTTTTTTATTTTTTTTATTTTTATACAAATTTTATTCAGAATTTGAAATTATTTTATTAAAGAAAAATGTTTTGAATCATTATTTACAAATTCTTGTTTTATGAGTGCTTTTTGTATCAATCTAAAACTTATTTAAATAGTTTCAGAACAATTAAATAATCTTAAATTTTACAATAGTTAATAAATATAAATTTATAACTAATTAATAAAATAATCAATAAAAATATTCATGAATTAACACATATTGGCAAAATTTTTATATCCATTATATATTAAATGTTAAAAAAAATTATGTGAAGAAGAAATTCTTAAGTATTTTTAAGTAGATTTAAATATCCGATGTCTTTAAATATATCTCTCGATTTTTAAATGTGAACCAACCGGGTTATATTAAGCACTATTTGCAATATTTTTTTATGTTACATAAATCATATTACGAGACAATTTAAAATGTTGTTAAGTGGTAGATTTGATTCCTATTTTGAAAATTTAGAGTATTAAATTATCTATTCGAATCATCAACAATTTCCTACAAAATTTATGAAATAATGCAATTAAATATTATTGCACTGGACAGAGAATATTATTGTATTTAAATAAATTTCATTTATATTTACATAAGATAACTAAATGACATTTGGTTAATCAAAACAAAAATTATTTTTATTCAATGTAAAAGAGAATCTCAGAATATTATTAATCAGAGTTTAGATTATGTGAGCAAAAATTAGCACGCAAATTATTTTTTGACACCCTTTAATTATTTCTGATAAAACCTCTAAAATAAACATTATAAATTAAAATAAATTTGTTTATCAAAATCTTTCAAAATATTCCATGCCGTTAAAATATCTTACAATGAAGTCGAAGTGTTTTTTTAAAAAAAAAACATAAATTTTTCCTAACCAGAAGTGCGTATTATGCATATAAGGTGCAAATGAGCGTATATTTAATTTCAAACATATTGTTAAAATCATATGATGGTGTTTTCTATGTTGCTATAATCATACTTCAATGCTTTATTTTCATATTTTATGTAGTTGGTTTTGTCAAATACTCTTATCCATCTTTCATCATTCAATTACCCATCTTTTTCTGCAATGTGTATATAATAAAATGTCTAAGCACATCCAAGATTATTATAAAGATAGATTCTTCATCAAAACTATATCCTACATTTCCGAAAACAGATAAAATTTAAATGAAGTAGCAAAGGGCTTTATTTTTTTAATCTAGATTCCTCGTCAAATTTGAATATGTTAAGTTTTGTTATGTTTTGTTTTGTCTAATTACCAATAATATTACTTGTGATTTACTATTTATGAAAGATTTTGCATTTATACAAAGTAATGCGATATTATTTCCTAAAATATCATTTGTATAAGGAAAATCTTCAAATAGAAGAGTATATTATTTCACACCATACAAAATATACTCAAATAACAATTATATATATATATATATATATATATATATATATATATATATATATATCAGAAATCAGATTTTATGTATTAAGATGATTTTAGAAAGAAACTATAGATGAAATGTTCTTAATATTTATATGTGTATTTGTAGTAAATTTATTGTTATATTTGTAGTAGTATTATTTCTATTGGTTAATTTTGAGACATTAACAAAATCATAAAGAATTCCTTGGGGAATCAAGAAATTATAACTCTATCTATAAAGTTCAGTAAATATATTGCAGATACTAATAGTACATAATGTTAGAATAGAAACTTTTATTGTTATAAAATAGAGTAGAAAGAAAGAACGTCGAAAAAATTCATTGAAACTAGAAATCTAATCTTTCTTAAAAGGACATTTCTGAAATACCTATGCTCAGAATTACAGCTCAATACAAAATGTTGTTCTTAAGAACTTCCATAGTATCTGTCTCGAAATAAAATGAATTCCAATTTTGATGGTTCCATGATGTGTAGATTAAAAAAATGAGCTGTAGATTGAAATAAATTGAAATAAAGGAAGATAGCTGTTTTCAACTGAAGATTTCTCCAAAGAACATGATTTTATTTTCTTTTTTCTTAGTTATGCGTCCTCGATGCGTAACGAAACATCATATTCATTTGCGAGAAATAAATGAAAATGCATATTTTGAATGAAAATTTATGTACCGGAGAAATGAGTGTTGTGCTTATTTGATGAAAAGGAAAAAAGTATATCTGTTTGCTGTGGGATAGAAATATTAGTCGATGATATATTCTAGATTTTTCTAGAATGTCTAGAAATGTTGCAATGTAGAAATATTTGCATCATATTTTTCTAACGCATTAAAATTCATATTTTTTCTTTTATAATAAACTTTTGTTATTTTTATAGTTTACATAAAAATAATAAAACAATTAACAAATTTATATAATTTATGTTGAAAACATTAACACATTTTTATAGTTTAGGGTGACATAATTCAAAAAGAATTTCTTTTAATTTTTGTGGTTTGGTACAGAATATCAGATTTCTTTAATTAAATTAAAAGAAAATATTATTTTCTTTTAAAAAAACAGAAAGAAAATCATTTTGCTACATAAATACTATAAGAATTCAATATACTTCCGGCATTAATTAAATCGTTAAATACCTTATTCTACAACACGATAATTCTATTTTTTTTCATAAACATAATATTTGCAGGGATCTTTTAATCACAATTCTCATTGTTTGGCATCTATTGATAATGGGATTTTTATGTGACCTTTTAAAGATTCTAAGAAAAGCCTTCAAAGAGTGTCTAAAGAAAAGCTAATGATTAATTATACTTAAAGATATGAACACCCGTGTTGTCAAAATATTTACTTTTTTTTAAATTAGCGCAGACTTATTTTCATAGAATAGTGTGTAGTACTAAATTATTTTAAAGAATATTACAAAAGGATAGATATAGAAGTTGTTTCCATTACTATAAGTTTTATCATTATAAAGGAAAACATAACAGATAGTTGCATAAAACAGACTTGCTCATTGTTTTAATTTAATGCATTGAACATTACACGTTCATGAATATATAACATCATTTGATCTATTTAAAAAAATTAAATATTTAATTAAAAATAAGAAATTTTGTGGTTTCTGCATATGTTTCAGATTTTTAGAGCGAAATAACGTTAATTGGATTCAAATATTTTAATTACTAGCATGAAAGAAGTAAATAATTCCAAACTTGAAATAATATCCATTATTTTCCAGATACATCTTTAATGTCAAATGCATCAAAAAATACTTTTAATATTTAAAATCATTTCAAACAATAAAAATTATTTCAAACAAGGAAACAATCTTTTTTCCATGTTTGAAATCATTGTTTTTTTCGGTAAATAATTTATTTTGGGCAAGATAGTAGATTCCTTTAATTCGCTACCCATTAATAACAGCAGTATAGAATGTAACTTAAAATATGACTATTTGTAATGTAATATAGTGAAACATTTGTAATAGTATCCGATATTAATTTAGTTGTGAACATCACTATAAGTTTCAATAGAAGCACTTACGAGATCACAGATCAACATGATATATTTGCGCTTTATAAAGTAATGAAATCTTGTTAATTATTTTACAACATCATCAATATTTTTTAGGCCTTCATAATAAAACATGTAGATTGTTGTGCTTTCTTACTAAATGATTTTAAATAGTATTACAATATTTCAATAATGTAAATGTTTCTATGAAATTGAAATATCCTTCTATATCATGAAACTAAATAGATTTTATGATGGAATATATTTTTGAATTTTGTGATTCTATTTATTTTTTATGTTTATATTTATTTGAAAAATTTTGTACACATGTAACACAACATGCATGTATTTATATTTTAGTTCCTCGCCGATTGCCAAGTACAGCCGTTGATGCTCTTGCTAAAAACAGTGATGACGTACCAGTATTCTTATTAGTAATAATTTGCATAGCCGGAACTTTACTTATCCTCATCAATGGAGCTATTGTAGCTTGTTACCTACAACGCAAGAAAAAGAGGCAGACACAAGGTAATTACATTATCCCAATCATTTTTACTATTCACTTTAATTCGAAATGAAATATGGATAAGGAAATATTACCAAAACGATGAGTGCAATCACAAGTAAATTTGAACAAATGAATATAATATTTAAATTAAAAGATACAGCCTTAAATAAATATTTCCTAATAAATTAAACTGTTAAATCTATTAATATAATATCAATTACTTTACATAATTGAAATCAATTTACGTAATGAAAATAATTAAATTGAATCACTTTGCAGTAAAGCATTCGGATAAACATTACTTTATTTAATTTTATAACATTAAATAAATAAATATGTAAGAATTGCACTAAAAAGAACAGTATGAATCACGTTTATTTAATTAAAAAATATTCTAGGTAAAATAAGCTTTAACTATATTCATATATATATATATATATATATATATATATATATATATATATATATACCAGAAGTGCTAACAATATGATAAATTTCTTATAAGCCGTTACTCTCTGATACAATGGTTAACTTCTTTCCCTCTAAAATATATCCTATCCTTGGACGATGCATCACATGCATTAGCATGATGATGAATCATTCATAAGGGACGGATTTGGTAAAGCTTCGAAGGCACATAAAGCGTGATAAAATATAGATTTCAGTACAGTATTTTTATATGGCGTACAATAATAAGAATAGAATAAAACTTAATGTAGAATAAATGGGTATACTACTGGATAAATATTGAATACTACTGGAATTTCACTGGAATATTATCTTATAAAATATATTTGTAAATTAGAGAAAATTATTACTGTTAAATTAATCATAACAACAATGTTCAATTCAATTAATTATAAAATATCCTTCAAATTTTGGTTAAAATACTTATATGCAGATTCTGAGCTAAGCAACACAAATGTAAATTCTGATTTTCAGAAACTAATATAACTTAGAAAACCTGTGTTTCATTGTGAAGGTTGATAGATGTAAGGAAAAATGCTAAAATTAAATGTAATATTTTTAGGTATTAAAAACTGTTTGCCTTTAAGATAAAAGTATTTCTGTAGCTTCCATAACCAAATGTAACATACTGAGGTTAAAAAATAATATCAGTCCATTGGAAGAGGGATAATTAATTAAATTATATTATTCTTCAATGTTCCTTATTTAGTCATTCCAATATAATACCCCACAATTAAAGACCAGGTAGGAATTTTTTGATGATTTGTCTTCTGACGCATAAAGACAACTAATCCAGATGTAAATCGATATTGTACAACTTTCATTGGAATCAAGGAGATACAAATCTACATACATCATTATCAGGTTAGGCATAGAGATTTCATCAAGAAAGACTACATGCAGAGATAGTGGATTTTGTGCATGAGTGCGTTTTCATATGATCTGACGGTCATTAAATATGCTTGAGATTACACATATCGTGCTTGCATGTTTCTTACCGCAAATCATTCTGTAATCTTTCGAACATCTCTTTGGAAGGAATAAGTTATGCTTAATTTTGGAGTTGTCAATCACTTCATCACAGCAAGATCAAATGATATAAATGCTTGTATAGTTAAGAGATGAGATCACTTTGTTTTTTAATAGTGATTTTCTTTTGTACCTAAATTAAGTTTTGGTTAATTATTAATCAAAACTTAATTAATATCATAAACATCAGAAAATTTAGCATAACTTTTCATTTGAATTGTTCAAATTTTCTTTGTTTTTTCGTGTTTCATTCTTATATTATTTTGTTTATAGATGAATACATTTAACTTATTTACTTTTGACAGTTTAGGCCAATTGAATCAGTATATGGATTGGCACAAATCGTACATATAAACAGTTTTTGATTTAGAATTATGTGCTTAACGTTTTTTCTTAATAAGTATTTAAACAATGCATATAAGCAAATTAATGTATACACATTTAAATGTATTGACATTATAAAAACTTAATAAAGTAAATATACATAAATGGATAAAATAATGCTTTAATTCTCTATATTGACAACAGTTTTTAAATGTTATGAATAATCTGATAATTTCTCTCTTAGCATAACTTATTTATTAAAATTAAGCTTTTAATTTACTTTATATTAAAAAAATATTATAAAAATAGTCCCTAGTACCAGTTTCAACAGAAATAAAATTGAAAAAATTGAAAAATACATGAGCAATAGTAATAATTACTTTATATTCCCCTTGCGGTATATGTTACATGTTTTGTATGATGAAATTCTAATATTAATTACATGTTATTGAATATCGTTGTAATTCATATGATTAAAAATGCTGATTAGAATCTCTCAACCAAACATTTAAACTATTTCTTTTCCACTACTTAAAACAAGCAGAGAAACTCGTTTTTGTCATCAGAAAAATGCAGACAGTATTATTAGAAGGATCATTATTACAATTGGTTCATATAACAATGTTTTCAAAACAACATCACATTAATTAAATTTTATGTTTTGTTCACTAAACAAGGAAATGATAATTTAGTATGCTATGAAAATAAACAGTAGATATTGATTTTACATAATTATTTTTTTAATCTACTCAATCATAAAAAATGAAATTCTATGATTTATTAAATAATAATAAAAATAAATTAAATAAATGTTTTATATTTTAATCATGAAAAAATATTTTATTTGTTTTATTGTTATTATGTTATTTTTGTAATTTATTATATTTTTTATTCAATAATTAGATATCTTAAAAAATAAACAAGCACATATCGTTTTTCACGATCTTAGGAAAATAATGTAAAACATTTATATACAATCGTTTTTTAAGATTATTTCAGTGGAAAAAATAAACAATTTTTTTCTGAATAATTTTGAATTTTGTATACTTTTAACAATATTTGAATTCTACTCAACTAGAGTGAATTTCCATTTTGTTATATTTCTAAAATCATAAGTGCACCTAAAATATTAAAACAAACTTCAAAACTGATCCAATTATTCCAAATTAATCTGAATCTGATATTTAAGTTTTGTTAAAAATATTCGTTTCTTTTGATAATGCATTTAGGTCTAAAATTAAAATTGAGGGGGAAATCAGGATTTAAAAAAAAATAATAACAATTTTTAATATTAATTTGATTTTTTTATACATTAATTTTGCTATGTAATTTTACTGAGGAAAAGACAGTTATTATGCATTTGTAAACGTTTAATGCAGTGTTTCTCAACCTTTTAGTATTCACGGCCCAATTTTCAATCATAATTTTCATCGCGCCCCCCCTCCCCACCGCATACAAAAAATATATACAATAATAATGTATTTTGATTATTTTGGCGCTAAACTTACACTACAACCTTAATTTTAAACGTTACAAATTACCAAGAATACCAAAATTTATTGACATTTTGCAACACCGATCCTCAGCATTGAAAAAACAAGAATCCTATGCTTTTTTATTGCTCTTGCGTCCCGCTATGTCTCGGCAATCTCACGGTTTCGCGAGAAGTTTGGAGTTGTCTGGAATTTGTCTGGTCAGCAAAAAATTAAGCTAGGAGCTTGCACAGATGTGAACAAATGTTTTCTCATAGGGAGAAGGAGAAAATTCTATGACGCCAATTTCAATTCCAGACAATCTCATTCGAGTTGATCCTTCTATCGCTATTGAATCTATTCTGGATGTGTATATTATATATATTTTCGTGCAATTGCAATTCACCGTAATAAATATTCACGGCAGCAGACTTATGCAGAATCATGGATAAATTTTTAAGCAGGCGTAAGCGAGCATTAGACGATAGACAAGCATCAACAAGTACACAGATAAGCGTGGTTCCGAAAATAAAATCAAGAAAATATTCTCAAGAATACTTAAATTTTGGGTTCACTAGTACTGTAGTAAATGAAGAAGAAAGGCCCCTGTGTATCATTTGCTCAAAAATGTTGGTGGCAGACAGCATGAAACCTAATAAACTTAAACGTCATTTGGAAAGGCTTCATAATGAGTACGTAAACAAACCCAGAGAATTCTTCGAATTAAAATTAAAATCATATGAAAAGCAAAAATCATTGTTTAAAAAAACTTTGTCTGTGAATGAAAAATCTTTAATTGCCTCTTACAAAGTTTCACATAAAAGAGTCAGATGTAAAAAGCCTCACACCATTGGTGAAGAGCTTATTTTGCCAGCCGCGATTGATATTGTAGAAATTATGTTTGGAGATAATTTTGCAAAACAAATGCAGTCTATACCTCTTTCAAATGATAATGCTGCCCGTCGAATTGCAGATATAGCTGAAGATGTAGAGTGTCAGCTTTTGTCGAAGTTGAGTTACAAATTGTTTTCAATACATGAGGCAACAGATAGTAATAAAGATGCTCAATTCATTGCCTATGTTAGATTTTGTGGTGAGTCAGTAGTAGAAGAATTACTTTTCTGCAAACCAATAGAACTCAAAGCAACAGCACTCGCTTTATTTGCTATCTTAAATGATTTTATGAACGAGGCAAACATAGAATGGAAAAATTGCATCGGAATATGCACGGATGGTGCTCGTTCTATGTCAGGAAGATTCCAAAGTATTCAAGCACTTGTGAAACAAAAATCGCCACCGTGCGTCTGGACACATTGCATGATCCACAGAGAAGCTTTCGCTTCCAAAGAAATGAGTCCTGGTTTGAATATTGTGTTAACTACGGTTGTAACCGTAGTAAATTATATAAAAATGAGACCCCTGAAATCAAGAATCTTTTCCGCACTTTTAAAGACATGAATGCAGTACATTTAGTGTTTATTTAGGTACAGTACATTCAGTGTCACTATTTTATAGAGAGGCAAGATGGTTATCACGAGGGAAATTTTTGCAACGTGTTTATGAATTAAGAGAAGAAATCGCCGTTTTCCTAGAAGAGGAAAACAGACCGGAAGCTGAGAATTTTCGCGATAGTTTATTTGTGTTGAAATTGAACTACATGGTCGACATATTCGGGAAATTAAATAACTCGAATCTTCAACTGCACGGAGCAAATACACA
The DNA here is from genome assembly GCA_026290005.1 of Latrodectus geometricus. Classification (NCBI taxonomy): domain Eukaryota; kingdom Metazoa; phylum Arthropoda; class Arachnida; order Araneae; family Theridiidae; genus Latrodectus; species Latrodectus geometricus. The sequence continues at coordinate 150,970 of JAPDSC010138010.1, forward strand.
TATATATTGATACGAGTGATAAAGTTAATGCTTTTTGTAGAAAATTGGAATTGTGGAGCAGAAATTTAAAGCAAGAAAACTTAACAATGTTTGCAAATTTGAATGACTGTATTAAAACTTACAAGGCTGAAGAACAACATGTAAAAGTTGTTTTTGTAACCATTGAAAATCATTTAGCAATGCTAGCAAATAATTTTAAAAAGTACTTTCTTGCTGAAGACAAACTGATATCAAGTTACAAGTGGGTGAGGGATCCATTTCAAAATACTCCCGAAGGACTCTCAATCGAAGAGGAAGAAACCTTTCTTAGACTTCACGGCAAGCGGCGAAACCAAAAGACAATTTAGTAATAAATCACTCTTTGAATTTTGGGCAGGAGTGGATGATGAGTTTTCTGCACTAAAAACAAGGGCATTTCGCATTCTACTACCATTTTCAACATCTTACCTTTGTGAAACTGGATTTTCTGTGGTGGCTTCTTTGAAGACAAAATATAGATCTCAGCTAAATATAGAAAAAGAACTGAGAGTGTCTATTTCTAATATTAAACCCTCCTTCGAAAAACTTTGCTTTCAAAGACAGGCCCAAGGAAGTCACTAATAATTATTAAATTTGTTTTAATTTAATAAGTTAATTATTAAATATGTCGAAATGTATTTTGTTTTGTATGTGTGTGTGTGTTCTTTCCTTTCAGTCACTTAATCAATTTTTTTAAATAACATTTTCTCTTGGATATGATCGCGCCCCCCATTAATGTGCTCGCGCCCCCCTAGGGGGTCGCGCTCCACAGGTTGAGAATCACTGGTTTAATGTATTTAAATATCTAAAGGGGGCTGGTTATTGTAAATGTAATTCTTGGTTTCAGTCATTAAACGGATTTTTAGAATTTTATATAAGTGCGAATATGATGTTCCAAGAATGTTTGTGTCTAAAGAAAAAATCTTGGATAATTCATTTTTTAAATAAGGAAATTTTATCTATTAAAAAGATATTATATTGTATGAAAAATAGAAGAGAAAATTGAATACCTATATTTTTAAATTGGTCTACATTAAATTATGTATTAAATTTAATGGGAATTAATTATTTTTTAAATTGGTCTACATTAAAAAATATTAATTTTTATTGAATATAAAGTACTGATTTGAAGTTTATCAGTAAATGATGTTTTGTTCATCTCTTTTATGAACATGTTAACTAGTGAGTTTTAAAATGATAAATGCTATTTCATATTTAGTTAAATTTTTGAATTCTTTCTTCATTTTTTTATTTTAATTTAGTTACATTTGCCTTTAATTAAATTTTTTAAAATTTTTTATAATATTTTGCTACAGTAATTAACCTAGGAGACTTCAAAGAATTTATTATTGTTATATTAACCCCTTCATATGTACTCTCGAGTGAATTCAAGAGCGCTGAATAGCTCGTTAAAAAACTATGTATTAAAGGGTTAATGATATCATAAATGATCTTTGTAATTTCATTTTAAAATTAATTTTAAAATTTGTGAGTTTATGTTAAAATTTGTAATATTTAGTTATTTACTTAATTAGCATTTTTGTATCCTAATCGGACGCTTAGTTTACGAATTCTGATTTTAAAAGTTGGGAAATATTTTGGAAATGTCAGATGTTTTGAACAATTAAATCATCTATTGAAAATAAAATCAATAAGCTAGGAACATAAAATTTATAAAATTAAAATCGAAATAAATGATTTCCCTCTAGATTTTACTAGTTATTGTTTACATAGATATCTAAGTAAAACGTCGTTTTAGTAGTTATTTTTTAAATCACTTAAACTCACAAAAGTTAAAAATTTATTTGCGTCATTAATAAATTCAGTTTCACAAGATGAGTAATTTTAATTGATCGTATGAGCAATAATAAAATCTGTTAAATTCCAAAACGCATTCTGATAATTAGTATGATTACAATCGATAAATGACTATCAAGAAGTGTTTCCAGACATAATTATTAAATGTGAAAGTTCAGTTTTCTTAGCATTAAAAAATGTATTAGTACATCATATGCAAATTCGTGTACATGATGATAGATACAGTCATTGGATCAAATTTAGGTATAATTATAGTTGTTTATTTATTGTGTGAGGGAAGTTTACATTAAGTAGTAAAATGATTATTTTGCCTCATAAATTAAATAGTCAGACATATTATTTGGGCAATAGAATTGGAAGTATTTGATAAAACTTCTTAGCTAAAAATTCGTAAACTATGAAAATTGGATCGGATTTAAAGATTTATACCAGTTATTTGCTCATGTAAAATTTACATCATCTTTACCAAATAGTACAACTGAAATGAACTATGCATGATAACGAATTTTTATCAATTGTATTAAAAGAATTATTTTTGTATGATGAAAATAGTTTTATTTCCGAAGTAAAGCTGGCTTTGTCATGGAACAAAGGAGATTCAAACAAACCAAGTTATTCAAAATGAATGCCTGAATTTAGATTCAATGATCACGGCATACCTACATTCAATGATTGAAGTGTACGATTAGTAGAACTTTGCTGCACAAGCTATTTTGAAAGAAAATTTATTAGACCATTACTTTGTAAACATCTCGTACAAAATATTCCAAATGAAATGAAGACATGAAGTTTAGATCTGCCATTTTGGATGACAGGTCTTTTTGAAAGGATGCGCTTTCATCAATAAAATTTAATTTTGCTATTTTTATACATACACTGGTGGAGACCCAAATTGCAACACCAAGAGCACACTACACAAGAGGTATCAAAACAAAATCTGTTTTGAAGATAACATGCTGACCAAGCATAAGAAGATTAAATTTATAAACTTCTGTGTAGTGTGATTCCTGCCAAAACCAATAGCATTAGATGCTATTGTTGGAGGCCACTGCTGTCGCACACCTCGGTATTGAATAAAAGATATTTTGGATGTGTTTTGGGGGCAGGTAAACCAAATAGCTTCCACTCTTTGTCAAATTTGATCTGGTGTGGCAGATGAGGACGTGATCTTGGTCAATCGTTGAGTAACCATGGAGCACATATTTTATATCGGTGAAATATACTGAAACCGAGCCGATCAAAGAAGCAATTCAATCTGGCGATTGACGAAACACCCTTAATCAATCCGTGTCATATTTGGTCGCTCATTATCGATTATGTTAAATTATGGATGTAGGCAAACTCTGAAAATAACGAAAGACAACTGGCTATAACATTTCCGAAATGTAGCGATGGCTGTTTGATGTTCAGAAAATGAATAGAAAAATGCAAGAGTGATACCCAATATCACTCCATATCATATTACCCGGTGCAGTACCAATGTGGTGGTGCATAAAGCAGATGCTCTGCCTCCTTTCTCCATATCATCTTCAGACTCGAATACTACCACCGTGGTATTGCGGATAAAAGCGTGGCTTGTCAGTAAAGACAATTTAATTCCATTCTTCCTTCCACATGCTTCTTTCACATCATTGGCAGCGAAGACGTCGTCTGTGGTTTTGCATCAAGAGTAGGCGAAGCAATGCCCATTTTGCAAAGAGATCACTGATGTAAACGGCATCGAATGGTGTGTGCAGACACTGAATAATGCGTAATAGATGGAATGTGATGTGCTATGGTTTGTGATGTGGCTGAGCAATCCATCACTGCCATACTCACAATATGAATGTCATCACATGAAGTGGTGCACTGAGGTCGATGCAAGTGGGCACGTATCCTCTTGCATACAACAATCACATATCCGCATTACAGTTTGTTTTCGTCCAACACAACTACCGATTTCCCCTAAAAGTAATCCACAATCTCTCTGGGCCATATCCTTCTTCCTTCGAACTCGGATACTTCATCAAAAAAGGATCGCTGTTTCCTACGAGGCATAAATTTCTTTTCTTTTTTTTAAAAAAATTCCACAAGAAAAACACAATTGCCAAACTTGAAATTGTCAAAATCTCCAAGCCTTAAATAGCGCTTTGAAAAGGTGCCACATTCGCGCTTGATGTGCGCCTGCACTGAAATTCTAATCATTTGCATATCTTATCTCCGCTAATGCGTGTTGTAAATTTCATGTGATTTTTATTCTTCCTTCAGTGTTTTACATTTATGGTGACCAGAATTGTATTTATATTATTATATATTATTTATCTATTCTTAAGAGTATTATACCGGAAAATACAATTTAGTAATCCATTTAGGTTCTGTGTCTTTGAACTGACAAAATTTGGGTTATCCGAACTATTGGCTTGATATTTTTTTTTTTAACTTTATCTAGAATTACTTAACAATTAGCAGAAATCCTTGAAAATGCATAATTTATTTGATAGTTGGAATATATCCTTAGAATATTTTAGCTGTCTAAATTTTTAAAGTATTTTGATAGAAATGTTTTATTTTTAATTCATGAAAAATAGAACATTGTGAAATGTTTCACGTGGATCAATTTCACACACAATACAGTACATTCCACATTTCTGTGACAAGTTAAATTGATTTGACATTTTTTATCATCATTTTTATTTGGATAGTATACCACATATTTTTCAAAAAATCTTACTGAGATTTTACAATAATATTTCTTTCTTTTAAGGAATATTTCATTTGTACTTCAAGAAAGACAAATTATCAAAGCATCATTTTAAAGGATGTTGATTTGGTCACACGTAAACTACAAGTTGAAAATATTTCTTTTGAAATATTTCCTAAGAATCAAATAAAGGACAGAAAATAACCTGATACTTATTAATAATGTTAATGACTGTTATTCCTATTGCTTTTTTTCTTGTAGTTTCTTTAAATGTCATTTGTCAACAGATTGAGTTATGGGCTATTATAAGTGCTCTAACTTATATCCTTCCGTATACTTTAAAAGTCATTTGCCAAGCATGTTTTTATCCGCATTTAAAAATAATTATCATTTTATTCTTAATTAAAAATTTGTGACAGAAATATATTACTTAATATTTGGTATTTAATCTTTTTATTGATTTTATATCACAATATATCAAGCATTCAGAAAGTTTTTTATTTTATGCACATTTTTTACGATAATACAATTATATGTCGGTTTTTCCATTAAATTTTATTACATGAAAAATATTCATAATGTTTTTCCATGATACAATCTTATGAAAAGATTCAATTTGAAACCAGACTTAAAAATCTGTTTGGCTTTTTATAAAATGTGAATTTGGAGTGTATTTGAGACCGGAACTTTGATGTAAGGCAGATAAGAAATAGATATTAAAGATATCATTTCTAATCACAATTATTTTTGAAGTTAAAATAATTTGATTTTCTTGAATCTCATTTTTCGGTAGCATAGGTGCTGTAATTATCAATGTGCATTTTGCGATTTCTCTTATATTATTAGAATGAATTACGTTAGTAATTTCATGTCTCTGAAAATCACAAGTTTTAAGATAAATATTTTTTTTTTAGGCAAAATGTGTGTTTAGTCAACAGATGACACAAAGTTAAAAATTTGCATCACTTTCCCTTAACCAGCAACTAAACTTTAATATTAATAATACCTCATATAATATTAAGATACTTTAAAAGAAGAAAATAATATTTCAAGTTTACCTTGTTTTATAAGTTATAGATACATTTAAATAAAATGAATAATAAATTAGGTGATCTTTTAAAATATATTACAATAATGCTATAAATTTAATAATATGCCTCTATTAGATTACATAAATTTCATTATTTTTAGTCTTAAAAATTCAAATAAGCCAATTATAAGTAACTTTATTATTTTCTAAGAGAATAAAAAAAAAACATTAAAATTTTATACATAGATGGATAATAACTTCAGAGTGTCAATCTTGTTAATCTTGTTACATTAATTAATAAATTTATTTTTTCACACATGTAAAGTATGAAAAAACTTTCCAATAAAAGTATCGTAATAAAGAAAAAGTGAAAGATCTTGAAAAGGTTTTCAAGGATAAAGTAATATAGATCATGTAAAATAAATGAAAACAAATAATTTTAAAGTATGAATAAAAGTTCAGAATTACATTTTATTCAGTACTTACATACATCACACGTTACTGCAATTTAGCATATCATACTGTGAACTACCTGGAAATGCTCCTATCAATTACTATGTAGTTTGTTGATTTGATTATGGATTTAAAGATTTGAAATTATAAAAATAACAGAACATTCTATTAAATACATAAGCTACCTCACAAACATGAAAACTGAGAAAAGTGTTTTTATTCAAACATTGAATTTTGTTTAGACAATGAATACTTGGAATAAATTTCGCCTATGATGACTAAATGTAGAAAAGGGTGATTTAAAGTATATTTACAAATTTAAAAAATAATATTTCTTGAGAATTAAAAGAGAAATAAAATCATTCCTTTAGTATTTTCAGAGAATCTAAAAAATATTTATTTAATGTTTTCTGTTTTAAAATGATCTATGGTTACTGATTAAACATATTCGTATTCTTTTCATTTCTACTATATCCTATGTTCTAACTCTTTTCCCAAATATATTATTCCAAAAGAAGTAAAGAACCATTTCACTGCAGTCTTGAAAGTCATGACTCGGCAATCTTTGAAAGCAAAAACGCAGAACTTAAGGGGATAAAAAGTACTGAAAGACATCATATTTCCATAAATAATTACGAAAAGAGAGACACGCCTAAGTAAGAATACTAAGTAGTAAACCTGAATGTATATTCCGTATGTCTGTTTAGTGCTCCGTTTTATTGCAAGAAGAGGGGTGATAAAGGTAGAAAGCACTCTCAATGCCAAGAAAAAACTTAGTACAGAGAAACAGATAGTAGCTCTAAAATGTTCTGCTCTATAGAAACTGGAGATGAATATCCAGAATGACTTGCTCATTTTACCTTCTATTGGAGTTTTCTAGATGCTTAGAATAATAAACTCTGTTAAAGTATTTAAACGATTAAGGTAATATTTTTCATTTTTTTCTCTTTAAAATATTGCAAAACATTTTCAGTGATGGGAGAAGGAGTAATATTTCGTAAAATTTTGGCTGTCCTAAAATTTACGACTTATATATGAATTTTTCGCTAACAGCTCAATATGAGAAATCTTTTGGTAAACAACTTCTCATTATGAACTTGGCAGTGAAATCAGCAAAAATGCTGTAAGAAATGAAACAGATTTTATCTTTTAACTTGTTCAACTGTATTTCAATTTAAGGTAATCTGAAAAATCCAATAGTCTTTCAAGATAATGAGTAAAGGTGTAGCTGAAATAAAGAAAAAATATGGAATTGTGTTCAATTAAAGAAAGTTTGCGTATTTTATTGAAGTTCTTAAAAATTAATAAACGAAATATAAATACTCTTTTGAAAAAAATTATACATTTTTTGAAAACCTTTTGTTTTTTGATTCTTCTCCCCAAAATATTTTTAGAAATTGTATTGCATCAGATTTATAAATGGATAGAATTGGTCTAAAAATAGTTTTTATGGGAAAAGGCTGGGTGCTTATTGAAATTATTTAGAAAATAAGGAACTTCTATCACTGTTTCAAGCATATAGGTGCAGTTTTACAATTTCAGGTCTATCATGAAAATGTTTTTAATGGTCCAACAAAAATTTCAGTTGCCACAGAAAATTGCTATTTATATATTACGAGGAAACGTAATAGGCATATAATTTTTTTAATTTTTCTAATTTTTCTGATGATTTCCATGTGATTAAATAGTCCCTAATTTCAAAGATTATTGTTTCAAGAAAACTCCATAAGTGATTTCTTTTGAAATATCTGCTGTATATGCGTTGTTAATTTCAGTGAACAAATGATTCACATTAAGTATAACACATAAATCAGACTGAGAGGAACACGATCCAATTAAAAAGATTTCGTTTCATTTATAAATATCTGCTTTGGTTTGTGACTGATTTTTAAGAACATTGCATTTAAAGAGACTCAAAGACACCCAATCATTCATTCAATGGACTTTTTAGGTGTCAAGTTGGAGGACCACATAAATATCAATATTTTTATAAGAAGGACTGCAACTTTAATTAGCTTTGGTAGCTTTTTTTAGGAATGAGACCTAGGGATTTATGCTATAATTTACTTTGACGCAGTTGGTCTTTATTTTCCTTTAAAGAATAATATTGCATCACAGCATAGTTTATCTGGTTGAGGATTTTCTGTAAATTAAAATTTTCTGTAAAATCAATGTAATTCTCTATAACTTTCTTATGCTATAATCCTGCAGAAAAGGCTTAGACCTTTAGAGACAGCGATCACAACTCATAAAACATTTTCGAAAACTATACAGAGCTTAAAAGTATTATTGAATCAAGGTGACAAATATCTCTACAAAGGTTTATGAAAAACCTCATTCTTATTATGAAATTATAATCATATTTAGTCTTTTTAAGAGGATTCAAAAAACTATAAAATTACTGAACACATTGAAAAACTAACTTGAAGCAAAATATTAGACTTTATATTGGTTATCGAAGCAATATTTCATAAGAAATATCTGGAAGTAATGCTTTCCTGTTAATCAATAATCAGAATAGCCTGAGAAATTTTTATTTGGTTTTTTTCTGTTAATAATTACGTGCATAATTCATAAATTAAATATGGAATTATCTCAAACACATACACAAGCACTCACGCATATAAATATGAAGGTGTTAAACAAAATACTTTTAACTGAGATCAATAAAGGATCCATTATTAGCACGGTATAGGGCACCATTTGATATGCATTACAGCTTGGATTTAACTAAGCATTAAGTCACAAAAGTCCTGAATAATGTTTATATGAGTATTGCTTTATTTTTTAATGAAGATATTAGGAAATATTTAGGACGTATATCGATGAAGAATAGCGATTTCATATCGAAAGTTTTGAAATAGACCATAATAGTTCAATTACATTCAGTTCAGGTGATTGTGTGAGATGAGGTAGATCTACATTTTCTTGTTTTTCAAATTATTATAGGACATTTCCCGCTGCAGGTAGATGCCTCATCGTCATATACAATTCCATACCCCTTAGAAAGCAATGTTTACATTATAGAATGGACCTAGTTAGCTGCTCTTCTCCATAGTTTTCCACAGTTATCCTTCCTTTCAGGATTACGATAGTTTCAACGGAAAGAATTATAACGGGAAAAGTGTGTAGGTGTGTTTACTTTTTAAACTAAAAAAAACTATTTTGAAAAATAAAAACATTTAGTTATTCAATATATGCTATACACTAATATTTATGATTTATTAAAGATCAAAAAATTATTTTTAAAAGAAGTGCTTTTAGAAATACATTAATTCGTACATGTAAAATATGTACATCATTACTTAAAAATTAACTAAATGAGTTGCTTATACTAGATTTATTTTCAGACTCTGCAGCTTATATCCACATCAATTTTATGACTAATATTATTTTCACCTAAGTAAATTCTAAATATATTGAATGAATTAATATTTTCTATAATCTTGAATAATATTTTAATTTGTATATAAATAAATTATCTTTAAATTATTAATATTTTTTAGATTATTAATTTAAGATCAGTTGGAAAATGTGTACTGGACCATTTCAGTTAAAAGGAAAAAAAAAAAACTTCGTGACATAAGAAATTTAAATTATGCTACATATTTTTACTTAGTTTCATAAAATAATTTCTGTTCATAATAATACTTATTGTAAATTTATATATTGTAGCATGTTTTAAATTTGTAAGAAATTGGAATTTTTATGCTCCATTTGCAAAACAATTATCATTATCATTATCATTCAAAATGACTTATCATAGATATTAATCTCAAGATAATGATAGTTGAGTTAAATGATATAGGTAGTAAATGATGATGAGCCATTCTCGGTCTTCCTTTATTTGTTTCAGTATATGAAAATAATGACGTTTGTATGTAACCTTAAAGATCCAAAGTTTCAAATGAAGCAACTATGATTTAGTTTAGCCAGCAATTTTTAATGTTCTTAATTATATCATATATATATGTATGTATATATTTAAGGCTAGCAGATATTTATTAATTATCAATTTTTTGTGATTGTAAAAGTAATAATATGCATCTATATTTAACACAATGCATAGCAGGGAGATATATTTGATTCATAAAAACGAGACATTTTTTAAAATATGATGATTTGAAACATTGTTTGCAAATTAAATTTTAGTATTGATTGGTAAATTACACAGAGAAGAAGAGATCATATTATATATTTAATAATAATTTTTAATCAGCTTCAAAATCCATAATTGAGTACAATTACATATTTTTAATTGCTGTTGTCAAAGCTTTTGGCTACGCATGTTTAATAAATCAAAAGAAGGAATTCTAAGTACATCTATGAGAAATGCATTACAGTTTATCCAATATTTATTTATTTAATAATTTGTTCTAAGCAAATTTTGAGAAATTTTTTTTAATTTTAAAATTTAGTTAACTTTAATACACAGATTACAACTATTCACCAATTAAACGTAGACAACATAAATATTTTTTCTTTTAGTATATTTCTACTAAAAATCATATGCCCACTTAAATTTTAAATAAAAATGGATTTTGAACTATCATAAATTTATCTGAATTACTTTACTTACAATTTAAAAGAAACTTTCACAGAATATTTTCGAATTATTTAAATCTTGTATTAAAATTTTTTGTCAAACCCAATACAGTTACATTTTTTATATAACACATTTTATGTTTCTCTTATTTAATATTCCAATTTAATAACACAGAAATTTTCTCGAAACTATAGATGCTATTTTTTCTTTCGATATTTCATTTTAATGAAATAGGTAAAAATGGATTATGAGATATCTATAGCTGCAATTTAATTATTAAAATGTATTGAGGAAAATATTTTAAATTATTCATGATGTTGCATTTTACAAGTAAAATTCTCGATAAGAATAAAATCAAATGTTTCTTTAAAAAAAAAAAAAAAAACATTAACATTTTCTATACTCAATTCATTAAATACTATAGTATTTAATATAAATATAGTACATATATTAACACATATATTTTATTAAAGTAATGCATTTTTAAAAATTTTAATTATTATTGAAACGATATTAACTGAAAATTTCCGCATTTAATTGCTTATATGAAAACATATTTCTTCAATTAAAATCACTGGTAATAAACTCGAACAATTATTTATTTTTCTTAGCTGCAAACGTATTGCTATATGCTGTTCAAAACAACCAAAAGAGTGCACGGTATTAATGAAATTATGCAAATATTTACATCGATAAACAATGTTTATATAGTAAAATATTTTCAATTTAAGGTATAGTTTAAAATATATAAATAAATTTTCATACATAAATATATATTCAGGATGCCAAAGTTAAAGAAAGGTTTGCAAGTGTTGATTAAATTGTTCAACTTGTAAATGTCATTTTAAGACATTTTAATGGAATTTATGATAAAAGATTTGAATTTAGGAAAACACAAATAAACGTAATGGGGACTTTTGAAGTGTTAAAGAAAATTATTTAAAAATGATGCAATTCTGAGAAGAAAGGGGGGTTTTGTCTGATAAGGATAAATCCCATACTTTTTTTTGCACAACAAATAATGCCGATATATATTGAGACAAACAAGCAATAGGTAATAGTAATCTGCTGCAAAGCTAAATTTATTTGGCAATACTATGATAAGACGATTAATTGAAAACAGCTTTATGAAGATGGTCTCTATACAAATAAAATAATAGTATAGATTTCGTTGATCTCCAGGCATCAAGGAAACAGCAGATAAGTAGGTTAATATTGATATTGAATATAAAGTACGAGTGTTGATTAAGTTAAGAATAAAATGATATGTAAGTTTTTGTAAATGAAAAAAACACACTTTAAATAACCACAGAGGTGACAAAAGAAGATGAATAGTATTACAAATAAGGGGTAATTTTTGAATGTTTATGGTACTGTGAAAATCAACTCTGACACACATATAGAACAGTATTTCAGTCGGAATAGTAATTAAATTGTCCAAAAATATTAAAATATCATGTTCTATATTACCCTGAAAATGTTGATGATTTCATTGCTTTTTGCATGACAACGTGGGAGCTCGTGTCATTCAAAAAGTATTTTTAAAAATTCTTCTAATAGGAAACTTTACTTCTAATAGAACATTTGCGTTCTTTGTTGTATTATGATAAATTTACTTATAAATAGCATAGAATAGCACTAGCTATATTAGATTGTTAAAGAAATATGCATATTTTTCACAAATATAATGCAAAATCACATAATATTAATTGGTTTCTTATTAATGATAATTCTGAATGTTTGTGAGCTTTAGCAATATAACTGTATATTTAAATTGCGATAAAACTCAGTATACGTTCAAACTAAATGTGTAAAGAAATTCATAACTCGAAGACAGCTCTTAATAGATAGATATTCATATGGGATTGTAATATGTATAGCATTATGAAATTGTTTAAATGTAAAGCATAATTTATTTAATGATATTATTTTATTTGATAATGATTTTCAAAAAGTAGAATATTTTTGGAGGACTTAGTAATGTAGTTAAATGAATTTTTTTATAGAAAATATATCATTGCTTAAGCTTGTTGAAAATATCTCAAAATTGTTTTATTTATTTACAGTTTCTATTGAAAATGCTAAACAAATTTATTTGTACCATATAATAATGCGTATCGTCAGTAAATAAGTAATATTACCTTTTAACATATTTGTTTATTTTTTTTCTATATTTTAATTCATTACTGAAATGATTTGGAATGATTGTTAACTACATTTTAATTACATTTATTTAAAATATTAACATTATAATCTATTTTTAAATCTATAATCTATTTTTAAATACATTATCAAAAATATTGTCAATTTAGAATTATTACAGAATATTGAAAATTAGTTTATTTAAAAATTAGAAGTATAATGTCATTTTTAAATTGTTCATGAGCAAATAAATAACATTTTCAAATAAATTTTCTGAATTTACAGATTAAATATTCTTAAATATACTTGGCTACTATTAGAATTTACAGTGGAAAAATATTGTTTTCCTTATATATAAAATTTACCGTGATGACTTTTCTCGTAGATGATTATGTAATTTCGCATTGAATTTGTAATAATATTTTAATATTTTACTGGTTTTCTTATTTATAATGCAAATGTAAAAAAATAATATTCTTGGTAATCATTATAGGTATTACAGAAAGATTAAACTATTCTTATTATTCTATTCTAAACGTAATATAAAGAAGACACAATGTATTTATAAAAGCTTCATTTAAAAAATGGCACACAGAAAATTAATCATTATATAAAAAATTAATGCCAAAAATATTTAAAATGTTTTAAAACTAAAAGAAAATTTATTCGTGTTGTTATAAATGATATGCATCATTAAAATTCAAAACCAAAGGAAGAGTATTTTGTTATTCATAAGTAAATTGGTGATAGAAAATATTAATTCCAATTCATCTAGCCTAAATGTGAGTTATAGTATATTAAGTATTGATATTGGGTAGCATATTGGTTCAAATATTCATATATTAAGTATTGGTAGAATATATGGTTCAAATTGGATTTTTAAATTAGTCATTTATGCAGGATTACCGATTCAGTTTAATACCTAATCTCAATTTGTTAAGAGGAATTTAAATATTTTTTTAAAAAAAATCAAACTAATAACTTTGGAAATTCTATTTAATAAAATCTTGGAAAATCTTGGCTTAAAATTATTCAATATTTCCCTGTCTGTATTGACCCTTGGATTGTCACAAGAAAATCAAACTTACAATATATAAATTTTCATTGCATATAGTACTAAATGTGCTTCAATATAAAAATCAAGAGTAAAGTCCTGATCTTAAATTCTATAGACAAGAATACGACCACAGGATCAGTTTTACATTTCAATGACAATGTGGACGCATTATTTGTTTTTAGATATAGCAACTCATACCTGTTGAGAATATCCAATCTTAGACTATTATTATCTTTTCTTTTTTTCAGACTCTGGTGTCAAATTTCAATCTTAATATGAATCTAAAGTGATCTGCAATACCTTGAGCGTTTGTTTAGGTTGTTTCTAACTCCGATTATAAATTCCAACAAATTATTCGAACAACTAGAGATCGTTCATTATTATAGTCATAGCAGCCAAATATGCATCTAATATTGTATGAAAATCAATAATTCGAATAATCATTCACTGATGTTAGAATGATTTTTAATATTTGTATTTAAAAACATCTCACACTTATTTAAGAAGAATGTTTCACAAATATATTTCGCTCTGCATTCAGCATTTAAGCGCGCTTTAAAGAACACCACTTCCAAGCCCTGAAAACCACAATTTCCTTTGTAAATTGTTAACTATATAATAGTGGCTTTTATTTACATTAAGTTAAAATAGCAATTTATATTGATGTTTTGAATGCATATATTAAATTTCATTTAAACTGCCTTTATTAGGCTGTTTTAAAACATTAAGTACTATATATTTTAAATATATTAAAGATTTTTGCTATATCGTTAAAAGCAGTTTTTAGTTTTACTCAATTTTATTTATTCATTTTCTTTAACTATTCAAACATTGATCTTTTTAGTTTAAAATTAAATCCCGAAAATTTTGTCAAAACAAAAACAGTAAAAATCAAGATAAATTTTATGTTTGACACGATTTTAAATGTATTTATTCCATTGAAATGATATTCTTTTTAAAGATGATATCTCATCTTACGATTTTATGATTTTAAATTTTAAAACAAATTTTCATTACAAATAAAAAAAGAAGAAAAAGTAAAACTATTTTAGTGTAACAGAACCATATTTTCGGATTTAGCTAGACATCAAATTATCAAAAAATTAATTTATTTTTATTATTAGTGGGATATTTAAAGGATTTCTTCATAGATTTCATGCCTTAGCAATGCTGCCATAACTATCTCAGGCATAGTCAACTTAATATATAGAGCGTTTATTATTCAAATATTATTGTATTAAAATTACATAGACTTAATTAAAAATACATAGATTTAAAATATATTCATAAATTAGGATTCTCCTTAAGGTTTTTCCATTTATAAATAATTAAAAGAAATCATATTGTAAAAACATAAATGTAAAGTTTCGAATTTTTTTCTCCTTGAAAAATCAAATTAAAGCAATTGGTCGTCTTATCTTGAAAGTGCTTGAAAGTATTTAAGTGTAAACTTTGAATTTATTATTATAATTTCAAGGTTTACACTTAAATACTTTCAAGCACGGATGATATATTGACATATAAAATGTAGATAAAATACTAAATATTCGTATTTGAAGAGATTTACTTAATATATTTAGTATTTAATCTATATTTTTGTCAAATTTAGGAAATAGTTGGTCAATAAGTATTTAGTTTCGTTAAAATTAAAAGATAACTTGAATATGAAAATTTCGATGTTGAAAAGCGGTTAAAACACATTTTTTTGCATTGCATGGTATCCCTACATAGCCTATCTTGCTTTTTTTCAGGTTATCACGTAACTGAAGGAAAAGGGCCACCATTAGATTCAAGCATGTACTCAAGAGATAAATATCATGACACCATAAATGGTGAAGCTCTCCGAAGTCCATTGAACGAATGTGAAGAAACATTCCATGAAGAGATCCTCATGAAAGAAATTATGGTAACATACCATTTGTTAATTGCATTTTTGCAACAAGTAAAATGAAATAAATATTTTAATTATTGACATGAAAAAAGAAATATGGAAAGCTAGATAAATATTTATAAAATAATTTTCATAATTATGATAAGTGAACAGTGTAATACACTTATGAGCCTCCAAGTGCTCAAAATCTATCAATCAATGTATCCAAAAATTATTCCCTTTTATAAAATTGTATTACTTATTATCGAAAGTATGTATTACTTATTACAATTGTATTATCGGATTAGTAAAATATAGAAATTTTTATATCAATTGTTTAAAAAACACTTTTTTTACTTGAATATAATTGCTTAATTTACTAAACAATACTGTTTTTTGATCAATGTACAAAAAGTAATAAATTAGTATATTTTTCAATTTATTTTTCATCATTTTGATCATTTTTCATAAGATATTGACTATGTAGACAACCATGTATCTTTTGTCTTGTGGCATTATTCAAAGGTGTCAAATTCATTTTATTTCAATCTTTGAATAACTGAGCAAAATGAAAACCAATAATGAAAACAGCTTTCGAACGTATTAAAGGTTAAAAAATGTAATAAAAAACATAATAAAAGACATTTTGTATCAATAATAAACTTTTTTTAAAGTGTAAGAAATAAAATTTTGTGAAGAATATTTGAAATTTATCTTTGAAGATTTCTGTCCTTTAGATTGTTTGACAAAATTCAGAACAGGATTATGCTTTAATTTGCCTGCTTAGTTCTTTACTATTATAAAGGTCAGAAGTACCGGAAAAATAAATCCCTGAATCATTATATTGCAGCATATTATAGTTGTTAACTAAAATATTGAACATAAAACTTTAACAAAATTGAACGTAATATTTTTTATTCTATAGTCCTGAATTCTTTTTTTCCAAAATTTTAGTCTTCCATGAACAACTATTTGCCAAATTGAAAACGAATATAAAATATTTTTGCATTTATTATTATCACAACTTTTCTCTTATTCACAAACAAGCATTAATTACCAAAATAATATTTTTTTTAATAATTTGTTTCTCATGACATTAATTTACACAGTTTTTTACAATAATATTTAACTATTTGTATTAATATTTTTTATTTCCAAATTACATAACTCTAATCAATCAATCAATAATTAGCAACGGTAGTTTACTTACCATGGAATAGAATATTTCATATTAAAAGTTTAATGCATATTCTAGATTTAATTGATATTTTTTAAAATTATCTCATTAGTTTCTTGTTTTTCATATAAATTATAGTTAGGAAAGGAAGTATTATTCTCGTGAAACAATGAGCATTGCTTTGAAAAATATAAAATAATTGTTCTGACTTGAGGCGCATTCATGTGGAACTATATTATCATTATGGTTAAGTCATTACTATTTATTGCTGATTATTTAATCAGAAAGAAGCACAACGTACACAACCACTTGCCCTTTAATTTTGAAAAACAAACATTAAATATAGGTTATCTTCGTTTACTCTCTGTCACGCTACACCAGACAAAAAACAATTGCTATGAACGCAACAAAAATTTTAAGATCTCATCATAATATCTCTTAGCACAACTTTTTTGCTTAAGTTGTCATGGAGAATATTATCTTACAGAAATGAGAAGTGTGTTATTTCGCACCACAGTATTATTCCCATATTGGATCGGATTGGATAAAAAGTGATGGTTCAAATAATCATGTATTAAAGAAAAATTTATTTCACTAATTGTTTTTTAATAAAACAATTAATTATAATGAAAAGTTGTTATTTTTTATACGATCCAGGTTATTCGTTTTTCAGAAACAAGATTGTGAACCAGGTAAAAGTTCCAAAATAGGACCAAAAGTACCACCAAGTAAGTACTTTATATTATTATTATCATTATATTAATATTATAGTTCTGAAAGTTTTTATCTCTCAGCCAACTGCACATTTTAAGCGTAATATTATACGTTACCCCATATATAGAAATTAGATAAATTATGAATTTAACCAAATTGAAGTAATTGGGCAATAAATATAGTTATTTGTTGAACTTTCTTTTATACATATGTGGATTATTTTGTACGAATATGAGAAACTGGCATCCACTTTAAATTATGGACTAGTTTATTTTTCAACGTTAATATCTTCGATTTTAGAAAAATCATTTTTTTAATTGTTACCAATAATGTGCATTTTTTAATAAAAAATCTTTGTAATAAACTGATGAGATTTAAATCATTTTCATTTCAAACCAATTTTACAAGAGGGATAAATTATGATAGAGATTCATATTGTCAGTTTGAGAGGAAGATCTAGTATTAATATGGGTAGAAAAGTGTTTATGTTCTGAAAAATTATGCACATTTCATCCTCTAACGAGAAACTAATTTATAATACACAAGCATTTTAAATTATTTCTTATATGCATTACATTGTGAAAAATCAGCTGAATTGTCTAACGAGGAAATAGCTGGAAATTGTTAACTGCTGATAAATGCCACATATAAAATCATTCTTTTAGGGAAATATCAATTTCTAAATGAAATATAATTTTCAAATTTGCTATAAATCATTAACATTTGGCATTCTAAATCATTATTCCCCCCCCAATAAATGGAAAAGTAATGTATCATTTCATAGACGCTTCCAAATTCTCTTCCAGTAACAAACATAAATCATTGAATGCTTTAAAGTACCATTCATTTTCCCAAATCTTTCAATTCAGGACATATCGTGAAACGCTCTATTTGGGAGTGGCAGCATGTCTTCAAGTCACTTAAAGTCAATCACTGTGAAACATTTCCCCATATGTAGGGATATCTTGAGCAAACTAAGCATTCTGCTAAAATTAAACAAAATTAATTTTGGGCCTTTCACAACTTACTTTTAATGCATTGTTTTGTTATGTGTATACATACAGACATAGTGGTGCACGTGAATTCTGGAACATGCTTTAAGTATAACAGGTTTGGAATAGTTGCCAAAACCAGTGTTTCTCAACCTTTTAGTATTCACGGCCCAACTTTCAATCATAATTTTCATCGCGCCCCCCCTCCCCACCGCATACAAAAAATGTATACAATAATAATGTATTTTGAGTATTTGTGCGGTAAACCTACACTACAACCTTAATTATAAACTTTAAAAATTACCAAGAATACCGAAATTTATTGAAATTTTGCAACACCGATCTTCAGCATTGAAAAAACAAGAATCCTATGCTTTTCTTTTGCTCTTGCGTCCAGCCATGTCGGGCATTCTCACGGTTTCGCGAGATGTTTCGATTTGTCTGGAATTTGTCTGGTTAGCAAAAAATTAAGCTAGGAGAGTGCGCAGGTGTGAACAAATGTTTTTTTTCTAGGTAGAAGAAGAAAGTTCTATGACACCAACTTTTCCAGACAATCTCATTCGAGTCGATCCTTCTATCGCTAATGAATCTATTCTGAATGTGTGTATTATATATATTTTCGTGTAATTGCAATTCTCCGTATTAAATATTCCCGGCAGCAGACTTATGCAGAATCATGGACAAATTTTTAAGCGGACGTAAGCGAGCATTAGACGATAGACAAGCATCAACAAGTACACAGATGAGCTTGGTACCGAAAATAAAATCAAGAAAATATTCTCAAGAATACTTAAATTTTGGGTTCACTAGTACTGAAGTAAATGAAGAAGAAAGGTCCCTGTGTATCATTTGCTTAAAAATGTTGGCGGCAGACAGCATGAAACCTAATAAACTTAAACGACATTTGGAAACGCTTCATAGTGAGTACGTAAACAAACCCAAAGAATTCTTCGAATTAAAATTAAAATCATATGAAAAGCAAAAATCATTGTTTACAAAAACTTTGTCTTTGAATGAAAAAGCTATAATTGCCTCTTTCAAAGTTTCATATAAAATAGCCAGATGTAAAAAGCCTCACACCATTGGTGAAGAGCTTATTTTGCCAGCCGCGATTAATATTGTAGAAATTATGTTTGGAGATAATTTTTCAAAACAAATGCAGTCTATACCTCTTTCAAATGATACTGTTGCCCCGTCGAATTGCTGATATAGCTGAAGATGTAGAGTGTCAGCTTTTGTCGAAGTTGAGTTACAAATTGTTTTCAATACAACTCGATGAGGCAACAGATAGTAATAAAGATGCTCATTTCATTGCCTATGTTAGATTTTGTGATGATTTGTCAGTAGTAGAAGAATTACTTTTCTGCAAACCAATAGAACTCAAAGCAACAGCACTCACTTTATTTGCTATCTTGAATGATTTTATGAAAGAGGCAAACATAGAATGCAAAAATTGTGTCGGAATGTGCACGGATGGTGCTCGTTCTATGTCAGGAAGATTCCAAAATATTCAAGCACTTGTGAAACAAAATCGCCACAGTGCGTCTGGACACATTGCATGATCCACAGAGAAGCTTTGGCTTCCAAAGAAATGAGTCTTGGTTTGAATATTGTGTTAACTACGGCTGTAACCATTGTAAATAATATAAAAATGAGACCCCTGAAATCAAGAATCTTTTCCGCACTTTGTAAAGACATTGGTGCAGTACATTCAGCGTTACTATTTTATTGCGAGGCAAGATGGTTGTCACGAGGGAAATTTTTGCAACGTGTTTATGAATGAAGAGAAGAAATCGCCGTTTTCCTAGAAGAGGAAAACAGACCGGAAGCTGAGAATTTTTGTGATAGTTTATTTGTGTTGAAATTGAGCTACATGGTCGACATATTCGTGAAATTAAATAACTTGAATCTTCAACTGCAAGGAGCAAATACACATATATTGAATACGAATGATAAATTTAATGCTTTTTGTAGGAAATTGGAATTGTGGAGCAGAAATTTAAAGCAAGAAAACTTAACAATGTTTGCAAATTTGAATTATTGTATTAAAACTTACAAGGCTGAAGAACAACATGAAAAAGTTGTTTTTGTAACCATTGAAAATCATTTAGCAATGCTAGCAAAGAATTTTAAAAAGTACTTTCTTGCTGACGACAAACTGGTATCAAGTTACAAGTGGGTGAGATATCCATTTCAAAATACTCCCGAAGGACTCTCAATCGAAGAGGAAAAAACATTCATAGATTTCACGGCAAGCGGCGAAACCAAAAGACAATTCAGTAATAAATCAGTCTTTGAATTTTGGGCAGGAGTGGATGATGAGTTTTCTGCATAAAAAACAAGGGCATTTCGCATTCTACCACCATTTTCAACATCTTACCTTTGTGAAACTGGATTTTCTGCGGTGGCTTCTTTGAAGACAAAATATAGATCACAGCTAAACATAGAAAATGAACTGAGAGTGTCTATTTCTAATATTAAACCCTCCTTCGAAAAACTTTGCTCTGAAAGACAGGCCCAAGGAAGTCACTAATAATTATTAAATTTGTTTTTAATTTAGTAAGTTGTTTTAATTTAATAAGTTAATTATTAAATATGTCGAAATGTATTTTTTTTGTATGTGTGTGTGTGTTCTTTCCTTTCAGTCACTTAATCAATTTTTTAAATAACATTTTATCTTGGATATGCTCGCGCCCCCCCCATTAGTGTTTTCACGCCCCCTATGGGGCCGCGCCCCACAGGTTGAGAATCACTGGCCTAAACTAAGTGTCTAATAATTTTGAATCACGGTCAGAACAGGAGGTAATATATGAGTTCGTAACCTTCTCTCCATATCCACGTCTCATAAGGAAAAGGAGTTTCGAAGTCACACAATAACTTGGACACATTCTGTACCCGCAGAGCTCTAGCAACACATTGAAATGGAATGTGGTTATCCACCCAATCGCTGAACGAGGCAAATAATGCTTCATTTGTCTAGTTTTACGAAAAGCAACTAAACCGCCGATATTCTCTGATTTTATTATAAAAGACACTGGTATTTTTTAATTACTCGCATATTGTTTATTCGTCAATCATTTATCAATTTTGTATAAACTAGAATAGTTATGTGAGTCTCACTAGAGATATGATGATAATTCAGTCAAGTTGATGTATTTAAGTTTATATAATCAGACCTCTCAAAAAACTACTTTCGGCTAAAACAATTTTTGATGTGTTGCTCAAAAATCTACTCACTCATATATGTTTTCTATAGCTTTGACTTAAAGAACATTAAGTTTTTAAAGTGAAAAAAAAACATTATTAACTTATCTGTCCTTTCTTTCTCTGTTATCTTGACATACAATGCTGTAAACAAATTCCATTTCACACAATTTAGTTAATAATTCTCGCTATGGGTTCTGAGCAATCGGTAAATTTGAGTGATTTTGATGTTATTTTTTACGATATAAACAGTGCATATTATTATTTAAGTTGAAACGCTTGGGACCACAAAAAATGTACATAATTTCATAAAATAAAATATTTGAAAAGCACATTATTTTTTTATAGAATTCATCTTATAAAGTTACATAAAATTCAAAGTAATAAAATATATTACTTTGCTTTAGATAACTCTATAAAATAAAGAACATTTTGAGTAAATTAGAAAATACATATATTATAATATCTTTGTTAAATAAATACGCAGACAAGTGATGATGTTAATGCTTGCCTCGCAAGAATCTGTAGACAAAGTAGCTTGTCTTATGAAAACAATATTTTCTTGAATCTCATAAAATCCTGCAAATGATTAAATTTAAAAATTGTCAGCTTTAGAAGTCAAATTTGAATTGATTTGAACATTATTTAAAAAAAATATTCCCCAACAATTATCATTCAATTTTTCTTATTCAACTTTGCTCCGAATATATTTATTTGGTGACATTTCTTATCATTCTAGTATGATTGATGACTTAAATTTTAGTATTTTAAAGCATATAAACTACTTTCAGTGTCTCACAAAAATATTAAGACAATATGATTCGCAGCTTATTTATTTTTCTTTTTTTGTAAAAGAAATTTCGTAATGTTTGGAAAAAGTACAATGCAAATTTAATCATTTTAGAGGAACAGGAACCAATGATGTGTTTAAGAATGTATAATTTAAAAATTAGGCAGTCTGAATTTGAAAAGTTAAAAACAAAAGTCTTAATGCATTCCAAGTTTACTAAATATTTTTGAAAGTATGTTAATGAAGAAAAATGAATCAAAATATAATATTTTATTGCATTTTATTTTATATTGATTACGGTAACACATCATTTTTTTAATTGTATTTACAAATTTATTAAGGTGGATCTAAGGAAATTCAATCGTTCCAATTGATGTTTTAAAAATTCTATCCCTAAAGAATCATTTTTTCCGTTGGATTCCGTGTTGAATTTAGTTAAAATGCCTGATTCAGTCCAATAAAATATTTTTAGTTTTTTTATGCAGCAAAGGAAGTTTTTAGCTTTTTGGCTATATGATTGGAATTATTTTTGTAAAGAAGCACTTATTTACGGTAGATATTTTATATGAGCTAAAAATATCATAGAACATTTTAAATAGTATTTTTATCAATACATACTCGTTGATATATACAAGAAAGACGACTTTAGTATAATGCAGAACTACTCATATTATTTACTAGACCATTTGCACCTTTCACTATTGAAAGTTTATATTAAGAATTTATTTTTGTTATCTCTTTTAAATGACAAACTATCAGCTAATAACAAATTAAATTTGTATTTAACGCTTCAAAATACATTCCTTTAATTTTAATGGTCCATAATTATTCTTAACGAGTTTTAATCGGATATCTCATTTCCTGCATGATAGTATTTTTCAAGGATGCATGCTCTCAATTCAATGATATTCGCAGGACTCTTTTTGACGCTCTTACTTATTGTGATCCAAAGCATATCTCTAAGACAGTAAACAATTGGCTTGCATATAAGAAAGTTAAAATTAATGATACACACACACGTATTAAATCACCAAAGTTCAATCCCCTACTGAATAATTTTACAAATATATTCGAAAATGTCAGGACGAAGAATTATTCTTGATGTCCTTCGGATTCCTCATTTGCAATAAGTGAAATTCACATTATTTGGTTCTCCTTAGTCTTTTTTAAAAATTTCATGCACTGTTGATGTGCTGTAACCTTAAAGCAAAAGGATATGCAATTAAATATTTCGTGTAGTATTTCACAACATTAAAATCATTTAATTAAAAGTGTGTAAATTGTCTTCAAACTTTCTCTTACATCGTTTTTCCATTCATTCATTTTCAACTAAAATTATTAAATTATCGGAGTATCATGTACGTTTTTAAGTCATTAACACTTTTTTTTTAAGTTATTAATTAAGTTAAGCATATCCCTCTCATACGCTTCAATGTTATTGAGCGAAATAAAAAAAATATTAATAAATGCATTGGTATATTTATTGCTATGTTTTATTTCATGCAAAGTAGAAAGCTAAATATTAAATACTAAATCACTATTTTTATGAATTTTTATTAAAAAATTAAATCTTTTAATTTTTCTATAGAAATCGATGTACTATAAATTTCTTTGTTTATTTCATATTTTTTGAATAACTTCCAAACATATGCTTTTTTTAATTAGTCTATTTCCTATTTCTTTAATTGTAAAACGAAATTATTTATTTAAAAACATCATTACATTATTTTCAGTATTTCTCTTGTTTAAAATAAAGAGTTATTTTTAATCACATTATAGTTTTTGAGGATACATAATTGTTTAACTCATTCGATTTGGGTTCATATAAACTAAACATTGATAATTTCAATCACGTTATAATTATTTTGCTATAATTAACTTCATAAATCTGCAACTTTTATTAAAAACATAATATTGTTCCTCTAGACAAATACGTAGAAAGCGTGTTCTCTTTTTATGTGTAATTTGGTAAATTTTATCTATATTTTGAAAACAATTTTATTTTAACAATAATTAAATTATAAGTGTTCATTGCAAGTAGTATTTAAATGTAAAATTGCCCATTTTGTATTAACAAATAATATGCACATAGTACACTCATTTGATAAATAATTTATTAACAATCTTTAATGAAATACCCTGTAAAAATAAAAAAAAACTTATTAATGAACATATGATAAGAATGTTTATTGCGTATATATTTCAATTACTTTTTTAATTGCTGAAATATATTGATCAAAAGTATCTTACATAAATTATAATTCTTAGAAATGATACTACATTAAAATTATTAATTTTCTCAAAATGAATATTTTTATGGGATTTACATTTTGTTTCTTGCTATTATATTTGATTTTATTACTATTTTATAATATGCTAAGAAGACAATGTAAATACTTTCTTTGTATATGATGGAATTTAATAATCCTATTAAATTTTCAGAGAAATGTTCCTGATGTATATAAAATTCCTGAAGCAGCGTCAAATATATGAAAGTCTCTTCAGTTTAAATATTTTGAGAGGATATTTCTTATTAAAAAATAGAAGACAATAAAAAGATAATTAAAATTTCTTTCCATATGAAATAAGGCTTTCCAATTTTGAAACCAATGTCACATTCTTTCGACCATGTAAAAACTTCCCCATCCTTCAAAGCTATTTATATGCAAATTACTGTAGATTAACAGCTTTGAAATTTTTAACTTAGGATTTAAAAAAAAAAAAAAAAAGTATTTTACCTTCTTTTAGCAGATTATATTAAGCATCGCCTAAAGCTATAGTTATGAGTCTTTATTGCATAAATTATAAACTTTATGAATGATAGTGAAATCTATTTTTATTTCTTCTATATTTTTCTATTTCTGATATATTACAAAGAAAAAAGAGTAATTTTTAATTAAAATAAAATATGACAGGCTTAACGAATATAAATTTTGAATAAATAAAAATGACAGCTTATAGTTATTAAAAGAACAAATATAATGGCTTTATTCTTCTGTGACGTGCAAGTAAATTTTTCAGAAAAATTTAATTGAGTTTATATTGCAATAAATTTTGAAAGAAAACAGAATTGGTGTATTCAATTATTATATTCTACTATAGGAACGCAGAACCAAAGATGGCACACTTCATCGGAAAATAGTTGCCCGGATATTTTGAAAAATGGGCACAACTATGTTAAAGTAAGAACTACATTTTTATTGCTTTCAATTATATTAAACGCATGCTGTATTAATTATTTCAATTACAAGTAAAATTAAATTATTAATGCCTATTATTTAAAAAAAATATGACTTAAAATTTAAAATACAATTTTTCGTACGTTTAAACCAAATCAAATATATGTTAGATGCATTGAATGTTTCAAGAACTTTTTACTATGAAGGAATAATGATTTTTAGTTTTGGTAAAAAAATTAATTTTATGCTTTGAAATATTAAATATTCTTCTTAATGTAAAGAACAACATTAAAATAAATTATAAATTAAAAAGTATTTTTTTAACATCTTTAGTATTTGATAACATTTTTATTTCGTATTAAAACAGGCAGTTACAAAATGAAATCAGAAAATTTTTTTATAGATTTATAAATATCACTATTTTCTATGCATGTATATACTGAAAGAAAGTGTTCAAAATTTTGAAACTGCGTAGAGTTAGTTTGAAAAATAATGAATTTTAACAAAACTTAAAAATTGGCCATAATTTTCGTCTCTTTGTTGAAAATTAAATCCATTTAAATGCATTTTTATGGTTCTTACTCAGAATTCATAGTAACATACAATGCAAGAAGCATACAAGCTATCAAATATTTTATTTCATGCAATTGGTCGATTATTTATTTTAATTTCATTACATTTTTCAGAATATTGTTTTGGTATAATATTGCCGATTTCTTATCAAAGTAGTAAATATTTTTTAAAAGTTTATGTTAAATATTTTATCTTTTCCTTATATATGAAAATCTATGTGTTTATTATTTAATTTAATTTTATATTTACAATGTATTTTAATATATGATTTGTTGAACCAAAATTATTTCTCAAAAGAGAATCTTTACTAGATGTTTATATATTCTAATCTTCACTCCTTTATTAATTGGAAAATAATAATTAATTTTATTTGTTCATAAATATATATATATATATATATATATATATATATAT
>JAPDSC010138010.1:183960-196060 GCA_026290005.1 Latrodectus geometricus
TATGTATATGATTCACATATTTATCGCATTAAAATTATATTAGATGGTAAAGTATATTATTAAAAAAATAGTATACTACCCCATGGCAAACAATGCAAGTTTTAAAGAAAAATGCAAGTTTACGAGGTCAAGTTTTCCCTTAACCATTAATTGTATTGTGACATTTGTCATCACCACCTGGAGAAATCTCAGAAATAAATGTGAAAGGAGTCGCTCGAAGCCACAGATGCCTATGGTCACCAGTCATAATCCATTGGAAGCAGCTTTCTTGTATCGACAGCGCCAAAAAGGAGAATTCAAGCGTCATCTGCAGAATCGGATATTTATGATGGATATCTTCGATCACAAAGAAAAAATCTAAATGTCACAGTTGGCGATTTATTGCCCGCAAAAAAAGGACTTTTTTAACGTTGCACGTTTTCTCATCCTTATAAATACAGTGAAATTTTAATCACAAGTTGTTTGACTATCTTACTATTTATTGCAAAGATTTGGAATTTATTCAGGAAAGATTGAGATTACTTATTGGATTGAAATATTTTGTTTTTAACTTGTATGTTTTCGTTATTTATACACATTTGCTCTATTTAAAATATTTAAAATATTGTAGTCGTATATAGATCAAAAGAAATGCACTAAAATTGAATTTATTAACCATTTAAATGTTTTTTCATTAAAAATAGAATAAGATAATGCATATATTGTAAATTAATAAATCTTGTAAAAGAGAATATGAAATAATTAATTAATTAATTTTAAAAAATATAATTTATTTTTGTATTAAAGAAAATTATTTCAAATTTTGTGAATAATTTGAATTTATAACTTTTTTTGCGATACAAAGAAAGTAATACAAATGAGAGTGATTATAAAGCATAATTTGCAAGTAACTTGTATAAATTCTTAAGTACTGATTTCATCTAAATCTACATTATATTTAGAAATTATTTTTCAGAATCATGTTTGATTGAATGGAGTGTAATCTAAAAGTACTTACATTTTATATTTGAAAAATACAGATTATGATTCTCTTATGTTATTTAAAATAATTAAATTTTTCAATGAAATTCCGATAGCATAGATTCAATTTTTTACTTCTTATTACACTAGAAAATTGTTGCAGATGTTTATTTCATTTATAAATTTTTTAGACCATTTCTCAATACCATAAAATAAATAACACATTTTATTTGGAAAATATTATGTTGCTTTTGCATTAAATAATGTTCGTAGGATCCTTGAATGCCAAGATTTCCTGCAACATCAAAATACTGAATTCTTCGTGAATTTTTAAACTAAGAATTCGGTCTTTTAATGTTGCCGGAAATAATTAATTTTATTTATTAACTGTAATAATTATTCACTTTCGTCAATAAAAATTGATACCATTCATTCATTCTAGTGTTACTAAAAACAATTTTTATTCTATAGTTTAAGTGTTATAAGGCTTAGTTCTATCATTAATTTATATTTTTTTCCTAAAACGCCTATTTGTAATAATTTTTTGACAGCATGTTGAAGAGAACCTAAAATAATAAGGTTTTTTAAGACATTTTAATACACATCACGTAATTTGTCGTATGAGAAATCTGTTCATAGATCGTGTATCGTATTTATAAGTAACAAAGAAGGAAATTTGGAATATTCTGAAGCACCCACTCTGCTAGTCGTGCAGGCTGAAAGTAGAAAAGCAACATCCATTCTATGATAACAGCTATTTTTTCATATAAAATATTATTTTAAAACTTATTATGTAAATTTAAAGTAATCTACAGTTAATAGGAACATAATTTGAAAAATAAGCAATAAATATTCTCAAACACATACTATTATATTTTATGTATTCTGAGTATAATTTTATATCATAGTACAACAATTTAAAGTAGCATAGTGTGCAGAATTGGAAAATATTTAGTTAATATATATCTCTATTTATATTTCCCAAATAGATATTACAACAAATGCGCAATATTTTTGTTAAAAGTTTTTTTTAAAAAATGTTGCATAGTTTTTAAAATCAGACCCAAAGAAAAAACAGGTTTACAACGTTCAAAAATATTATTTTTCAAAATAACCTTTGTTAAATATAAAGATATTTAGTCTTATAAATTTAAACCAAATACTCTTAAATATGTTATATAAGCATAACAAAAAAAAATCAAAATTGGTATATTTTAATTAAAGATTTTGAAATAATCAAATTCTGAACTTCTTTTTATGAATTATATCGTAGAAACAATAATTTATTATTAAATAAAATAAGGAATATTGACACAAATACAATCATGGTGTACGAGTAGTTTAGATATGAAAATTATTTGAATTGAAAAAATTATGCTGAATATTATTTAAGTTAAAATGGAAAGTATCATGCAAGGTACGGCAGGGAATCTAAAAGGCAACATACAAAACAATCAGAATGCAGTAATCCTAAACAGGGATCCTCTTTCAATCCAATAGGAATGGAGTCCTTTTGTGTGATTAACATGAAGACTACAAGGAAGGCCATTCAAAAATGGGAAAAACAGGATATGAACAAAGTTTGGCGTGACTCTCCTGGACAGAAACATGCAAAAATTATGATTTTCAACTCATCTGAGAAAATTGCTTCTGAAATTCTGAGACTCCCAAAATTGAAGACTCATGCAATTGTAGGCTTCATTACTGGGCACTATCATTTCAGGAAACACCTTCATACAATGGGACTTTTTAAACAGGAACCAATTTGTAGGAAATGCGACACAGGAGTAGAATCAGCTCATCATATCCTATATGAATGTGATGCTCTTGCCCTTACAAGATTCACTAGTCTAGGTAATCCATATCCTAAAGAGTTACACCTAAACTCCATTGAGGGCCTATCAGACTTTATAAATAAAGTAGGTGACCCAAGACAATGGAACTAGGAAAAACTTGGGTTTGGAGCATGGTACAAAATGCAACAATGCAGAGGTTCCACATATCTGACAAACTCAAGAAGAAGTAGAAGAAGAAGAATCCTTAATATGTGTGGTATAAGTGTATTTTTTTAATTCCTATATTAACAGTTACCAATAGTATAGCAAGTAACTTGTTTATAAAAAAAAATGTTCGATCATTTTTCAAATGACATGTTTTTGAAATTTTCCTTTTTTATATGTTATATGGCATATGTAATGAAAAATCTATCAAGAAAATATACCAGATTATTTTTTCATGATTATTAGCGTAATTGTTCATAATTATCATTTTTTAAGAAAGTTCTTTTGGGGCCATATTTGCGAACAAATTGTGAGGAATGTATTAACTTATGTATTATTACTACTGAATAAAGTTTAAAATGAAAGAAAAGCTATATATGTTTATACTTTTCGGTGCATTAATGTTGCATGCATCTATAATTAATACATTGAATGTAAACTATACAACCCCTTTTGGTTTTGAACTTTAAAATTGCTAGAGAAACAAAATTTTAATGAATAAAGCAAAATCTAAATATTCTTATTTAATTGTTTAAATTGTATTGTTAAATATACAAAAATTCAAATGCCGTAATAATTTTTAAAGTAATATAACTTGTGATTGATTATATAAATCGTATTATTGTTACTGCAATGTAAAAGTATCAATAAATATAGATACAAATATAATGATTTTTATGTCTAATAAAAACTAATTTTATCTAAAATGTATATGTTTTTATAGTTTAATGCGTATTATGATACAAAACATGTAATAAACACACCTACTGCTGCTAATTAAACATGGAAAAATTACTGGCTCAAGAGGGTAAATGAAGCGAAGGAACATTTGGAAAATTTACTGTAAACATAATTTTTTTTCTCTTGTTGTTTCTTATTGTTTCAGTCTAAAAACTTCCATCAACTAAATTATTATTTTTAAAATTTACTCCTAAAAATTTACTAAATTCCTTATATCCACTAAAGTATCGTACTTATTTTAATAATTTTCTTACTCAATATATCTTAATATTAGTTATACCTTCTTTGAAGACAAGTGAATCCAGGATAATATATATAAAATTTTCTTTCAAAAAAAAATGAAGGGGATTTTAAGAATAAATTTCAGATGCCAAGTTGCTTGGAATTCAGTAACTGCAAGTAAATATTTCTTAATATTATTTAAATAACAACATACTTTGCTTTCCATTTTTCTTAGAGAATTTAAGAAAATGAATTATTTCCTTGTGATCCTTTTATTTTTTTTCAATTAATTAAATTAGATTTTCTCTATCTTTAATAATATTTTTTTGTACTTGTCACAAGAAAATATTCCTTAAGAAATATTAAATATTGAAATAGCTACTTAAGAATGCATTAATAATATTTAAAATTTTAATTTCTTTTGCATGTTTATAAAGAGGAATTTTTACAACAGAGAAATCCAATATCTCTTTTATAAAAATTCATCTGTACTATCTAATGAATTTACAATATAGTTAAATTTTTCAATTTATTATTTGCCCTTTAGTTATTTGCAGTCAAGCATGACAACTGCGTTTATTTCTTCCAAAATTTCACCAAGTTGTAGTTAAGAAATAAATAATAGTTGTCTTATATAATTAATGTAAAAGTTTTAAATTTTTTAGTTTCAGTTAGAACTGCACTGCAAAAATATTACTTACATCTAAATATAAAGAATAATATTATACAACCGTTGTTCTATTAGCTTTTCTTGTCTAAGCTTTAGTGGCTTCCTGCTTACTGAAAATAAGCCATAACTGCAATTATAATTTTTCATCAATTTTAAGTAATAGAAATGTTGATAAATTAAATTATTTAATTTTTCAGTATTAAAATCTGTATTTAGGAGAGGTCAAAATTTCCTGAAAAAAATTTTTTTTATCATTCACATTAATATTCCAAATTTTATTTTTATAACCCACATAATTTCAATTAATTCATGTAAATCAATGAACATTTCACATATTTCTACCTTAATAATGATTTTGATGGTGAGTTCTTCAAGAATTTAATGAATTTGGAGAAGAGCTTACACAATAGTCTAATTAAACGTTAAAAGAGTCTCGCTTTATCATAAGTGTGAAATAAACTGCAATATATAATACCTATTTGAAAATAACATTGATATTATGTATGATCATTTAACTGATTTGGAGCAATCTTCTTTATCAAGAAATTCATTACGTCAGATGTGAGAATAAATATCATTGTACTATTTAATGATTAATTCAATTATACTTACTTTTGCCTGATCATTACTTTTATTTTATGAATAAGTAGAATACTAAATGTTTCTAAATGCTAAAATTATTTATAATTCGTCTTAAAATTAATCATGCATATTATTGTACATTCAAATTACATAGCATCTATATCTTTACTAATTAATTTTTTTTTTTTTTTTTTTTTTTTTTTTTTTTTGTGTGTGTGAAATTTATTAAATGAAAAAGGCAATTTATTGTAAATGCATGCACGTATCAATCAGTTTAACATAAATTAACAATTATTAGCAGATATATGATGATTATATTAATCATTGTGGCTATTATGTTTATAAAATACATTTATTTAAGTAACATATAAATATACGTCACTTAGTTATCTCTAATACTGCATATTATTAAGAATAAGTAGTTACCTGTAATCTAATGTTGTTGTATATAGCTGTAAAATAAAAAAAAATGTTTTAGATACATTTAAACAATCAAAATGCATATACACATTCCTATTTTTATAAATAATAACTAAAAAGATAAATATTACGTAAAAATATGGTCATTATTATCACATTTTTTTATATATATATTTGTATATGTAATGCTCAAAGGAGAGTGAATTGAGATTATATAAAATTATGAAAGGTCCTAAGGATTATATAAAATTATGAAATATAAATAAATAAGAATTGCTTAGAGATTAAATATGTATGCTAAATTTATCTTTAAATGTGCTTTTAAATTATTTAAAAAACGTATTGTAAATATTCAAATTTAGAAAAAATTTAAAAAATGATTTTAAACTACACAAATTACTAGAGCTATGAAAAAAATAATAGCATTGATGCACAAAACTATAAGTGATATATTTAGTATAATATAAATTATTGTTGATATATTACTAAATTAATGATATTAGTGATACATAAATGACATATTAATTTAACAATATTTAAATTTTCTTAAAAGTTCGTAACAACTTAAAATAAAAATAAATAATATATTTAACATTTCTATGCTTATATATTATTGGTAAATTGATTGTGAAATAATCCAGAATAGACGAAACACAGCAAAATTATTTCCTTTCGTCATCTATAAATATGCATTTAGTGTGCCTTGATGAATATTAACATAACACGAAATAAATAAAGAAATGCAGAAGCTAAGTAAATCTTCCAGTCCACTTCATCATTTCTAAGGAAAACAAATGACTCTTTATCTATGATAAAGATAAGAATTCCTTTCTTTTATATACTTAAGTCATAATGCAGTGCATATAGTCATCTTTATATGCAGTTATTTAATTATTAAATTGAAAAACTTGTGTTTTTATGTAGAATTATATAATTTTCAAATGAAATTTATATTTTTAGAACATATAACATTCATTGTAATGTCACATCACATAAAAATATTGTCTATAGCTAAATTAAATTTATTTAATTCTCTTTATTTTACTTTCTTTTAATCATTTAAAGTTAAAAATAGTCAAAGTGTGAAAGTTTATAATTTTAGAACTTGGCAGATTATAAATACAAAAATACATTTTGCTATAGAGAATAAGTTAATCAAATTATGCTCCTTAACTACTAGGAAACCTAATTTTTACATCATAATAATTAAGAACATTAATTTTTACCTAATAGTTAAGGAGCACAAGAAAAAAAACAATTTTTTTTTATACAAACCAGAAATAATAATTTGACAAAATAAAGTGAATCATTTTATTTTTCATAAATTAACTTTGAAAAAGAAATAATATATCAAGCACTGTAAAATGCATCGTTTTCCATCAGTTTTTTCACTTCCATCCTTTAAAGTAACAAAAAAATAATTATGAAAAAAATACAAGAAAATAAATAACTCGAACATTATATAGTACTTTAAGAGAATAATTCATAATTCCTCTATCCTATTTATTTTCTATTTATAATTTCCTATTTATGCATGAATGTTTTGAATCACTCAGGTTTCATCTGTGAACATTGCAGAAATTACATACTAGTAAACAAACACAATGTAAATTAAATATTACATTGTATGCATCATACTTCAGTAACTCAGATAATATAAAATGCCCTTTAATATGTTTACCAAACTTCTTTAAAATTTTAAAATCTTATCAAAATGATATGCTAAACTGTAATATTTTTAAGAAAGATTAACATTTATTTTATCATTTTATTTAATTTATAGTTGAATACAATTTTATGGTATTGGTAGGGAAATATATGTGGAAGATAAAATGCACATGTTAGTATTCCAAATAATATTTTTATTTCCTTTTTTACCAAAGTATAATCAAATGAATTTTTCTAGGTTGACATCCTTTTCGATTTAGACTTCTTTGTACACTGATGATGAAATAGAAACCGATAATGGAATTCACCAGAAAAATACTATTGGTAAACTGAGAATATCCTCTGAAAATATTCAACTTTACAGAACTGGAAAGAATCAATAAAAAAGAGTGATTTTAAAGAAAATGTTTTGAAGTCTCTTCTATATTTTAGAAAAACTACAAGTTTTAAAATGGATAAATAAAAAAACTGGCAACCAATGAATCAATATATATTATATTTTCTAAGCAATTTCCTTAAATTTGTATTGCATTATTAAATCCATTTAGAGGAAATAAATTTATTAAATCAAAAAATAAAGCATTAAAATTTTAGAATTCCATTGAAATTAGTAAAATTCTTATATTGTATTGTTTAGTGTAATTTTACCTTTAAATGGATCATACAAATCACGTATATTATATTAATTAAAACAACATTATAAACACAAATTAAAATATAAAATTTTAAAAGGAAAATAGTTCAAATTCAAGGTAAAAACCTGCAAAAGTTTAAAATATATTGATACAATTAATTCAAATTTTTAAAATGTAAATCCTTTTCATTGAAAAGTAAATAATTGCCAGTAAGCTATATTTCACATAATCATATTATATAATCATCTCATATATATCTATAATCATCCTCAACATAGTTGTATTATGTTATAGTAATTTATAAAATCGTTTATAAATTACTATATCATACGTACAACTTTTTTAGAAGGGACCGGACCAGAACTGTTATAGAAAGGAACTGGTATTGATCTTCTAACACCAATAGAGCAACCATAACATTGCATCATTCTATGAACTTTCAATAAATACCCAACGTAGCAATTTTATGAGGATCAAATTTTACAAATTTTCATAAGATATGATTGACTGATATAGTAGCCATCAAGTATTTTGTTCAAAAAAGTAACACAGCAATTTTTTTATAAATAAATGTGTAGTATTTATTTAAAATTATTTTAATAAGTAAATAGACATATGTAAATAAATAATATGTAAATAAGAAACAATTAAAAACATATACATATACAAGTAGTAATATATACAACCAAAATAATTTAAGAATGTTGTTATGATAATAGATGAAAAATATTGTTGAAGTTAAGATAAATAATAGTTTATATATCAAACGCTTTAACATCTGAATTCATTCTCATAAAAAGTTCAATATGTTTTTCTCTATTTAAATTAGAGTCAGATTTTTCATCATCATTTTATTAAATTTCTGTTGTCACTTTGATCAAAATAATTCCTAGTTGTTGATGGATAGAAATTCTATTAAGTTTATTGGAACATTCCTTTTATATGGGTCTTAAATCAGAATTTTATGAAATATCTAGCTAATGTTTGTCTGTGTCTTTTAAAATGCAATAATAAGGGCTTCTTAAATTTTTGAAATTTATTCATGAAATAATTTAAGAGAAAGAATAAGACCAAATTCTATAATCCTTAAATTATTTACAAAATCATCGCTATTTATAATATATTAAATATTTTTCAAGATATAAAACATTATAAGAATTATTAAGTTATAAATTAAATATATCTCTGAAATACTTGATGTCAACAAATGAAGAACATTAACAATACTATCTTTATTAAATTAAATTTTATTTCAAAAAAAATGTGGATTGTAATTATTCAGAAAAATAATGTATAAAATGCTTTACAAACAAAAAACGAACGTGTTAGCATTCATGTATATAAATGCTACCCACCCTCTCAAGTGGTCAGCGTTCTTGACAGCGGGTACTGAAGTCTGGGTTCGATTCCCTGTTTCGGCATGTATGCACTTTCTCTTTTTCCTGACTTTTTTCCTTCCTTATATTAATGGGGTATGAATGCTTGCATATTTTATAAATGGGTACCTATGGTATGTGTACA
This sequence comes from Latrodectus geometricus, assembly GCA_026290005.1. Classification (NCBI taxonomy): domain Eukaryota; kingdom Metazoa; phylum Arthropoda; class Arachnida; order Araneae; family Theridiidae; genus Latrodectus; species Latrodectus geometricus. Next base: position 193,380 of record JAPDSC010138010.1, read on the forward strand.
CTGAAGAAGTAGTACTACACAAAGAATTACTGTTCAGTTAAAAAAGAGGAGCAGCGCACGCTATATTGCCAGCATGGCTTCTACTCGACAAAAAAGGTACATTTGTTACTTTTTTGGATTTTATTAGCAATTTTTTTGGTAGAACATGTTATTAATTTATATAAAGGATACAAATAGTTTTGCCACTTTTAATGTTATGCAATTTTTCTTTGAAATTAATAAATTTTATGCTTAATATTTTTATCACTTAAAAATTTTACCTTATTAATTAAAATCAATATATAATATTAAATTTCCCATTTTCAAATAATTATGACAGATGGAAATATAAATTTAAAATATGAGCATTGTTATATTAAAGAATATTATAAATGCAACACTCACAATGATGATAAAATAGCAAACGTATTTTTAAAAGCTTTCTTATTCATAATTATAAATAGCACTTAACATATTTATAAATAACACTTAAAAATTACCCAATATAAAAAGATAATTTATAATTGAAATAAACCTAAAACATTTTATAAAAAATAATAAAATTTTATTAAATAGAAAACTCGAATTTGATTTGAAACACATACTTATTAAAAATCAGGTCTCTGCCTAATAAGATTGTTCGTGGTATCGATTTTCACATCACTCTTAAAATAAAACATCGTTCCGTATACGTCTCTATCTAATTCCCCATACAAATAATAATTACTGGGTGTCAAAACTATATAAGTTGTCTCCAAGCTTTAAGACAGAATATTTTGCATACAATTTTTAGTTTTGTAAGCAACATGATCTATATTATTGTCTTGTAAGTAAATTAAATAACTTTTACAATATCACAATTCAAATATGGATAAATTATTTTCCTAAAATAACAAATTATGTTTCTCCTTTATTATTAATTTAACCAGTTTTCTTAGTGTCTTATTCTTAAAATGTCATGCATTTGTAATATTGAACAACCTACCAGCAGAATGTATGCAAACTATAGGGCATATCTACCTTTCGTAATTAAAAAAATAAATATTTTCCTTTATAATTACATTTCAAATACAATGTTTAGAATAATTTTTATCATTTCTAGTACATAAGAAAAGAAGTGGAATGTTTAAATGGAAACTACCATAGCTGTATTAGCAATGATAATTTGGATAACATGTAATTAAGCAAAGACCCATTTAATAGTTAAAAGAGTGTAAATTACTTTTCTAATGTGTTTCCAGTTGCATGCAATACCGAATGAATTATTTCTGCAAAACTTTAGTTCTTACTGCAGTGAAAAAGGAAAATTGTATGTAATTGAATAATAAATCTATCAATTATGAAATGTTTTTATTTAAATTTCAATAGGTTTAATAAAAGTATAAAATCTATTTATGTGCAGATTTTTTTTCATGTAGATGATATTTTAATGATAATAAGAATGAAAATGAGAAAACGATCTTATTGTTACAGAATTTGACTTATTCAAAGTATTATTCCATCATGAGACTAATGAATTATCATGCAAAATATTAAGTTTCTATTTTTCTATTTTTATATTATAAAAAAATTTATTTAAAAAATGTATAACTAAAGAAAAATTTCAAAAATTGAGAAAAAATTGTATATTTTTAAATAAAAACTCAATTATTGTAATTTCAGTTTAAATTTGCTTAATTGAATCTAATCAACAAGAAGAATTCAAATAGTTGGTCTCGCAATAGAAATATTTAGCGTCCTATATAGTTAATTGCATTATAAATCAGTATTATATTTCATTAAACATTTAAATAACATATATGTGCATTCAGATAAATAATATTATGTTCAAAATGTATAAATTTTACAGTTAAAATAACTTATTAAAGAAATTATTAGAGAAACACTTTCAACGAGAAATGGTCGTGAATAATGTAAGGTACTATTAGGTAATCGAAGTGAGGTTATCATCGGTCCCCGGGTACTTGCCCAGGTGTTCACAGAAAATTTCTGGTAATTTTGACGAGAAGTCATTCAATGAGGATTGCTGTCAGACTAAATATTTTCCTCGTGTATGTTTAAAATGTCCTCTTCGCTGAATGTTGCTTTAATACTAAACAATGCTAACTCAGGAAACCATGTGTAACGGATTATTCTTCTTCCCATCATACACTGAACAGTTGGGCGTAAAGGAATAATCATCTGTGTGCATAAATAAGAGAACATTCGTTCTTCATGTAAAGTACACCCCACCACTTGCTGAGAAATACAAAGTTCGTATGCAACAGCTATAATTGCAGTTTCAAGTGGCAAATAAAATTTTTTCTGACAGTTGTCGATCAGCATCTTTAATGCTAGGATGACTTGGAATTTGATGAGGTAGAAATGGCTCTTTATATAGTTATATTGGACGAGTTGACCTGAATAGCTTAATCATTCAAGTGCCCCTTAAAATCTACGACAATACCACCAAACGTAGACAGGCACAATAGACATAGAACTAAAGAGGTCCATGTAAGAATCAAGCCCATATCAACGTGACCAACTGAAAAAGTGGACAAAAAATCCTAAATCTGATTTGATCATTAAAGCTCCTTATTCTTGATTGAGAAACTTCTAAATTCTTCACTTCTTTGATCCAAAATATAATGTGACCTTATGATTTATGATAATTATTGCTCCCTTGTGTAGATACTATAACCCACTTCCTTATATATATATAT
>JAPDSC010138010.1:210321-228230 GCA_026290005.1 Latrodectus geometricus
TATATATATATATATATATATATAAATTTCAATTATTAATTAAGTATACTGTATATCTACATATCCTGTAGGAAACCCTTTAAAATAATAATAGCGGGAAAATACTTCCTTACTAAGTGCTTGTCTTTTATCGATCGATATCTGCCGATTGCAATAACAACAGGAGAGTTTCGCAAACATTTCTTAGAAAAGAGTTGATTTGCGATTAGGTCATTTAACTTTTAGATTCCCCAAGGAATACATACAATTTCAATGAATTCTAGGAACTACTTGTCTTTTTGTTCCAAAGAAAAGGAGTATAATTTTCTTAGTTTCTTTTAGAATTAAATCCTCAATTACATTTTGTATCAGTTCCTTATATTGTTCAGCAATGACATATAAAAATACTTAATATCAAGGACTATTTTCCTAGATTAGTGACATATCAGCAATATGAAATCATCAACAATCACGATGCACAGTATTTTTTTTAGGGAATTTTTATCTAACACAATTTTGTATCACATACTAGCTACGTTTAATTACTATATTATTATATATTGCTGTTCTTGAAAGTATATATATATGCATATATATAGCTTTTAAAGGGAAGTATTGTTCCTATATATAAAATAAGCTGCTTAGTTTTTCAATTTTATTTGTGTAAATTTATTTCTACAAATTACATCAAACAAAAAGAAAAATATGATTTGTTGGACGAGAGTAAATTTCGAAATCTGCAAGTTCAATCAAAATGTATGGGCTGGGTATATCCAAGAAAATATCTTAATGCTTAGATAAATTTTCTTCACTAAACGTTTTATTAAATCTTATGTAGTTAGCATACAAGTGCTTTACTCTTTTATTGAATTTTGAACGCTTATGATCACCAGATCAGAACTGTAACAAGATAAGGAATTTTTGCAATCAGAACTTCTATGATGATCTAAAACTGCTACTTAAAACAAAACCCGCAGATGCATTCATATTTAAATTTTTAAAACCCAAAATTTTAATGCGTCCAAAATGATGATATACACTTACACATCATCATAGTGCATCTCCTAACTATATTTCTCTCATTCTAAAAAGTTTTTTTAAAGTTAAGCTGACTATAAGATCTTTTTAGTTTTCTTTACTCACATTAATTTCAGGATATTTATCATAAATTTGTACGTTATAAATACATGATTAATTTGAATTCGGAGAATTTGTCTAATAAAATATATGTCTAAAATTTTACATAATTTTCTAAATTTCTATGATAAAGCAAAACTTGGTTGTATATAAAAATACTATACAAAGTCTGTAAAGCGTGTCGTAGTGCAAACGACATAACAGGAGCCGCAGAGGAAACAGATGTTTTACTGTAAATGAATTCTGTTACAATTCCTCTCGGCAGTAGTTTTTAAAATATAAAAGAAAAAAAAAAGATAAAAATTGTAATATAAAGAGACAAGGGTAATAAAGAAATAAAAACTATATATTTCAAAGTGGCACCCGAAAACTGCACTTAAAATTTATTGCAGTTTTCCATCCCAGGGTCTTTTTTTCCTTGGGATGTATGGGTGGTCCATATGAAATTAAAATATTCTCCTTTTTGTTTGCGTGTGGCCAATCAAGGGTTTTGGAGGGGAGATTTCTGACCATTCCCTGGAAGCCTAACACCGATGAGATACAAGAAAATATCCAATAGAAGAAAATGGGAGGAGAGATGAGGGCAATATAAAAGTTAAGGAGTTGAAGATGCATATATGCAGATTTTCAGCATCCAGTATTCCGACATGGAGATATGCAGATATCTAGACATCCATACATTCAGAATTCAGAAAGATATGAATTGAATGAAAAGGGCATATCCTCGTGGCTGCAGAGATAGAATTCAGAGTGATATTCCCAGAGATTCACAGATAAATATGAATTGAAAGCCTCCGACGAGAAATTAGGAAGAGAAGCCTAAACTTACGATGAGACCTTGAGAACTACAAAGTCCGCCGATGATAAAAAGAAAAGGTACGGAGCAGTGAAGCACAGGTCTGACCAAAAGAAGAGTCTAACAAAAGGAAAGCAAAGGGAAATTCGCTACAAAAGGGGTGAGTCATTTTAATCTCTGCTACATTACCCTGGCCGCACAATGTTTTATAAATATGCTTTTATATGTTGATAAGACAATTTATCTTTAAATATAAATTGTAAATATTTAAATGTTAATAGTGCAATAAAATTATATTATTATTATTATTATTTAAATTGTGTCATTCTCATATGTTCTCATTAAATCTTCACTATTTCTAAGAACCTGGTTAACTCGGTTTTTCTTATTATTACCAAGTCTAACTACAATAAAGCACATTCTTTTATAGTTACTTAAAATATCTTCATAAATTTAAATATCATAATTAAAGAACTTGTTCGCCGTATCATCATTTCTGAAAAATATTAGTAACAATAATATCTATAGTATTGATTTAGAGATATTTATAATTAAAAAAAAATATGAAAGAAATATTATGATTTAAATGTGTCATTGAATATTTACATAAACATAACATATTTCTATTAATTTACTTACCGTCTTCCTCAATTGAAAAATATCTGACATAGTCTATTTCAAATGAGTTATTTTCATCTGCCCTATGGTTAATAATTAACATAAATGATTTTCGTTCTTCATATATCTTATGAAATATTATACAAACGGTAGTTTTCACACTAAGAATTTGAGAAGCAAAATATATTGGTTTAAGAAGATAAATTTGTATATTTAAGAACTAAACATAATAAATTTATTTTTTAAATACTTTATATTATTATCTATTAGAAATTATGAAGAAGATAATTTACATTAAAATTCGAAATTCATGTCCATGAACAATTATGTCGATGAATATAATTTCACAATTTGAAATGTGTTTTTATACATCATTTTAAGAGAGCAGTAAATCCGTTAACAACATTATATGTTTTGAAAATTTTGTGTTTCTAATTTAAATCAACAAAATTTTTAATCCTTCTAATCCATTTTAATATATTTTAATCGAAAAGTCTAAAACTGTTCATTAATGTCTAAAATTAATAATGATAAAAACAAAATGTCTAATAATTTTAATAGAAATTTCTAAAACTAACACTTTCTTTGGATAAAATATTGATTGAGTATAATATTTAATTTGTTAAACGTAATTTAGTTAAATTACACTCTCCTAGTTATTCGAAATTTTGTTAAATTACACTTATATGCTATAAAATTGATTTAATAATATTCGTTCACCTTGTTACGCTTTGAAATATTTTAACTATTACACAAATTCAAAACTTTATATCAAAGTAAGGACAGAATTTTGATGGTACATTAAATAATTCCTGAAATTTACGTATTGCATCTCATATTTACATAATCAATTACATGGTTTAATGTTTACTTAAACTGTTTAAATTATACAAAATAAGCTTAATTTTGTATAGAAATATGATTCAAACGAGTCTGCAAACTGTAGATAAACTCCGTGTCGAACAAATTCACAAGACATTACTACTTTTCACTATTTTTCATTTGATATATAACAGTTCCCTGTTAATCCTCTGAGAGTCCATTCAAAGTATAGACCAAAGCAAAAAGCAAAACTAATACAAAGTAAAATTACAGTAAATAATTTGTTTATTAAAAATGTGTTTTTTTTAAAAATGAAATACAGGTCCAAATATTCCAGATGTAGATAGATAATTAAAAGAGGCATTTTATTTTGTTTATTAATTGATATCATTTAAAGGAAAATTATTTTAACAGGAATACATTTTGCTAAAGTAATGGAAAAAATACTATTTTAGATGAATTACATGCATATTTTATTCTTATTGATAGTTTAGTCTATGTATTTTTAAAATATTCATTTTTTTTAATGATTATCATTTCATTTTTATTATTTATTTTCATTGTTTACAAATATTAAGTATAATTTAATGTAGTTAATAAATAAATAATAACTGTAAGAATACAAATAAATTCTTACACATTTATCTATTTACATTGAATATATAAATTAGTTTTTTTTTATATAATATTAATATAGAGTTTATATTTATGGTTTTAAATGTTGTTTCGATTGAAATAGAATTGCATACATGGTAAAACGTGAAACAATTTCTCTCATTATATATCTATGACATCAAAGAAAACTGAATAAATAAATTTAATTTGTTCGGCAGATTTTATTACATTAAAGGTCAAAATGTATACATTCAGTAAAAAAACATAGTCATAAATTAACGTTAAATCTAATAATGTTAAATGTCAAATTAATTAAAAAAATTTTGAACAAAACTAATATTTCTTAAATGATTTAGAAAATCAACCATTATTATTTTGAAATTATTTCATTTTACTTCGAAAAATACCATGAAACTTTAATTCATGAAACAGATTTTATATTTAGAATGAAAAATATTTTAGTTTTTTTGTAGATCCTATCCATAAAACGTTAATAATAAATAAGAGTTTAAAATATCCAACAAAATAAAGAATGTAATATATTTATATTAAAATAAATATTAGTTTTTTCATTAAACGCATTACAATTATTATTTTTGTATTTTATGAAGGAGGTATGTAATAATTTGACAAATATGTTTTATTTGTCTTCACGAACTTAAACTGATATCTACCATTTTTTTTTAATCCCATAAAGTAAGATTCAGTTTTCCATTACAGTAACAAATACAAAGTTAGATATTTTCATCCTTAAATTGTTTTTTATTTTATAGAATATCTTGCTCAGTCTGAAAAACATTAGGGCGTTTGGCATAAAGTAGCTTATGACAAATGTTTGAAAGGAATGTAGAGAGTGAGATAAATTTGATTGATATCTTCCACGAAATGTGAAATAGGATAAAGGAAAGAAAAATGTGGATGAAAAAGATTATTTAATTTTAGCCAGAATGCTAAAAAAAGCTTCAATAAAGACCATCGCACATTAAATTTTATAAGTCGCCTCGTTTGTTTTGATCCAGTTCACACAAAAATACTTCCATATATAAACATTGTTATATTTATAGAATTATATACTTTTATTTAAGTAAATTTATTGTTACATTTTCGAAATATATTTTATATTTTTATATAATTTATTTATCTAACAAAAATAACATGATATCTGGTAGTATATAAAATACACTACTGGCCATTAAAATTGCTACACCAGGAAGAAATGAAGATAACAAAATGGTATTTATTGGACAAATATATTATACTAGAAATAACAAGTGACAAAATTTTCAAAAAATTTGGCTGGATAGATCCTGAGAAATCAGTACCCAAAACAACCACCTCTGGCAGTAATAACAGCAGTTATAAGCCTGGGCATTGAGTCAAACAGAGATTGGATTGCATGTACAGGTACAGATGCCAATGAAGATTCAACACTATGCCACAGTTCATCAACCGTAGTGACTGGCGTTTGGTGACGAGCCAATCGCTCGGCAACCATTGATCAGACATTTTCTATTGGTGAAAGATCTGGAAAACGTTCTGGCCAGGGCAACAGCCGAACATGTTCCATATCAAGGAAAGTCCGTACAGTACCGGCAACATGCGGTCGGGCATTAACCTGCTGAAACGTAGGGTTTCGCAGGGCTCGGATAAAAGGTAGAGCCATGGGTCGTAACACACCAGAAATGTAATGTGCACTGTTCAACGCACCGTCAATACGAACAAGAGGTGACCGAAACGTGTATCCAATGGCACCCCATATCATCAAGTCAGGTAATGGACCAATATGACGAATGCACGCTGCCAGTGTGCGTTCACCACAATGACGCCAAACACGGATGCGACCATCATGATGCTGTACACAGAACCTGGATTCATCTGAAAAGATGACGTCTCGCCATTCGTGCGCCCAGGTTTGTCGTTGATCACACCATTGTAGACGCTCTTGTCTTTGACGCAGCGTCAAGGGAAGCCGCAGCTATGGTCTCCGAGCTAAGAGTCCATGCTGCTGCAAACGTCGTCGAACTGTTCGTGCAGACACTTGTTGTCTTCCGAATGACCCCGTTTCTTCACTCACGGCTCGTGAAATGGTTGCACGATCCACTACGGCCATGCGGATAATATGCCTGTCTTCTATGCTGCTAGTGATAGGTGGCCGTTGAGATCCCGAATGGTGTTCCGTATTACCGTCCTGAACCCATCGATTCCATATTCTGCAAACAGTCATTGGATCTCGACCGACGCGAGCAGCAATACTGCGATAAGATAAACTGCAATCCCGGTACGCTACAATTCGACCTTTCTCAAAGTCAGAAACGTGCTGGTACGCATTTCTTCTTCTTACACGAGACATCACAACAACGTTTACCAGCCAACCATGTTCAAATGGAATTTGTGTATGAGGAACTGGCTGAACAATTTCCTCATTTAAACACAATGTAGGTGTCGCTACTGGCGCCTGCTTTTTCTGAATGCGCTGAAAAGCTAATCATTTCCATATCACAGCACCATCTTCCTTTCGTATAAATTTCACGTCTGGAGCATGTCGCTTTCTTGGTGTAGCAATTTTAATGGCCAGTAGTGTAATTATTTTCTTTCGTTATTTCTATCACTTAGTTTTTTTGTGTTTGTGTATTTTTCAACTAAGTATTTATTCTTACATGGCTTGACTTATGTAGTTTTATTTTACCTTTAATTAAATATAAATAACTAAATGAAGATTTGATACACATTAAACTTATTATTTCAATATATTTTTTAGAAATAACGAGTGCAATTTAAATGCTGAAATAGTCTAATCTGTATCAATTTAATATATTTTCACAATGAAAGTATATTTTTTAATGATGTAAATATTTTATTTACGATGCATCCATAGATTACGATGATCAACCTATATTCTATTTTGTTCATATTATAATTCTATTACTTTTTACACATATTATTCTATTTCCATTATTTTTTACACATGATATTATATTTTTTATAGCATGTGTTAAAGTAAGAAAAACTGGATGATAATATTATACTAGCAATATTTAATTATATGAAAGTAATTATTATTAATCAATCAAATTTTAATTTATTTTCAATGAACAAAAATAACTTTTTTCGCATGACGGAATGATGCCGAAAATAATTGAAAAAGCACAAAAAGTAAATGATCTATGTATTTCAGTAAGGATGCACTAGTTTTAAAAATATTTCACAAAGAAATATCCAATAAAATGGATTAAAATTTAAAATGATTTGAGTAATAACATGGGAATTTAATTTTATCAAATAAAATCATTTTGCGAGCAATCATATTTTGGAAAATATTTCATATTTGATGGCTTTTTTTATTAAATAGTAAATACAATCTGAGATAAATTTGTATTTCATATTTACAAAAAAAATTATCGTTCACAATAGCAGCAATTGTCATCTTGCACGTTCAATTTATAATATCGTCTGCTTTTATTTTTATAAAAGTGAAGTGACCTCTTTTAGTTTCTAATATCGTCTGCTTTATATATATCATGTAATTTCTATCCCTTGTCTGCAGAAGTATTTTTTTTATTCTAAAGTTTCACTACTAGATTTTTTTTCGGCAACTCGAAATTGTTCAATCTTGTGCTGTCACGAATTCCCCGATGTTTTAATAAACATTTTTGTTGCTAAACTTACAAATATAATTACTTGTTAATTATTAGAATATTTTTGGGTTATACAGCTTTGGGGTTTTATTCTTCATTTCCTTTTTATTTGCAAATGAGAAAGTTATACTTGACATTAATACTTTGACATTAAGTAAAGGTGAAGCCTTGCGCCTTTCTTTTCAGGTAAAATAAAATTAATATGTTAAGGCTGCGTAACTGTAATGATGCATTTTTTCTAAAGTATAATAAGTTTATAACAAATATTAGCGTTTATTAAGATAAATGAGAGTTGCTATTTCCTATAACAACACGATGAATGTCTGAAATTCATTTGTAAAATTTAGAAAGATTAGATATTTTTTCACACAGTATCAAGGGAATCTTTGGAAACGGTATAAATATACAATGGTATTTTCCATGTCTATAGCAATAATTAATTAAAAATTAAATTAATTTCATTTTCAGACACAAATATAAATTTATTATGTACTATTGACAAACAATTTTATATTCAAATTTGGACACTATGAGAGTAATACTGTTCGCGAATTATGTTCAAAAACATAATTTGCAGCTAGTACCTAAAATTAGGCCATTAAATTATTACATTAAATTTAATGAAAAAATATCTAAAGTAGTCAATTTACTTTAAATTACATTTTTTAAGTAAAATAAATATGATATGCCCTTGTTGTAAAGCAAATAATAGTAATTTCTTGATTTTTAAAGATGAATATATCATATTCAAATACAAAAGAGAGGATATCTAATGTTATAGTAATTAAATGATTTTTAAAAATTCATGATTTCTTAATATTTTATTAATTTACTCTCCTTTACAAAGAACACGAGTGCTTGAATTTATTATTTGTGAAATACTTGCTTGAAATATTCGGAAGCCAAAGAGAAATAGTTGAACCGGTAAAAATACAGTACAGCACTATTTTTAAGGACTTTAGAATTGATTTCTAACATCAGGCCCTGTTGGATGTTGCCCAAAAGCATCTACCTTGATTTATTTCAGTACATTAATTGATTCTGAAATCTACTTTTAATTACTTGTTGACACAGAACAACTCAATTGAAGGTAACTCATTTGGTATCAGTCCAAATCAGGTGTTTCAATAGGTTTCAGTTTCTTTAATCCACCTTAATTAATATAATAGACTTCTTTATTTAAATATTTTGCCACCTCTGAAATAGAGCTGTTGAACATCATGATTAAGAGCAATATAATAAGACCAAATTGATAATTTCTGTAAAATAATAGATCTAGTTAAATTATGATTTCAGTAAGCTATGCCAGAGTATGTTTTAGAAATATTTTACCAATATTAGTTTCTTCTCTGAAGCATCTTGTCTGAAAGGTTATTGAAGAATCAATGTTGCTGGGCTTGTGGCCTTCTACATAATCTTTTATAATAATTTATTAATAAAAATTTTTCTAAATTTAAAAATTAACAATTATGCACTTTATATTCTATTTAGTGATGAGTGATGTTTCTAATACTTTTAATATCATACTTCAAAGAACAGTTTAATTTATAATTTTTTAAAGCAGTGAGAAAGAATAAGAATAAAATAACTATATATACATATTTACCATGATCTCCTAATTTATATAAGATTTCCGACACGCTATGATGACATAATATAATGAAAGTTATGCATTTCCTTGTTTTCAGAATACTTGGTCCTAATGAAGACCAATTACATCATAAAGAATTATCCAATTTCTTTACGAAACAAACATTAATATTTTATGCGAAACAAAAATATTTAAGTATATCTTATTTTACAATCCTTCCAAACTATCGAAGTAATATATTATACATTTTATAGATAAAAACGTTTTTTTATAAATGATACATTTTATTCATTTTAAAAATATTAATATCCTTTAGATAAGAAACGAAGAATGTAGATGAGCTAGAAGACATAATTCAACAAACTTACTATATAATATTCTTAAAATTCTGCCATGGTTTTAATTTTAAAAATCAGTATGTATACGAAAGTAAATGCTTAATTTAAACTGATTCTTGAATAATACTTTCAAAATAACACAAATTTAATAAACATATTCGTTTGTTGATTTCAATTTATTTTAATATCTTTTGTACAAACATATTAATAAATTATTAACAAATTGCTATAAAAAGTATCTGGGTAAATGATAGCCTAAATTTGATCCTAAAAATAATTGTTTCGATAATCTATATTTATAAATGAAAGTTCTTTCTGTACTTTTAGTTAAATGGTTATTAAATTATATTTCTGTTTATTTTATAAAGTAAATGTCCCTGTTTATTATTCCAAAATACTTTTTAATGGAATTTATTTTGGTCTTGTTTACATTTCCATTCCACAATAGATATTAATTTACATACAAAATGATTTCAATTATACTTAATACTTTTTTTTGTAAATTCAATTTGTCAGATTCTATTCCTTTAACTATAAAACAAGTATTATTGTTGAAAAATACTTTTCAAATTTTAGATTTATATTAATGATATAGAGACACTATGAAGGAAAAAGAAAAAAGTAGAGCATATGTAGTAATTTAACAATACAGATGGTATAACTTAGCATTTATACCCGTATTATGACACTACAATTTAAAAAAAAGGCACACATACAAGATACGTTTACTAGTTTATATCATAATTTTGTATATAGTTTCTTCATTTTTTAAATAGTGTTGCTCATATAGCATATATAAGAAACTGAAAATAATTAAATGTATTTGTTTAAAGTACATGACTTTAAGCAAATACATTTAATTATACAAAGTTTCTGACTTTGAGTAAAACCTAAATATGTCAATAATAGCCCCTTTATTAATTAGGTCAACAAATAAAACAGAAAAATGAGTTTTCTTAATATCATCAGTTTTACTGGGAAGGCTACAGTGAATTTTAAAATTTTATATAGGATGAATAATGTATATAATCTTATAGTAATCAGCTTTTTTTAAGTCTCATAAAAAGTGTTTTATTTTTTCACATAAACAAGAAACTCTGGATTTATAATCATTATACTTACGACTTGACTAGAAAAAATATTGAAAACAAAAAAAAAATGAAGAGAATATATATTTATCAGAACATATTTTAGAATTCTGCAGTTCCTTTTATAAAATTTGAGATGAGGTGATTTATGCTTTAAAAAAATTGAGGATAGTTGTTGTGGTTTTCCAATATATATTTTCTGATAAAACACTATAGTATCATATTTTATTTGAATTGAATTTTTTGGCAAATTCTTTTGCACAATTGTATGCAAAATTTTACTTCTACAATCAACACAAATATTTTTATCTGATTAAAATTAAATAACTTTTTTTTACCTAATTGTAATAAGTATCTTAGAAATCCGCTTGTAATACATATAAAAAATATAAATTATACCTTTTTTTTTTTTTTTTTTTTTTTTTTTTAGAAGTTTGTACTACTTTTTTCTCTCTCTTCCAAGACAAGTATTTTTCATCCACTTAAAGTATGAGTCCATGTAAAAATATTTCATAAACAAGACAGTTAAATATTGATACTAATTATTTAAACCAAAAAATTGATTTTTATATTTAAAATTACCATAATTTATCAATATAAAAAACAATTTAACCACGTATTATTCAAAATAAAATTTGTTGTTTCGGTGTCCTAATTATTTTAGCATTGTTCTCGTTATCGAAAATTGAATTCGGATCCCGAACAAAATGATTCATCGTGTTCAAAAACGGTTTTTAAGATACGTAAAACTTGTTGTGGTTATAAATAATACATTTGTGTGTAAGACCAATTCTAGGGGTCCTCTGAGTGATACCTGTTCCAAATTATGAAGAAAGTCCCCACTTTTTGTTCCACGATGGCACGCGTACTGAAAATCCCACTATATAAGGTTGCCATCACACTTCAACCCTTTCTGTAATTCTTAAGATTGAAAGTCTTAGAAACCGGGCATGGAAAAATAACAACATACATTACTTTATATCAAATTAAGAATCTTTTATTGAAGGATTGATTCTAAATGTTCAATAGATATGTGCCAAAATAGAATTTACAATGAATATTTTATTATTATAGACCTATTTAGTAAAGATTCATGTATTGCATAATATATTTTTCCTTAAAGAAAATTTCATTACACTTAGATTAAAAGAGAACTGTAATATAAATTTTGATTTTGTTCATTTAAACTAATAAACAGGGTTGTATTAAGTTTAATTTTATATTGTATTTGTTAAATAATTAATTCTGAAATTTCATATAAGTAACTATTTTAATACACTGTATAAGGCATATTTCAGATCTAAATTAGTCTTACAACCTTTCATTAAATTATGTCGCATATAACTAATTAATTTGATAAGCAATTACAACAGATGGATTATAAAATTATCCCTTTACATACACTATTAGTTTAAAGGCTACCAATATATGAACTATTGTCAGAAATCGTGTAATAGTGCAGATTACACAGTAGTTTTCCATTTCAAATCAAGAACGAATATTCTCTATAGCTGATCTTATTGTACTGTCAGTTCTAATTTAGCACAGTAACAATGCATATAGAGTTGAAATATTTGTCCAATATGTTAATTCCACTTTAATTTTGAATACAGTAAATCTAATATGCTAAGAAATACTTAAAATATCTTATTAAAATGTCTCAATTAAGTTTGACTGGTAAAATTCAAGCCTCCTTTAAATTGTCCATGCAAACATAATGGAGAATAATATAACCATTTTTTAGTCAATTATTTCGTAACTAAATTAAATCTGCAATATGATAATTTAGATGCTACAAACAATTTGTTAAATACAAAATTAAACTTTTGATTTACAGTTTGATTGTTGGAAATATAATTACTGCTCAAATTTGCAATTATATATTGTTTAAAACTGTAATTATTTCCAATTTATTTAGGAATTTAAATAGAAAAAGTTAAATAATTAATAAACTACTTATTTTATTAAATATTTTAAATTGTAAGATATCTTATTCTAAAATAAATTCTGTACAGTTAATATATTGTAGAATTTTATGAATGGATGTAATGTATAGATCTTATAACTTATTCAAGCAACAACGTGAGTCATCAAATTACAAGAAAATCAGATATTTCATGAGTTATTTTTGATGCATTACAAAGAAATAAAAAACATTATCAAACAATTAAATAATATACAAAATATTAAATATAAGCGATTGGTAAAGTTGTTGTTCACTTTACCCTTATTAATATTTTTACAGAATAAATTAGGAAAATATGTCTAAAAAGTTTAAGCCAATTCATGTATATGTAACGTTAACAATTTAAAGAAACTTCCAAACTTTACAAACTGTATAAGACTTTCAAACTGTGCTTTCAGATATTTTCCTTATTTACATGTTTTGTGATTTTAAAGTAAGTAAAGAATTTAAAGCATATATAAATATCTTTGCATATTTTAATTACAACCCTTACAAATTCAGGTGCTAGTTAATTTCTTTTCAACTATGTTCTTTTTCCCTCTGCAAAACTGTAAAATTTGAATACAAAAAAGCAAACTTTAATATTAAATACTAGTTTATATTGATTAAGTTATGTTAATTTAATCTCGAAAACATTAATTGAATATAAAATTCTGTACTCTATCTGTATAACATGAATAATTCTATGTTATAATAGAAGCATAAAAAATAGATTAAGCCACTGATTTATTTCTGGCTTCAATTATATATATAGCAAGTTAGTACTATGTTTGACATCCTTGTTTAAAGCTTTATGTATTACTTTAATAAACCAATATGCAAACTATTGCTTTTCTTAGTTGCTGGAACGTTTTAATTTGTCAATGGTACTAATAACAAACCCTTGCAGAAAATATTGTTGAAAAATGACTATATTTTAGAAATTTTAAACATAAAATCGCATTTCTATTGCTTTTTATTAATCATTTAAAGCTTGTGATCAGAATTATAAGAGATTTTTCTGCATCAACAATAACTACAGATAAACACATTAATCAGAATAGGTTAATATTAATTTAATAATTATATATTAAAGGGATTATCATCATATTTTCATATTAATACGGAAGTTTCAAAAAGTGAATTATATTTGAACTCATGATACTTTTTAGTGTTTGTATTTAATGACTACGGTTATACAATTATATCATGACCTATATTTGGTAGGATACTTTATTGCAATGTCTAGTAAGGAAGTGCTTAGAGAGTAGATACTTTTTATAATATGTCAAAGAAAAACAAAATATGATTTATGCACCACGAACCATTGCATACAGTATATAGAAGAAGTTAGCTTCATTATAGTTCTAAATAAATATATTCTTAAAATAAAAAGTAAAACCTTCTCATTTAATGACTAACTTGGTGAGAATCTTAAGATTTTACAAATTGTGTGATTCTTCGTATGACCATTAACAGTTATGGCATATTTCAAAATATAAATAGATTTCTATCAGGAGCCAAAATGGTAAAATTTAATAACTAATATGGTAAAATTTAATGTGTAATACTCACTCAAAAAAAGCTAAAATGAAAAAATAATAAATATTTTATATATGTATAAATATTTCTAGAATTATTTAAATCTTTTGTCACTAAAATCATGAAATGTTCATGCGCAATATACTTAAAAATAAAGAACCCTCAAAAACTGTATGTCATTAAAAACAAATCGTAAGAGTATCCCATTTAATAATCACAGTAAAAATAGAACAATACATATGAGTTATTAAACTTGAAGATTCTTATAAATATCAAAAAATGGTATATTTCAGTTTTATGTGCTTTAATTTCTAAAGTTTTATACTTATCATCTCATATTTATCTATTATCAGATAAACTACTTTTTAATATGTTTTACTTGAAAATAATGAGTTTTGCATGAAAGCGAATAAAATTCTTAAACTAAGTGATCTAAAACTAGGTTTCCAAAACAAATCCTTTTCCGACATTCTAATATCAATCAATTTTTCACATTACTTTAACAGACCAAAAAACAATAGGTTAGATTAGAAAAAGTAACTTATACTTAAATTATTTCTAAAAATATTCCTATTTATTAAAATTACTATTTGAAATATGAGTTCAAAAATGGAAATTCCATCATTACATTAATGACAGATTTTTATCGTTGAATTTCAAGTCTCAGAAATAGTTCGGAAATTTGATAGCATAACGAATGCACTAGTAATTATGTAAAATAGAGATTTTTGTGACAGATTTTCTAAAAAATTACAAAATATCAACAGTAAACTAACTTTGAGTATATTTTGAAGAAATGATTCGTCAAAATAATCTTAGTAATAAATCTTATAAATAAAATCCAGAAATCAAATCTAATAATAATATCTTAAAATGGATAAGTCTTCTATAATTTTTATCCATTTTAAAATTTTTGCTGAATCAATTGAAAAGCTGATTTGCATAAGTTTTTTTTAATATATAGATATATATATCTTGTTTAAGAACTAATTTATGTATACATACTTAACACACAATTTTTGAATGTCAGATATTATTTTATCCAAGTATACGATTTCCTTATTATTGCTTCCATTATTTGTGTTGATAACGTGATGAATTCATTGTACTCATAACCAATTCCATGTCTTCAGTGAATTGTCGAGACAATGGGTGTTATAAGAACCACTATAACACGTCTACAGGCTCTTGGTTATCGCTAATTTTAATGGTTATTTCCATAAATACTTATATTTCATGACCATTTGATATTATCATATCCCCTTCTACACTGATCTGAAGGTCAATCATACCGAACATTCCTTTAAAATTTGATGATGGATCTGCTGTCTTTTATTCAGGGCCTTGTTATTTTGAAAACAGGATGCTAATATGGTGGCTAAGCACATACCAATTTAAAACTGAGTAACATATTATGTACAGTAATCCAAGGATAAGGGTTTGAGTTGGTTCCAAACCTGGAAATGAAGGTCATCTAGTGTCATAAGTTTCGAATTTTTATTATTTCGTCTTTTCCAAAACCTTACCTAATTGTACCCTCATGAAACCAATATTGATCGTATGATAAAATTAAAAATTGTTACAGATGGTGTGCAAGAAATAACTATTCTCTTTGTAAATGTGTGTCATTCTATCTAGTAGGTGTGAAGCCTAAATTAACAGTGGAATTGCTTTGACCATGATCATTGAAAATGTGTGTAACAGTTATTTCCGTTTACAAGATGATTTCTTAAGTAATTCGTCTCATAATAAATATTTATATGTGACAGTGGAAAGCTATCTTTCAACACCTGACCATTTGTGTTTCGATTATACATTTTTTAAATATTTATTAGTACAAGTGCCTTATATCATCCAGTAAAATTTTATCCCAGCATATATCTCCCTTTTATTCTCTCTATAAATAACTTGCTTAAAAATTTATTTCGATTCTATTTATATTGAACTATGAATATATCTCACAACAGGAGAGAATCAATTTTCAAGAAATTTTCTTTTTATCTTTTAGTTATGTTTTGCAAATTTTTCAGAATACTAGATACGTTAATGTTGCATTGAAGAAAAAGTTTTACTCTCTACAAAACTACCATGATTTTCCGAATAAAATTGAGAGAAAAGTGCATGTTTACTACATATTTATTAAGTATAGTTGGCATTTAAATGTGCACCAACTAGAGAAACATTGTCCGAGCCTCATGGAGTTTCCCATAAAATATATATCGTGATATTGAAGTTATTTTACCTAAATATAGTCATAACAGTGGTGAAGCTCCTTTCAAATAGAGCATGAAGTGGGAATTGTCTTTTGAATAATCTGAACGTGTTTCTATTGTGATGTTTCGTGAGTGAAGCTCTGATATACTTTCTGAAACATAAGTAAATTTATTTGATTTTGTTTTTGTCATTAGGCAAAGTATGATTGTTGCCATCAGAAAGCATTCAATACATTTTTTGAAAAATGATCATTGTGATGGATGTAATCCCACAAAAACTTTTCAAATGTACAATTCCTATAAAGAAAGAAGTAACTGATTGATGCAGTGGCATCATTTATAACAAAAAATTAAAAATTGGGCAGTTTATACTAACTGAGTGATGTTACATATCTATATCTTCATCACAATGAATGCAATGGGTAACACAACTATCTTCTTCTACAGAACCCTTTTTATAAAGTACCTTATAAAGTTAGATCATGCTGTGATTATCTTTGACCACTTATGTGTGTCACGTTCATTCACAGTCATACGATAAAGATGGAAGATGATAACCAAAGAGCATATTTTTACGTTTTGGGGGAAAAATTATGTACCTCTGATTGGCATCAGCATAAGAACAAACGAAGGAATGTTTTACAATGACACTATGAAAGTATCCACACTGGAAATCTGTAAATTAAGTATCTAGTTTCATTCTTTTTTCTACATAATGACCATTTTCAATGAATTGACCTAAATATTGTTTAGACACATTTTCAATTTCCAAACTTTCGTATGATTCCTTAATATTGTCTTCAAAAATTATTATATAGTAGTATCAAAAATGTACGTAAAAGTATATTCACTTTTTTTAAATGTAATGGGTGCACTGTTATGAAATGTGCATTATATTTAAAAATTATAAAATTGTGTTTTGTTTAAAAATATTGTTACTTAGATTGCAATTTTCTTTACACTTTTTTTTGGATTAAAGTCTTAGAGGCAAATCAAAATATGTAAATTGATCTGTTAATTGAGCAGTTTTAAAGTAATTGATTCATACATGTAATTTGAGATAATTCCTGCGAAAATAATTATGCTACGTTTCCCAATATTAGCAGACTTAATAACGGAAGTAAATATACGTAAAAGAGATACAGATCTGTTAAGTGCTTACATAAAAATCATTTGCTTGTATCAAAGAATTGGATAAAATATATTTGTTCCTTCCCAAGAAAAATGTTGCAATATAATCTGAAATAGATTTAGTAGTCTTTTCAGGAAGCTTTGATAAGTTTTATTAATGGAAGTGCGGAAGACTAGTTAAGGAAAATTTCATAAGCTTTATTACAGTAATATTTCCCCATTTCAGTATCCTTCTTTAATTTACTGCCTCCATTATCTGAATTCACATAATTAATATTACAAAGATGAGATATTAAGGAATCATCTGAAATTATTTCTCTAGTGACTACATAACTACATTCTTACTTATATATAAATATGTAAATTTTACTTTTCTAGTAAACTCCAACGTATATCGCTTTAGCAACTTAAAATCAATAAAATAATTTAAACCGAGCACATGTATACATATATATATAT
>JAPDSC010138015.1:0-30805 GCA_026290005.1 Latrodectus geometricus
GAAACGCTTTTACTCACCTCCCCATTTTATATTGACATTAGCTAATAATAATCTTTATTATAATAGTTGCATAATAAAAGTAACAATACTTTGATTTGTAATGTTAATTTATATTTATGACACATTTATAATAAATTGCAAATGTTAAGAAATTAGTAATGTTTCAACAGCAACAGATTTAAATTAAAAAAAAAAAAATTATTCATGCAATATATATACAGATAACATTTATCCACTCATTGATATTCTTTTGTTTATTCCTTTATTTGAAAAAAAGTAAGTATGTAAAACATGACAAAAAATAGTTCAGACATTAAAATATGTATACCATACCTACTTGATATGGATTTTTTTAATGATTGAATAATGACTTTTATGATAAATGACAAACAACTGTAAATTTCACATAACACCAATCCAAAGGGAGAGGTAGTCTTTACAAGGACAAGTCATACATTTATCAATTACCCCAATCTAATTAAAATAATCAATACTTTAAAAATAAAGGCACTGAGACTTGGCAGTAGGTGCACTGGACACATAAATCGTAATAAAATTCCATTCCACTTATTAAAAAATATTAGTAGCTGCATAAAAACAAAAACACTTAGAATTTTAAAAAGAAAGAATGGCCATTGTCACAGTAAGAGTGAAAAGCATAAAGTATAGATTATATCACGAAGAGCACAACACGTCACAATTATATCACAATAGTTACCATAAGGCAGAATCATTAAGTACAAATGTCAACGTTATGCAGTTTTAAATTTCTACGATACCTTTTTCTTTACTTGGAACCACATTCTGATTTGTTTGGTCATTCTCATATTCAACAAAATCATCAAATAAGCTTGGCCATGCAGCAGTGTCATCATAAGAGCTAAGGTCATTACCAACAGATTCAGAAAAATTAAGAAACATGTTCCATGTGTCTCTGGAGATGCCTCGAATGCTGGGATGGTTTTCTAGGAAACGTAACCATCGTTGAAGTATTGGAGGTTCAGAATCTGTAAACACTAGCTTCCACAGTTGAATTGCCATTTCAGACATTAACACTCTTTGATCAGGTTCTAAACCAAATCTAAAAGTAAAACGATAAAAGTCTTTAAACCTTTCTGGACAACGAACTTCAGATATCATTTCTGGAAATTTTGCCTGGATGTCTTGGATGCAATCCGCTTTTAAGCTCCGACATCCATTCAGAAATTCTTCTTTTGTAAAACAATACATATGCTTGGCATTAAATTTCCAAGCTAATAATAATACACGGTAGTCTTCAGGCGGAACATTAAGGTCATTGCAAAACTGTTCAATGCCATCAACAAGAATGGCATTTTCATTTGGGTCCTTATATTGTTCAAAAAAAGAAAGTAATTTACTTTCAGAATACTCTCTATTAGAATGACTAGAACGTTTGTTTTCAATGCATGCAGTACTAAGAATAGGAAAGATTAGTTTTTCAGTCAGGCTGAGATTTTTACCATTGGCATTTGATTCTGCACAATTATTCACTATAATGCGAGTTTCTAAGCGTCCCTTCTCGCAGCGACGAAAATCACCACTACTCATTCCTGGTTGATCTTCAACTGTTTCAGTATTCCGTGTTACATCTGCAAACTTTTCATCGCAAGTTTGAGTGATGACAGACTGAGTAGCTGGACAGCACGAAAGGCACTTACCCATTGGATGGCCAGTGATAAAAAGCAGCTATCTACGATGTCTCCTCATGATACCTGTTAATGTTAACAGATATATAAATTAATAAAATATCAATTTGATATAAAAATCTTTATTAATATAAAATTTCCCATCTCACAATATAATTATCACATCTCAATAAATAAGATTATAAAAAAAATTATTTACTCAGCATCAAACATGTTAAATATTACAACTAAAATGTCTATGCACTCAAACAACTTTTTTTAAAAAGTTGTTCTGAAAAAATAAAAGTCTACACTTAAATATTACTACATGGTTCCTTACTTACCCCCTCAAAAGCTTTCAAAATAATTAATAATTAACAATTTTCAATTTTAAAAGTTAAGGAAATAAACTTTGCCAGCAAAGCTTAAAACAAAGTATAAACATTTTTAGTAAACAACATTTCATAATTAGAAAATAAATATTGTATGTAAAAATTTAAAGCAAATGTAAATAATAAATTTTTACAATTTCATACTACATTATATAATGAACATTGAATAAAAATAATATATTAATGCTTCTAAAATAAATTTTTAGCAATGTTATTTCATTTGTCTCATGTTTACATAATTTAAAAACATAAAATAAGCAAATATGATATTTTTTTAAAAGGTACCAGTATTCATGTAGAATTATAATGTTATCTTACTTGGTAGTTTTAACAGACTTCACACAACGTTCTTTATTAATATTAGTAAATTACTATAGCAATCAATACAATGTTAGAATGTAAGATTGATGCAACAAAAATAAATAATTGTATTTAAGTAAAAATATAACTAGATACCATTTCTATAAAAATAAGACAATTATCTACACAATCTGTTTTGATTTCTAGGAAAAGTTAAATCACCAACCAAGAACTTGTCAACGATGACATTGGAGACAAAGCAAGATGAACTATACTAATGTATTTAAATTTTACACACTTTAAACTTTAGTATAATATAATGTATATTGTTGTAAAAGCTTTCAAAATAATTGATAAAACAAATAACAGCTAAAAGATGATTCAGAAGATCATGCTGACGCATTTAAAGAAAAAGATAAGTGCAAATATCATACTCAGATTCTAGGTATTTTCCTATTAAAAGGATAATTTTGCTTATTCACCCTCATTGTCATCTATAATACCTAGATTACATTTGTAATATTTTTGTTTTCCAAGTTGAAATTGCATCTAAGAGGGACCATATTTTAAAAGTATTCTGTACATTTATTCCAGAAGCTTCAACAAATTATTTAGTAATGAATTCTAAAAACAGAATTTAAAAATTTTCAATTATATTTAAACAACTATAGTGAATGCATGCCGTTAATTTCATTTAAATATATCACATTTACATGATTAAAAATACTTTCTACTTCTCATAAACATTAAGTCAAAATGTAAAATAATTTAATAAACTGTCTTATTAATAGTAAGTCATATTTTCTAAGATATGATGTTGTGGTCCCTATGCTCTTTCCTTAATTATATTTTATTGTCTTTCTTGAATTTGTCTTTTTGATTGTAAATTGTATTGTTTCTTTATTGTTTTATCTTTATCCAGTCAATGTAACTTATTTAATTTATATCGGCATTACTATCAATAGCTGCTTTATTTCTTTATATATATATATATATATATATATATACACACACACAGTTAAAGCAATTGCTAAAATCCCATAACATATAAAAAAAAAGTTTGCTAATATTTAATTATAAATTACAATTCCACAATACTTATTTTATAGGTTTCCTATTAAAAGGATAATTTTAATTAAAGTTCAAGGAAGCTATAATAACAAAGAAATTTTGATTGTTTCCTTGTCTTTGATTGAAAAAAAAATTTTTTTTAACACAAAAATAAAATTTAGATTATATTGTATGATAACCTTGAATCCAAAAAAAACTACCTTTTACAGGCATCCTAATGATGAACTGTCCTTTCCATCATTATATTTTTTCACCATTTATGCAATATTTTCATTAAATGTTTACCTAAAAAAAGATATATTTAATATAGATAATTAAAAAGAGCATATTATATTATTGCTAAATTGCTCTTTGGGGCAAAAATATTTTAGAATAATCAATTGTTTTTAAATTTATGTTAATAAAGTTAACTTTTCAAAGAAATGAACATAAAATATTTTAAATGAAAAAGTATTCTAAATACCTATATACAAATATATTAGGTAAAACAACAAAATCTTGATTAAAAAAATAAAACTGATATTTAGCTTCAGACTTTGCATTCATAATACAAAACCTAAAATTAACCTTATTTACTAATACCCATTAATGAACACATTATTGTAAGCGTTCAATTTTTATCTCTCACATTATGCAACAGCTTGGTATTTTACAATTAAAGTATAATTTTTAAGCACAACACTGCATGTAAAAGGTTTGAAAATACTATATGCCACATATTGTATTTCAATTCAGTTAAAAATTATGTTAATCTTTAATAAATTACAACACAAGATAAAATTTCTACTGTTAACTATATCATTGATACCAGATTTAATACGAGTGAGACCTTTTACTGCTGGTGTCTAAGAAACTAATGATAAATATTTTAGCAGTCTTAAAAATTATTTAATTTAATAATCAGGGGATTTTTCTTTAATTTCCTAAATGTTTATCAATTTTTTAGCATGTAAAGGTTAGTCTAACAACTGAAAGCTGTAGTAAAGTGTTTGTAAATCAAATGTGCTTTGTCTCACCAAAGGATTTATAATTTTTTTCTAATGACAAATTATGAACAGCTAAAACAAAAAATAAGAATAAAGATCAAAGAACACAGAGTACACAAAAAAAGTTGCAAAAAATGTCTATTAATCTAACATGTCTCATGTAGAACAAGACAGTGGAAAAGATGTGCAGTCTCCAGAGCTGCATAGAGTATATATCAGTGAAGGAACCATTTTGAGTCCATGGAGATAATTTTGAAGGCAGTCATGATGGAATTCAGCAAGAACAGCAAAGCGGAATTCAGTGATCACTCTATGCTCTGGGGCATTACACTAATTTGGGATAGCATTTTTCATGAGCACATACTTTTTTGTACATACTTAGATCTTTTAATGAGATGGGCATTAATAGATAGGAATAAAGCACTTAAATAGTTGGCTATGTTTATGTTTCAGAAGGGATAAATACAGGGAACTCTCAATCAATCACCTAGACAGAAAATATCATCCTAGCATCTATTTCCTCCTGTTCAGCTTATATTTAATTTAGAACACTGCACTATGAAGAGCACTGTATGTTGACAGGCCATGGTAAAATTTTATCATTTATTCAATTAAAACTTTTCTTTGAATAAAAAAATATAAAAATTAATATTTTCTTTATTTTTATACAAAGAATTCCAGACTTATTAGGCAAATTCTCTCACTCACAAAATCTTTTTCAATAACTAAGATTTTGATTTTAGTTTTCAAAACTGAGAAAATAAAATACCTGATACTTATCTGACTCTAAATAACACTAGATTTCCTAAATGATCACATAAAATTTGGAAGAATTAATTATTTTATAAAATTGAGTTCTTTTAAAATTAACTTACTAATTAATTAACGTAATTTATTCATTGAATTTGACTCTTCCTTCATGATTTGTGCATGATAATGAAAGATACAACAGTTGCTGTCATAGTTAATTCTCCTTTTATAATTTTTTATAATTGAACCATATCCATATTTTCCTGGACATCATTTTTACTATTATTCAATTACACAGGAAATTAAATACATGTAAATTTGGAAAAATTTCATAGTAAATTTTAAAATGTGATAGTATGTTTCTTAAGACAGGACTGAAGTATTAATAACACAGGGTAATGATGAAATTTAATGATTTTAAAACCTAAATAATGAATATTTTTATGAAAAGATGTGAAATTTGAGAGGAACATTCAAGAACAAAACAAAAATTTGTTGAGCAAAATAAAGGAAAAGAAAAAATTCCCCTACAGTAGCTAACATATAAATATTTAGTAAAATCTAAGATCAAAATTTTGATTATGTATTTTAATGCAATGTAATGTATCATTTTAGGTCAAACAAAATATCATTTCCCATGTGTCTTTAGGGTAAATTTCACATCATTCTTATTTTATAGATGTTTACAAGCCTTTGATTTCAATCATACAAAACTATTAATATCATTGAACTTATATCAATTCATAAATCCAATTAGAGTAAAAAGAATGAAGATAAGTATTTTTCATAATTTTTGTAGGACTGAATTAATGTTAGATAACTTCTTTTGGCTAAGAAACACTGTTATATTTTTTCCTTACAGTGGTGTTGTGCTAATTTTTTTTTTACCAGAACGCGTATATATAATATATAGACAAGGCCGATACTGGGTAGACGGCCGCTCTGTGCGGTCTCATGTCCCAAATTTAACAGCGGGCGGCAAAGGTGTTTTTTTTTTTTTTTTTTTTTTTTTTTTTTTTTTTTTTTTAAAGGTCTTATGTTTGAAATTTGACAATGGCAAGGAAATTTCCTCCAATTTTTACCTGTCGCCAGGATCGGCCCTGTATATAGCATAAAAAGGAAAGGAAACGAAAATCATTACGAAACCCATTTTGTGTATATATATATATGTTTATTACAATAATAGGAATGTTTAATAAAAATTAGTTAAAAAATTATAAAATACGCATCGTATATATTCAAACAATATTGCATAAATATTTTTAACAATACATGACAACACTAATGGTTTTTATGAAATATTCCAAATAGGATTATGTTCAGGATCTTGTGGTTGAATTTTTTTGTTTTGTTGTCATCCACTGAATGATGAGACCTTAACCAAGTTTTTACATTATCATTTGGTTTAAATAATTGTTGTGGTGGGCCATTCATTTTTATAAAGATTTGCTAGATTTTCAATTAATATTCTATTTCTTTGTCCATTTAAAATAATATTCATATTACTGAATCCGCGCTCACACTCTGCCAAACTGCAAGGTACAATATTTATGTATCGAATTAAGATTTCTACATCTTCAGGAATTACTTTGCCTCCAGTATCAATATAATCTCTTAACACACTGATACATCGCATCGGTGATGTTAAATTAAATCTGGTGTACAGTGACTGGATTTCATTTTTCCATAGCCAATTTCAATATCTGCTGGCCACTCCATTGGATCTAGTACTCGAAATTCACTTATCGAATCATTTTCTGTATGTAGTCTTTTAGTCATATTATTAATGAGACTTACAAGGAATTGATTTCTGTTAATAATAGTAATTTTTTTGTTATCTCTTAAAGTTAATGTTCCTAATTTCATCACTTGATTAGCTTCTGATGCTTTTATGAGTTTGTTTCATTTTTTTTCAATTCGCCAGCCAATTCTCGTTATCAGAAATCATCTTTAGTTCCGGAACGCGTTCCTGTCCAATAAAGAAGTACCAGAACGGCGTTCCGGTTCGACAACACCACTGTTTCCTTATTAAGCAAACTTTTAATATAGGTATTTAAATGGTTATGTTAAAAATTTAAAGACAACATAACTTTCATTATCTTAGTAACATGCCAATATTAAGTATCACATCATGTACTCTGTTTGGATTATGCTATTAACCCCACTTTCTAGATCTACTAAATAAAAATTGCTCAATAATTCAATTTATGTCTGTATTTTAGCTACCTTTAATGAAATAGGGATAGTTTTTTGTAAAGAAGAGTAACTTATTGGACAACATTTCATATTAATATTGTTCGGTTGAAATTTCTAATAAAATTGTTTAAGAATCCAGTGATAATCTAAGAAATATATTTTTCTAACAATAAGATTAAGAAAGTGCAACACTAAATTAAAAAGCTACTTTAATAAGTTTTGTTTTAAATGATTAAATAGAAAAACAATTCATTTCAACTGAAGGGTAATATCCCCTTCAATTTCTCTAACAATGACATAACATTAAGCAAACATACAAACCATAAATGTAAAAAACATAAGTATTCAGTAATTAATAAAATTATTTCAGTTAGTAAATATGGTTCATTTCTTGTTATACAGATCAAATGTATGTTTTTTGTTAAAGGATGAGGAAATGAAAATTAAAACCAAACTTTGCAAACAAATAAGTTCATTACTGCTCCGCAGAGGTATGTTGCTTCTCATAGAATAAGATCCCATGTACTGATGAATAATTAAAAATAGATAACAGACTTTTGTGAATAACCTAACAAGTAAAAGCTGTAGAAAGATTATACAACATTCATTGGTATTTTGCCATCCAAGAAGACATTTTATAGATAATAAGTCCAATTCACATATTATAGATAAGGGAAACTACAATACATCATCCTCATAGAAATGGGTATTACATTTTTGATTTCTGCATACGTCTCTCATTGAGTTCAACACTGACTGAAATTGAATCTGGGATCTTCCACTTGTAAGAAAAATCTTACCATAAAACTAAATTTGTGCTTTATGGAAGCTTAACAATCAGCATAAATGATTGGGAAATTTGGGAGCATTTTCCTTTGCAACAAGTAAATGTGGCTCATAATCAATGAAAAAACATTTTAAAAAGCAAAACAATAAATTTCAGGAAATGTCCCATAATGTTTGTCAGCAATTAAGCAAGCAATAATAGTTTCACATAAAATTTATATTGATTTAGAAAACTGAAAATATGTTGTATTGATTGTTTGCAGGATAAAATATGAAAGACATAAACAACAATATTAAGATTTTAAGCAACTATTATAGTAAAGTTGCATAATAAACAATCAATATCTAATGCCAGAAATACAATACTCCTATTCAGGAGCTTTCAGAAGACCAAGTTAAAAACATTTTCTTTTTCCTAAATTTAACAGTGGACAAGTATATTTATAAGGCCAATTGCTACATTATTCTTATTTATCATGATTTTCATAATTGTTTTTCACAAAATATTATAAAGATACTTAATGAGCTTTCTTTTTTGTGAATAAGGAGGTGATATGTCAAGAAAGTGATACTACTTCTGACAAATTACAGGCTTTAAGCAATTTTTTTCTCTAGAGCTAAAAAAAGACATTTGTTTTTTCAGTTTAATCATGCATGTGTGTGAATAAAAATAATCTCTAAAGTGTTATTCTTATATGAGGAAAAATACCACGAAATGGTTTACAAAGTATTGTGAAACTCTTTTTCCCTTTTCCACAGCCTTGAAATTTATTTTGCTGCGGAAGTCTCAGAAAGAGAAAAGAATTTTGTTTTTCTGAAAGTTTTATAGAACAACTTCAAATTAGAAACATCTCTGTGTCGTTCTTCTTTGGAAATGTATAATTCTTTCAATGCATAATTTCATTAAGTTTAATTATAAATATTTACATAATTTATTTGAGCTTGTATTAATTTGAAAATTAACACTGAGCCACTATAAGAATTAAATAATTTGATATTTTGTCTCACTGTTCATATTGGTGCATATGGAACCATTAAAAATAAATTGAGTAAAGAACTGGCTGCTCAACTTATGCAAAGTAAGAATATTTATAGTGAGATTTTGAATCTTAGTTGATGTTTGAGTAGAAATATATTTGTTTAGCTACTTGATGATATTTTAAACACTTATATGAATTTCAATAGAAGTGTTTATATCAATAATCAATAATATTATATACAAGGATAAGAAAATATATGATTTATAAATCACTTTAATATTTGATAGATTATAGAGCATCATAAGAATAAATATTGTTTTGATTATAAGAATAAAAAATAAATGAACTTTCAAAACTAATGAAGATATGAGATTTATTAAGGCAAGAGTAACTAGATTTCTGAAGAAATTAGAAGGTGAATTTGAAACATTATTATTTGCTAAAGAAACTAATTTGTTTCAGTAGCATTTTGATTATTTTAATAGGAATATTAAAAGAAATTAAAGATTTAGATAGAAAAGTTCAAAAGCTCATTGTAGATCAAACAGAATAGATGCAGAAATACTATCTACTGTTAAATATAATCAGAAAATAATTGTGTGGAATTCAAAACTTTAAGCTCAGCTGAAAATTATCAGTTGTAAAGCTATAAGATTTTCTCATCAAAATAGATCAACAGAAGAAAGAGAAAATTTATTATTAGAAAATAATTACTTTGAGACTTTCATCCGTTTCTCAAATTAATAACTTTCAAACCTTAAAATTATTTAAATTAGTACAAAAATATTATGGAGATCCATGTTAGTGGATAGAATTTTATAAAAATGAAAGTGTAACTAAAATAGATAAATTTTCATACTTAAAGACTTCATTGGGTGCAGCTGCTGCTAATGTAGTTAAGTGGTTTTCTTTTTATGAAGAAAACTATGACAAAGCATTACAGTTGTTGAAACACGATTTGGTTGAAAAGAATTAGTAATAAATGCACATGTCTAAGCTTTAGAATCTTTATACTGAATAAGACCTAAATGACGTAAAAAGATTGAGAAAATTGTATGCCACTTGTGAAGTAAATATTCAAAGCTTACAGTATTTAAATGTTACTTCTGGCATGTATGGCCATTTATTATTTCTTATCTTAATTAAAATGATACCCGACAATAATTCTTAATAATTTAATTGAAATAGCTTAAATCAATCGGAAGAAAGTGAATTCAATGTCATATCATTAAAAATTTTTAAAATAAAAAATGAATACAGGGAACCATCCATTTTATTTCATAACTCAAAAACTGATAAAAGAAAGCCCTTCACTCAGCATAATTCTATTAAAAAATTGTCACTATTCTTCACATGAAGCACTGTTGAAACTTTAACTGAAGGATTGGTAATTACTCCCATAAAGTATTAGGTTGTTCGGAAAATCATTTCGTTTTTCCCCAACTGAATAAATTTTGTGCTTGTGAAAACCAACAATTTTATGAGAATGAAATCAGGCTACGACTAGAAAGATGGTAAAAGGTATTGTACTAGAATCGACAATATACAATTCAATAAAATATTTATTTGCTATATCTTTTTCATTTTCTTATAAAACGAAATAACTTTCCGAACAACCCAATATTTTACCCCCACTATAATTCAAGAACTCATGAGTATTCAGCACCAGTTACTAAAAA
Organism: Latrodectus geometricus; assembly: GCA_026290005.1. Lineage (NCBI taxonomy): Eukaryota > Metazoa > Arthropoda > Arachnida > Araneae > Theridiidae > Latrodectus > Latrodectus geometricus. The sequence continues at coordinate 10,787 of JAPDSC010138015.1, forward strand.
TACTAGTATTTTTTGTAACATAAGTCATCTATCAGAGAAATGTGATTCTATAAGTGTTTAGGAAAAGGAAATATTGAAAAAGCACGCACATTGTTTTTTTTAACCTTGAAATTGAAACATAGAATTAAAGATTGTAAGGAAAAAAGTCTTTGCAAAATTTGTATTCATTAACAAAATAGATAATTTTTTTTATCAATTTAACATGGCAAATCATAATGAAGGGAATAAAATTGTTTCAGCAATATGTAATCAGAATACTATGAATAATTTCTGAATAAAATATCAGGATATTTTATCGCAAACTTGTACAGCAAAACAATATCACCCATTAGTAATGAATTCTTTAATAATTCATCTGTAATTAGAATTTTGTAAAAATTGGATTTACAAGATCTTTTGTATTGCGGGAAAGATCTAAAAACTTAGTTTTCTGTTGTTAGAATAAAAATTCTTTTTGTACATTCATTTGGAGTAAAACATACATGTGAAAAAATTAATAATACTGTTGAAATTTGAGCTGAAAATGAAGAAAATAATCTTTGTCAAGTATTGATTTAGAAGTATTAGAAACAAAATTTCCGCTATTAACAAACCATCACTCACTATTGATAGTTCTAAAACACATCAACAACTAAAGGGATTACAACTCGCTGATTGTTATGACTACAGCAAAAAAGAAATTGAGATATTAATCAGTGTGGAATATTATTGTTGTCTCCCAGCAGAATCAAGAGATTAAATTAAAAACTTGTTGCTTGACACTATTTTCAATTGGTGTTCACAAGGTCAAAGCAGTACAAATGATCATTTGTTGAGTATGAAAATAATTGAAGATAAATCTATTTCCAATCAGTTAAAAGAGCTTTGGAAACTGGAAAACCTCAGAATTGATCGAAAATCAGATTCAAAAGATGTTATGGATGAAGAGGTTGTGAAGGTGTTTGAAGCAGGTGTATCAAACAAAAATTAGCATTATAAAATGAAATTACTCTGGTAACCTCAAATGAAACATCTGTTGAATAATAATGAGGATGTGGTTCATAGAAGATTTGAAAGACTAAAGACTTCCTTTATAAATGATCCAATTTTCTTTAACAAATATAAGGCAGTTTTAAAAGAATATCACAAGGAAAATATTATACAAAATATAGGAATTTAAAAAGATAAAAATGAGAATAATTGTCTCTATTTACCTCATACAGCAATTATTCATGATGATAAAGTTAAAAGTAGATTATGAATAGAATTTGACGTCTTGTCTTATGTTAAAGGAGAAGTTTCTTTAAATGATTGTTTACATATTAGATTTAATTTAATTAATGTTTTCCTTCATTTGATTAGATTTAGTGCTAACCCTATAGGTATCACTACTGATATGAAGCAAGCCTTCCCATAGACTGAAATCCAAGAAGACAGAAACCTTGCTAGGTTTTTCTGGGAGGACAATGTGGATGGAAAATGGTTTGTTGGTTGGGTTTTGTGGCGCAAGATCCGAAAAGGACAGGCTGTGCCAGTGGATGGAACATAAGAAAGGTACAGATCCTCAGATCTTTGTTATGAACAGAGTTCTCTTTGGAGTAAAATAGTCCTTTCTTACTCGCTGCTACAGTCAAACATAATTGGAAGAGGCATATAGCTATCTCTTTAGCTGATTAATAGTTCTCTTTATGAGGATGATTTCATTTTTGGTGAAGAAAATGTAGAACAAGTTCTAAAAAATTTTGCTAAGAAAGTTATAATATTTTTAAAGAAGCTTGTATACTTCTAAGAAAGTGGAAAACTCGTTCCACTGAACTTTAAAATAAACAAACAGAATTTGGCTTAGAGTTACAAAACTTAGAATGCTCAAATGATCACACTTTAATATCCTCAAAAGTTTCAGGCGTAACATGGGATCATAAAAATGATTATTTTTATTTTGACACTCAAATGTTTCTTTAAAAAAAAACAGGTTGAATATTCGACCCATGGGGTTTAATTGGACCACTGGGACTACACAATTCATTGGACCACACAATATTATAAATAAACACTTTATTATATAGTATATTATAAAATGTTTAATTCAAGAAATTTAGTGTTTAGATTTAGACTGGGATAAGACAATGTACCCAAATAGATGACTATGGATTTTAATGATAGGTTTAATGATATCAAAGGGTTAAGTAATTTATGAATACCTTTTTACTTATATCTCTAGCTCTACTTAAAGATGTTCATATCACAGAATTACATTGTTTTTCTGATGCTTCAAAAAAGTTTATGACACTAACTTATTTAGGAGTTAAATTGTATAATGGAAATGTGGTAACCATTTTCAATGCTTCTTAGTTTAGAGTCGTACCTTTGACAGCTCTTTCTTCGCCTAGACTTGAATTCATGGGTGCATTGTAATCAGATTGGTGGAGGGATACGATTATTCATGGATAAGAATTCCTTATTACCTGATTCTTTTGGAGTAACTCTTTTATTACCTACTTCTGGATAAGAGGCATTCCAAATAAATTAAAAAAAATTATTAGAAAGAGTTCAAGAAATTCAAATAAATGGTCTCCTAGTCCCAGTAAGGAAAATTCAGCAGACTTCATTTCTAGAGGACTTTTAATGACTAAGTTAACCCCTTACTTGCAAAAGAAAACTTATGAGATTCGCTCCCCAGTGCCACCGGTTTTCAGACATGCGATCGCAGTTATGCGGTGTATCAGTGGAAAAGAAGAGGCACGCTTGAAATAGATGTAAGATCATCACAACAGATATTTTAAACAATGTCAAGGACATTCTATTGCATTCCAAAGCCATGGGTAAAGCTTTACTAATAGTAGAGCATTTCAGAGAAGCGTATTTCCAAAAGCCGTATATATAGGCCCGGGGCTGTTAACGCACCAGCATAGCGTGGCGTATATATACACCCGCAGCAGGCAACAGTTAAAAGACAGTGATGTTTGGTGGTTCGAACCAGAATGGTTAAAACCAGAGATTTTATTTTGGCCAAAAGTTTTCAAACACATCTACCACTTGTAGCAGTAGTTTAAATCTACTGCTACAAGTGGTAGATGTGGAAGCCACCAGAAATGTCAAATGTTGCAGAATTACCATTGCCTTTCTCTGAGGATGCTGGACGACCACCCAACAGGGGACAAGATGTTGAGCACAATTTGAATTTTACTTTATTTGCACATGTGCAAGTCTCAGAAAGAAAAAAGAATTTTGTTTTCCTGAAGAGTTTTGTAAAATTATTTTGAATTATAAACATCTTTCTTCTTTATAAATTTATAATTTTTCAATGCATAATTTTGTTAAGTTTAATTATAAACATTTTTACAATTTATTTGAGTTCATATTAATTTGAAAATTAACATTGAACCACTAAAAGAATTAGATAATTTGATATTTTGACTCATAGTTCACATAGGATAAATTGAAAACAATTATTTTGAAAAGAACTGCTTAAATCATGGATAATCAATTTGTAGCTTACTAGCTAGAATGTTTAAGATCATAGAGGGATGTGAAGACTTATTAAATAATTAAAATAAAAAATATACATACAGTAATTCTTTGAAATCTATAAAAATCTCATTCCTTTACTACTGAATAAAACAGAGCCAGAAAGCAGCACTTTTGACACCAATACAATGATTAGGTAAGGCAATATGGCCATTGGACGAGTTCAATGATTTGAGTTGTTGTGTCTTGTTATTATCACAGCTGATTGTCTATTCTGAAGCAAGAACTATGTCCAAATAATATGACTTAGTTGATTTTCAACTGCCAAGCAAGTTGTTAAACTTATTTTAAATTGTTTTTAGATTTTGGCTTTAAGTGTTACCATTTTAAAAATTTTATTTTCACTTTCACAAAATAAATCTTTGACACCATGAAGAAAATATGAAGGCACTGCAATTAGAAATTATGTTGTATAAAATTCCCTAATCTGCCTATAAATAATATTTTTTACCTTTTTATATTTTTAAGTATGTTTGATAAGTTAGGAGTGGCATTTGTTTTACTTTCTAATAATGGCAAACTTTCTCCAAAAAAAAAAAAAAAAAAAAAAAAAAAAAAAGTTTATGATCTAAAAAAATGAGACTGAAAGGTTTCTAGATTATGTGATGGATGCATTAAGGTTTTGCAATCCAAAATGGATAACTTTAGGAAAAAGTAAGGGTTTTCATCTAAATTTTAATAAGCAGAATAATATTTCATTAATTCTGTAATTAATGTTATTTAACTTTGAATTATCTTTAACTGATAGTTAAACTCATTTTTTCTAATTTAGCAATTTTACATTTTTGTCCCACATTTTGATTTCATATCATATGTATAACTTTAAATATAACTTGTTTCAATAGATACTGATTCATAATCAAATGAATCACCTTTCTTCATATTTTTGAAGAAATGTCATTAATCAATCGATGAAGTTAAGTGAATGTCAAAAGTTCCATTATTATAAATTATATATAAAGGTACATAATTAATATTTAAGGAAATCAAATCATAGCTGATTATGATTCCAAAGTAAATCAAATTTGAAAGATCCGAAACTTCAAATCAATAGATAGCTTTTTATTAATTCTTGGCTATATTTTAAGTGTTCTTAAAGTTTCCTTTCAAGAGTAACAAGCTATGTTACTTATCCTTCCAACCAGATCTTGTGATATTTTCTTTAATAATTGAGTTCATGTTGACAAACAGGACAATAATATACCCATCTATGTGTTAAAATTGAAAAAGAATTGTATAAATCTAGAGATGTATAGCATTCAAAGCCAAAAAAAAAAACCCATTAAAATCAAATAAGTACCTTTTTCTTGTACAAGATATGAAAGTCCCTAATAAAAAATATTGTGTCAGGGATATTTGCAAGTAATTGGAGCATACAGTCACTTGTTTTTGTTTTCATGATCAGAATATACTATTTTTTATACAAATCAGTAGGGCTCCTGAGCCTGAGTCTTATATGCTTAAGATAAAATTTACCCTTGCTGTGTTAAACAGGAATTTTATTGAAAAATATCTGAAAATAATTATGAATTTTTTTATTACAGTTTTACAAAATTTTAAATAAAATATAGACAATGTTGAAAAAGTGTGCTTGATATTTCTTAATTAGTTGCAGAATATTGTGATTGTTTCTTATTGATTAATTTCAAAAGAACTGCAGATAATCCACATTTGTGAAATATTAACTAGATTGTATTTATAAAATTATATTTAGTATAATATAAAGTTTAAATGCATTTGATGTTTTGGACATTCAGATAAATATGTTATAAGCATGAAAAATATAAATATAATAAAATAAATTCTAATTTTAACAAAAGTTAGAAGGGAAAATTTTATAATTGAAACTTCCTGCAGAATAAATAGTTAATTACAATTTCCTTATTTTTTAAAAAAATAAATAAATGTTATGCATTAACATTAAAAAAAGAAACAAAAATTCTTGTGGGATACAGAACAGCATAATAGATGACTCTTTTTTATTAGTCTCATTATAGTCAGTCATTTTTGTAAATGAGGGCCCAATAGTCAAGATTATAAAGTAGATTTCGAAACCTAATAATCCATGGTCAAGGTAGGAGTTGGACAAATCAAAACCGATAAACTGAGTGACAAAACAATAATATTATAAGTACAACAAACAAAATATAGGCAGTTCAAAAAGGTAACACAGAAAACATTTGTTTATAATGAAACAATTGTTTAAAATTATATACTAAAATATTTTATCAGGCAAAGGACAGTAATTTATGATAAAGTTATTTGTATTGAAGTATACATTATATTATTCAGGGTACTTCAAAACGAATTACAAATATTTCTTCAGCATGTGAAAAAAAAATTTAGCAGTTACTTAAGATATTATTTTTTTAATTAGTTTATGAGTTGGAAAATTTAAAAATGCTAATCATTGTACATTATGACCCCTCAATAAACGACAACTGGTAGTAATTAAGTTTTATATATGATGAAATAAAAAGTTTATTTGCATTTTAAATTATGTTGACTTTTCGTCATTTTTTAATGAAACATCAAGAGATTGAAATTGCTTGCATACATTTTTAATTCTCTAAAATATTAACTGTATAGTTACAAACTCGCATTTGATTTATACTTCAAAACACCTTATTCAAATTTTTAAATATATTAAAAATAATTTTTTAATTAACTGTAGAATTAGTTGCAATTAAATTTCACATAACTTTTTTTGAAAAACAAAATAACTAAGGTTCTAAATACTTTTCTGGATTTTTCATCTTTAACTTATCTTTGTAATAAATTCATTTAAAACATGAGAACTATACTTATTTCATAAATTTACATTCCCTGTAATATATTTGATTGGAGTTTGTTCACTTAAAACATAAAAAATTTTAAACTTATATTGTTTTGATTTTTTTAAAAATACAAATATTGCTAGGAAACAGGTGCAGAAATGAGATATTTGTATCTCAATAATGAACTAATAAACCATTTATAGTACACAATTAAACAGAAATAGTTAAAGCATATAAGCTTTTACATACCACTTTCCATAAACTTGTTCACACATATTTAATGACATCAAAAGTTCAGATTGGCAATAAAATTAAGACCTAAATAGTACTTAAGACCTAAAAGTAAATTTTCAAAAGAACTCATATGCTTTATTAAAAAAAATATTATGCTTCATACTGAACATGCAAACGATGTAGAACGAATTTATTACATGCTTTTAATGTTTCAATTAAATTTCAAAACAATTACTTGTAAATTTATATGAAAACGTGAGAAAGTTACAATGTTAAATTTTTCTTTCAACAAGAAAATTGAAATTATTTTCATTATTTAACAATATAATAAATATTATGATTACGTAAAACAATGAAAATTTTCGGGCGAGAAAACAGATCTACTGTTAAACCGGATCATGTGAACATATGACAGAACAAGTATTAGAAATAGTTAAAACCAATATTATTAGATGATGTTTACGATGCAAATAAAGATTTCTGATTGTTTAGTATGTATACTTACTATTCGATAACCAATCATTCATATTTAATTTTCTTAAAACCATGCAAATGAAAAACTTTCAGTATACAATACATTTGCACTCATATACAAACAACGAAACAAGAAAAAATCCTATTTCGTGACGTCAAAAATGGTCCGCGATTTGGGCGCGTTCATATTGTCAATTATAGGTGATAGGCAACGAGGAAAATGGAGCAAGGATGGGTAACTGGTATTTTAACACTTTATATTATTAATATTATTTAGGAGCATTAAAGTAATTTATTAATTTTCATGGTTTTATATTTTTTATACGACTTTGCAGTTATTTGCAAGAAAATATTTTCAGATGTCTGAACGATGGAAACATTTTCTAACATAAATGATTAAAAACTATCGAATTAATCTCATGAATTTCAAAAACAAAATATGCAAAAATTTATTCTAACTTGAAAATAATAATGAACAGTTTCTTCAATAGACTTGGGTTTCTAATGAGGTTTACCAATTTCAAAAAAGTTAAATATAACTAGGCTTTTAAACGAAGGAAACAACTCTAATGGGTTTTTATATTTTGATTGATTGTGATAAGAAATACATAAAATCGAAATTTGAAGTGTAATTTAATGAAAATTGTATCAGATAGGTTACATCATAGAGCTACTCCTAGCTCTATGGGTAACCTTGCATATTGGGTATTGACAAAATATTTCAGCTGGCATAAGCAGAAAATAACTATGTGATTACAAAATACGTGGAGTAGTTTAATAAATTAGTACATTTCACAATCTGGCAACTGAGCTCTTGTAATGAAACTTGCTGTCGTCAAGGCAACGAAGAAAAGTTTTTTTTAATAAATTTTTTTTAATCCCATGATAAAATATTTACAAACTACTCAGTTTTTTTTATTTTTTAAAAATTAATATTAAATTTACTTCTTACAAATAAGATTATTAGTTTTTTATTTAATTTAATGAAAGTTTCGTGACTAGTCTAGATTACATATCAGAAAAGCTGATTTACACTTTTATTTCCGGGATAATGGCTGTTCTAAGTAAATTAAGAGAATTATCTTTGCCTTATAATTGTTATGAAGTTGGACATACATGGACTCCAGAATGTTATACCGCTGCGTTATCAGTTGGTTTATGTTGTTTAGTAGAAGGAATGAAACTTTATGCTCCACTTTATTTGGTTAGTAAAACTTTTTATGATAATTTTAAACTGAGTTCCATTATGTGTTTCAAAAACATCATCAGCTAAGGGTAACTTCTCAAGAAATGAAACTGTTTGAAATTAATCCTGCCTACTCTTTATTTATATTTTTAATACATTTTCTAAATTTTTCTGTAATGATTAGTAGAATGTTTTAAATACATTTTGAGAATACATTTCGTTTAAAAATGTTTGAAAAAATATTGAATTTGTTGATCAATGAACTAATTTAACTATTTTGTTCATATTATGATTGCTACAAAAATAATTAAATTCTATGTACATGTAGTTACTAAAATTGTTTACTTTGAATAGTGAATATATTTATATTTTTAATATAGTTATGAGAAGACTGTAAGCTATAAAAATTATTATTCATTTTTTTAATGTTCCATGTTGCACTCAATAGCAGCAGGTTCGTTTTTAAAAAGTAGTGAAAATATTTAATCTGAGCAATGATTAAAGGACTAGTATTGTAAAAATATCATATCTTTAAATGCAAATATTTAATTTTGATTTATTTCTTATTTATATTTGATTAAAAATTTATGTAATTTACATTTTTCAATAAATGAATTATGAAAATATAACATTTTTAAACTCAATGACTTCAGTTATCAAGATAAAAGTTTTGAAAAAATTTAGTGTCTTTTTCCTGCCAAAATTGAAAATTTAAATGGATATTTTTTATTCAATATAACTTAATTGTAAGTCTTTTTTATTGCAGCAAGTAATAGTGATTATTAAATCACAGTAATGGGATTAAAAAATTTTAGAATGCGTTTTTGGAAAGAGAAGTTTAGTGTAAAATTGTGCATTTTTTATTTTTTAAGTTTTACATTATTTAATCTCTGTTTTGTTAATCTTTTTTCAAAAATATAAATGTGTAGTATTTGATTAGAAAATTGTGAGATAGTATAATTAAATACAAACTAGTATTAAATTTATGAAAAAAAGCCTGACAAATTTTAATTTTTACTCTCAATTTTTTTATTACTGTATAATCAAATATCCCAATTTTAAGTCAACTGCAAATCTTTATTGTGTTTTTTTTTTCAGACATTAATAAATAATAACACTATATTTTTATTTAATTTACAGTTCATTAATTACTTTTTATTGCATTAGTTTCTTATCAGGGTAAAGTTTACTTTAGGGTATCCCCATGATTCTTTGTCAATTTTTTAACACCAAAATAGATGCCTAAATGTTAATAATAAAATGGCAATCCTAAAACTATGTTTGATAAACCTCAAAAAATAGCAGGGCTTCCAGAAATTAAATTTTATCACCAATATTTATTGCTTATTTTTTGCCAAACCAAAAGACCCTAAAAAACACTTTATCATCATAACATTTCAGTGATGAAAATATTATTTGAAATCGTACTCTAGAATTAATAAAAATATCAAATGAAAAGAAAAATTACCATACGTGAAGTAATAATTGCTTACTGTTAAAACCAACATAAGGAACAGCAAGATTTTGTAAATTGCTCTGTAATTCTTATGGATAAAAATTGTAAATTACCTAAAATGCAATAAATGTCTTAGATAGTAACAAACGGCAGTTTTCCTAAAAATCTATTACTAACTGCATTTAAGAAAGTGCAACTAAATTACATTTGAAATTTATTTATGAAATACCACAAAATAATACTTAAATTTAATATAATGAATATAGTATTATTAAACAATATGTTTTTAATTAATAGGAAAAAAATCAATTAACAAATTTAAGTAAATATTAATTCAAATTTTTAGACTAAAATGTAATAGATTAATATGCTTAAATACAATTATTGGGTAAAAAAATTTGAAGTTAATAAATTGAATTCAATTTAATATTAATTAACACTTTAATAAAAATAATGATATTCGGCAGAAAATTTTATTGAAAAACTTTGTATATTTTAAATAAAATTATTATTATTGTATTAAAAAAGTAATATACTTTTAAATAAAATCTTGTTAAAAATCTTTTAAAAAGAAAACATGTGAAAGGGAATTTTAAACAAGCTTAAATTGAGTTAATAAGCAATTAAAATAACATGTGGTTCTATCCTATTTAACTGTGCATGTTCTTAGTTGTATGATTAAATTTTCGCGTTTTATGGTTTGTTAAAAAATAAAATATATTTTGATGAAATAAAGCATAAATTCTAAAAAAATAGAAGAGAATTTTTCAACATTAACATTATAAGGCATGGAATTAGGAAGTATTTTTTTTATGACATTTGAATGATAAAATGCATAATAAAATTATGGAGATAAAAATTTTACTTTAATTTTTTTAAAATAATGAGCATTATTGTTGAAATAGAATTTGTAACTTTGTTTTAAACTATCCATTTTAATGTCGATTTTTAAGTAGGCTCATAATATAAATAAAAAAAATTATTCCAGTATTACTTTTAAAATGCAAATTGTATCAATTGAATCTTTTTTTCCAACATCAATTTTAATTAGTACTTTTACTTTTAGCAAATTTTTCTGTCTATAGAAAATTTACTGTGAAAATGTATTGTATTTGGTCATTTTTCAATCTCATTGATCATGTCTAGTTTAGCTGAATAATTTTAGATTAAAGCAGGATTTGAGATTTCTAATCATGGAGGCTATTAAGTAACTGGATTTTTTCTCCTTGTAACATGTTAATGTAGACCTCTATCTTTATAAAATCTTCCAGAATTTTACTCATAAAGAAAGATTAAATGTTTTTTTGTGGCTTTTGTTTGTTAGTTATTCGTGACATGTATAAAATTATTGAGATTCAATTGATACAAGAGATTTTTAAGGATTTTTTTAAATGAAGCCGATAACTGTAAGTCGAATTGCTCAAATCCTATAATATATTTCTCATTCCAACAATTAATTAGTTTGTGTGTTCCATAACGCATAACAAATTTTGTTTTTGTGATAGTATTTGAAAGATTGAACTGAGCTACAATTGCATAAGATTTCATTAATTTTTACAGTTTTTCTCTAAAGCTAATTTATTTAATTTGCTCTCTCACTGCTATAAAAGTATAATATAATTGCTCTACCAAATGTTTCTTTTCTGTAACAAAATCTTATTTATTATGAGCTTATGACTCATACTTTTCCACCTAAGATACCACTCTATTAATTATTTTGTAAACAAATTTTATTATTACTTGCAAAATCTTTTATATTTTAGAAAATTTATATTAATTTTATATATTAAGTTTAAAATTGATGAATGCACAAAAATAATTTACATCATTTTTAGGTGACACAAATACTTCAAAAAAAGTTTTCCTTAAAAGCTTCTTGGAATACAATTGAAAGCATCTGTACTTCTTCATGCTTTCTTGGATTTAATGGATTTGCTTTCATATTTATATTTTGTTTGCTGAGGTATGTATTAAATTACATGCATGTAATGTTTATATTATTTAATGTTTGACATTTAATGTTTTTATTAAAATTCAATTAACTATTTTTTAATTTGCTAATTACAGTTAAAGATATTTATATAAAGTACATTACAAATTAAAATAATATAATTATTAATATTCTTAATTTATTAAAAATATTCTTTATATAAAAAATGTGTTCTGCATATTACTGACCTTTCATAAATTTGAACTCTATATTTCTTAAAATATATGAATTCAATTTTTAACACTGAACATTTTGTGTACAGTTCTGATATCTTTTTACATTGCTATTTTCTATCATTTCAATAATTAGTTGCACTAATAAGGGAAATTTTAATTATTCAACTACTTACATCATTGTATAAAATAAACTGAACTGTTAAGGGAAATCTTCCATAAAAGTTGAAAATTACAAAATTAAAGAACAAATTTTGTTATAAGTCAAATGTTAAATTAAAAATTCTGTGAAATATATCTGATATTACATGTATTATTACTTTCACTTAATTTTTATAAAGAACATTAAAAGAAAGACATTTTTTGAGCATGAATTTCAAATTGATAATCTAAAAATTTTGTATTGAGTTTCTTGAGCGATTTTAACTTACCCTAAAGTGTTGTTTCCATGAAATAATTTTTCTGCTATAGCATTGAAAAAGAAAGTATCATTATATCAATGAAATAATATGTTGTTTTCATCTATAACAATGCAATATGCATTAATTAAATTAAATATTTGTTTTTATGTGCAGATAAAAAATTAATTTTTTTTAATGTTTTATATATTTAAAAATTATAATTCTTTACAGAAGATTCATGGGAAAATTTTACTATCTACATTGTTCCTACTTTCCAGGTTTTATGGCAAGTTTCCTTGCTATTTTAATTGAAAGAAAAAATAGGTATTTACTTATTTTCATTTGTTTTTTAAGTTGAAAATTTATGAATAAGAAGTATGAAGAATACTACACTATCAGAAATGTATTATTTACACTGTTAAAAGATTTAATCATAATTTAGATTAAACAGGGCAGAATTTTTGGAAAAATTTAGGAACTTTATTAAAATTTAAAATTGTTTTTAAAAACTGGAATAACAAGTATGCATTAAATTAAAAAAATAGTTATATACATACTTTAAAAGCCTGATATTCTATGATTTTATTTATTACATTGCTACAAGCTGTAAAACAGTTACTAATAAACCTGGTAATAAGTTTATTATTTATAACAAAATTTCCATAAAAATATTTTGCTTTCTATTTTAGAAAGAATTTTTTTAAAACTTAAACTATTCTTTATTTTATGTATAGCAGGAATTAAATTTTTCTGTTGGTAGGGAATTTCATATTTTTCAAAATTTAAAAGCTTTTTTACCCTTAAGGAAAATATATATGTAGATAATTGTGTGAGGGGTGTCATAATAATTAGATTAGACTATAATAAAACATGAGAAAAAAGGTTACTATTGTAAACCTACCTAAAAATAAAAAACGAAGAATTATTAGTTTTTATTTCAAAAACTAAAATATTATCAAAAATTAATTTGAGTAAAGAATATTTTAAGTTTGATTTTAAAATTTATAATGCTTTATTGATACAAATTTAGAAGTTTTAAACAAAATATAAAGAAAAAAATAGTTTTTTGGAGTTTTTACTTAGGTAAGCAAATGTCTATTTGTAACAAAGTTTTGTATCTGATTTTGTCTCCTCTGATCATAAACTGATAAAAATGCAATATGAAAGTATAAAAAATTATATTTAGCAGTGACTTATGGATCAATCAAAAGCTAAAGATTGTTTATTTATAAAAAATATAATATTTATTAGGAAGAAATAACTCTGTCATTTATTAAAAGCTTCTTTTACTTTTTCACATAGAATCACTTCCTACATATAAACTTTCGTAGTATCTAGTTATGAGTTTTAGAATTACTTTTTCATACTCTTTTAGGTTCCTGATCATCAAGCTTTGAAATCATTTTTATTTCTATGACAACCTGTAACAATATCTGCTATACAACTTTTGATTGCGCAATGAAATTTAGCCTTAAAAGAGTTGTTGGAATTAAAACAAATAAAATCAAGTGCAGTGCAGTTCATGAAATGAAGAAAGTCTGTAATTTCACTTGACAAACAAAGTGGGCAGACATCATCAGAGCAACTATAGCAATGTGATAAGGTTTTTATATAAAATATATTCTGTGAAGAGTCGAAAGTTTGCTGTAAAAATTGCACAAGGCATATTCACTGGGATGTGCGAAAATACAAGAGTATTCCACATTTTACCCCATTGAAAAGAATTTATACTTTTAATTCAAGAGTTTTTCCATTTTCTTCTTTATATCAGAACTAACCGATAGTTTAATAGAAGAAGAAACGACTGGGTAACTTATAGCCATTTTTTTCCTCCAGCCAATATGGTGTGTCTAGAAATAAAAACGTCTAAAGAACTGGGGTAACTTACAGACTTTTCTATCCCCAGGCATACCACAATGTCTGGGTATCTATTGAAAAAATTCCTAACCAGAGGCAACTGCTTTGGATATATTTATCCTAGTCTCTTCAACAAAAAGTAAGTGTCTTGAAAATAGCTTCCATAGTTGCAGCCTGGAAGTCAAAAAATGTCAATAACTGCCATGTTGAGGTTAGTATCAATTCCAAGAAGATTTCTTTTTACTTTTTTAATGACAAAATTTTCTGCATCAAAGTTTGAAGCATTAATACCAAACAGCATAGGATTCCTCAAAATATCCTTCATAGTACAACCTAACACTAGTATTTTCCTCATATGCAGAGCCATCTGTATAAATGTGTATCCACTCAGAACTAAGGCAATTTGGAGCTGTATTTTTTAAGGGAAGAGCTTTTATAGCATTAAGAAGTGCATCAGATTTCTTTTCAGGCATACCAAAGGTAAGATTATAAGTGGAGCTCTCATTATGGGAGGAGAGAGGTCAAACTGGAAAAAGTGGGGTAAAATTGGCATGATATTATATAGTGTACAGAATTCCTCAGCACAAAAGATTAATAATTTGTATGTTTTTGTTCTAGGGTGGCAAAGGAGTACTGTATCCATGTTGCAATCTTTTACACTTTTGGAGTTTTAAAGCCTGCTTCTGTCTTCTGAATTTTAAAGTCTCATTGCCAGCCTGAATTTCCATGGCAGCAATTTGAGTGATGCCAACTGCATCAGTAATAAAGATGGAAATACAAGCATTGTCATTGTATTTTATGCCAAAAATGGCACCTTGATGTGAGTGAATTACAATATACAAAAAAGTCTTATGTGAGGTTCTAGAAAATTATAAGCAGTCATCCGAAATTGAAAGCTATGAATACTTTTTGAAGAGATAGGGCTTCTACTCTACTTTGGTCTGTCCTCACATTGTTGTTGCAACTCAAGAACTCATGGGTTAAATTAGAAATTCTTGTAATTCTGAAATTTTCAGGAAATTTTTGTGTTTTATCTTTGCTGAAAGAAATACTGGTAATGATTATTTTTGAAGTGATGAAGAGTTATAGAATGCAATAATCACTTGGCTTTGTAAATTGGTATCAAAAGGGTATAAAAAATGAAAATTTAGGAAATGATGTAGAGAAATAAAAAAAATTTTAGAATTATGTTAGAATTGTTTTTTTCTAATTTATTTGATTACTAATTTATTTGATTTATTTTATTTGATTACTAATTTATTTGATTTATTTTATTTGAAATTGATAATTTATTTGATTTCTAATTTATTTTATAATTTATTTATTTTATTAAATTTGGTATTTTTCAACATTTATAATGAAGCACATTCTTCATTTTCTGAATGACCCTTGCAAATATATTGAATTAAAATCTATTAAAAAATTTTCGTTAACTAGCTTACTTGAATTTAAAATTAGTTTATGTAAATAATAGTTATTTTTTTGCATTTGTGCTCATTTAAATATAAAATATTGTGAAATTCTGAAAAGTTGTTTGAGAAAATTGAAATTTTTAAATATGTGAAATGATTTCTGATATGAATTAAGCATTTGTATTTTAGTATAAAATGTTTATTTGTGTTAATTAAATATTTATTTATTTTCTAATGAATTTTCTTTTCTTTTAGACGTGGGCCATTAGCTTTATATGTAACGAATGTTGTAAGTGGATTTTTATAATTTATGTCAATAAATTTTTGCGAAATATTTGCAAATTTTTAATTAATCAAATTTATTATACTTTTTAAAAAGATTACATAAATTTTTGTTTGTCTACCAATAAATTCAAGATTTGATTTTGCATTGTATATTTTATTTTACCAGTTGGAATTTTTTTCATAATTTAACATTATATGTGAGAGAACTTCCCACTGAATTTAAATATAAAGTTACTAATCTAAAGATAAAATTTGGTTTCATATCATACACCTAAGAAACCAAATATTTTCATATATAAATTATATGAAACCAAACAAATCTTTATATTAGATATTTTCAATTGATAAAACTGTTGTGATGCAGGAAATCAATTGGCCTTACTTTCTTAAAAATGAATGCTATCTTTGATATTTTTGATGGGTGACTTTTAAGTTTGAATATTCAACAGTTTTGCTCTCATTATGTAAATAGATTCACTTCTCTTCAAGAGTAAAGGCATAATTAAATAAACAGCATTTTATGATCACTTAGATAATTGAAAGAAATCATTCTTTCTAATTAATTTTTCGAAGATAATTTTCATAGTATCCAACTGCTGAAATTCATTTTGTTCATATTCTTTATATTGTTGATACATAAGTCTGTAAATCGCTGGGCTATTATGTGCTGATCACTGTTTATCCCTGTTCTTAGATCATCCTCTCAAACAAGCCATGTCATACTCCAATGTTATTCATTTCTAACACTTTTAATTCATAAATTGATTGTGTGGTATCAAGTTTCAATAATGTGCAATGTAGACATTTCATTAGTGAATCTGAACATATCAAAATGATTTTGAGCAGCATGTATTATACAAAAGTAAAGGATACCTTGTTATTATTTTAATTTCATTCATAAGACATTCAATATTGAGCTCAAGTTTATAGTATTGCAAAAATATATTTATTCTTTGTACAAATAAATATTCTTAATGCTTTTTTAAAGGAATTTATGATTTTTCCAATTTTACCCTATTCAAAAAATACATCTGTTCGAACAGTTGTTCTCAGAATCTGAGAATTTCCTAATTGCCCTAATGCATCAAAAATATATAATGTAAGTAATTCAGCAAAGTGATTTTTCATATCAAGACTAAATAAAATCTGTTTTTCACAAGGTGTGATATCAACAACTTTCTGTTTTGTATTTTCTTCAAAATTAAAAAGACATTAGGCTTATAATATTTTTTTTTTACATATTATTAAATAAAATTAAATAAGGAGAATATGTCTCATCACATATATTAAATTTAATACAAGAATTTGTGTTGTTTTGTAATATACTAACAATGACACGATCAAAATTGTTTTCTAATTAGAAATTTCATTTTACATTTTTTAAAATATTCTTATTTAAAATAATTAAACATATTTTTTCAGTTCTATTTAAATAAATTTATTTTTAATTTTTCCCTTTCAAATTAATACATTTTAAAAATAAACTTGCAAAATAGGTTAATGATTATAATATTTTGCCAATCACATTATAAAAATGTTAATGTTTTAAAAGAATTCTATTTGTAAATAGCTTTAATATATTTTTATATAATCATAAAAAAATATTATTGTTTATTTTCCATTTAAATATCTATGCTTTTTCCCTCCCCCCAATAGGTTACACTAAATTCATGTCTCCTTAATATAAACCATAAAATAGTTTTATACACTTTGAAATGTGAAATAGAATAGAAAATGGATATTATTTTTGCTTATTAATCAATTGTAATTGCATGTTTTTTATATATTAGCATTCTTAATTACACCCCCCGAAAAAAACATATGGAATTAGTTTCATAATTTGAAACATCATGTCTTGTTAATTCAATCAAATGTTTTGCAACTAAAGATACATAATTACTTTACTGTTAATTTTTACTAAGAGTTTTCTTAGAGTCTAAAATTGTTTAAAAGTTGTTAAAACAAACAACCTTGTCTTTTAATGTAATGATTGTTATAAATAAAGAATTTTTAATGATATATATTTGCAATATTCCAAATAATATTTTCTCTATTATCACCTTATTAGGTTTTCATTTATAAATTTCTAATACAGTTACAAATTTTCTCTTTTTTAAAGCAAAAATTTGATTTTATCAAGGGATAGTTTAAAAATTATTCACCAATCAGTGGATGTGTCTAAATACACTTTATTTTTTCATATATTTTGTATTTATTTGTATCATTATATTTTATGAAACAAAATTTCATTATTTTATTTTTCTTTTCATTTAATTTTCATTATTTTTAGTTAAAAAATATTTTATGCCTGTAATCAATATTTTTCACATAAAATTAACAGGAAAAAGCAAATTATAATCTATCAGATAAAAATTGTTAAATTAAATATATATTTACCAGACTTACAGTCTTTAGCTTGGCAAATCTAGATTTCCTTTCTTACAATTGCTGAAAAAATTAAATCTTAGCACTGTAAATAATTTAGGAAGTTATTTT
The DNA here is from genome assembly GCA_026290005.1 of Latrodectus geometricus. Lineage (NCBI taxonomy): Eukaryota > Metazoa > Arthropoda > Arachnida > Araneae > Theridiidae > Latrodectus > Latrodectus geometricus. The sequence continues at coordinate 29,035 of JAPDSC010138015.1, forward strand.
CTGCCTATAATTTAAGCAATTGCAAAAGGAAATATAAGTGAATATTTTTATTTATATTCTTATTGAGTAACAATTTTTAATGGTATATTAAATAAGTGTATTTTATATTGAAACTAAGTATATTTTCTTTTCTTATCTAGTAGAAAATCAATGTATATTGTTTTTTATGAAGAGATTTTTATAGTATTGGTTGTCTTTGCTAAGGATATTTATTATTGTTAATGTAAAAATTTCTCATTTTCTATTTTGATTATATAATTCAACATAATTTTCTTTTTTTTATTTATGAAAATAAAATAAGAAATTTATAAATTTATGAAAAATTTATAAATTTCCTTTCAATTTTATGAGATTCAATATGTTTATAATAATTTAAATGTTTTATTTATTAGGCTTCAGAAACTCTTTTTCGTATGGCAAGTGCACGAGGTATTGTGAAACCTTTTCCTAATGGTGAAGTAAGTAAAAAATGAATGCTTTCATTAAGATACTTTCCATAAATTAATTATTTTTAGAAATACATGTTCATTATATATGTAAATTCACTTATATTACTGCTTTAGCTGATATTACTTTTAAGACAGTACTCAAATTTATAGTGAAATTAAAATATTGAGTATTACAAAAAATATGTAACTAAATTTTTTCTAGATTTATAGCATTAGACTTATTTTATTTGATTGCTTATTGCATCTGCATTCTGTTTTTATAATTATAGATATTATATGCTAAACTTAAAATCACAAGAATTGCTGATTATTATTTGTGTACCATTTATTTTAATTTTATTTTTATACAAAAGATTAGTGGTATTGTCATAATTTTCCTTAATGTAAATATTTCACCCTCTTGCTGATTCAGTTATTTTATATAGGATGATTTTTTTTAAAGTTTTTAAATTAAAATCCTGTAACAAAAGAACCACTGATCCAAAAGTCCTGAAATTTTACCTGTATGCTCGCAGAATTTTTGGTATGGTTTAAAAAAATCACATTGATAGATGCCATTGTAAGTTAATTAAAACAAAGATTGTTTTCAATAAAAAAATAAAATAATAATAATAATTCATGGTACTTTGAGTGAAAGAGATAATTTTATTAAGCATATCAAAAACATACAAAATATAGAATCTGGGAAAACAAACTGAATATCTTTACAGAAACATAATGAAATGAAAATAACAGGTAAAGCAAATTCATAAAGGACTACACATGAAAAATAACACATGATATTTTCAATATGCTGTCTATTGTGTTCACTTTGGAAACATGAGACTGTATGCTTCACAACAGAGTGAAAATATTCTTCTTGATACACCTAATGCACAATGCATGCTTTCAGGTCAGCTAAGTTCATAATACCACCATAATATTTTTAAAGTATCCCCGAAGCCAGAAATCACTGTGGTTGAGATCAAGAGTTTCAATTACCCTGATTATTGGGAAATGCCAATTTTTTTTAATCATTTCTGTATTTTCTCATCAAAACTTGTGAGAAATAGCACCATTTTCTGTAACTGTGGTGGTTCTTAAATTCTCTACTAGAGTGTTGGTATGATATATTTGGATAACAGAAATTCATAGTGATTAGTATTGACAATGTAAGTAACAGGGCCTACAAGAGTGGTTTTCTCGGAAAAGTATAGATCTATGAAAAACTTTGCCATAAATTCACCTCACAGTCATCTTTTGTGAAGATTAAGAAATGTTTGCATTTTCTATTGCACATATTGGGCAATTCTGAGTATTAACCATGTTCTGCTAGTAGAAAA
>JAPDSC010138023.1:0-11279 GCA_026290005.1 Latrodectus geometricus
AGTGATGTGAAAGTTGGACAAATGATGCTGTCTGCTGCTAATGCAGATATTGCATCTGTGAATGATAAATTAAAAAAGTGCAAATTATTAAAAAAGTATTAAAAAAGTGCAAATTAAATAATTGGAATTAAATGCTAATGCATCCTGTTCAAAATGAACATTATTCAATGATACATAAATTAACTGTTAATTTAAAGCATTTATCATGTATCTTATTAATTTTCAGAAAATGTTCAGTATAAAAAGTTTAAATTTCTGTATTATTTTTCATATTGTTGTATTAAAAATTAAAAAACTCAGAATTTATTAAATAGTTTATTCCTTTCTAAAATGTGTTTTATGCATAAAACAGAAATTAATAAGTAAAAGTAACATTGTTTTTCTTTAATTATTGAAATATGTCCTGAAAAATGTCCTGATATTTCTTGAAAATAGTGTCCTGAAAAAAAAATTTCTGTACTCCGACCCCTGTAACACATTAGTTTTACAGTGCTTATAATGTATGTTTATCATTTTATTATAATAGCAATCTCATTTAGAAATACTATAATTCATTTTCCTTCTTTCTTGGAAGTGATTGTTATGATAAAAATCTTTTTTAAGATATAAAAAGATGGATCAATGTATGCAGTGATAAACAAATATGACGGAGACTAATTTTATCATTAATTTTCTCACATATCTGTCTGAGTAGAAAATTTAATCATAATTAAATTTCATAAGCTTTAAATAATACAGTTACTATTGTATTGGTTTGTGTTCTTTTTTTATTATTATTTTAGCAATTGTTTATAATAGGCAATTAGGATTTTGCTATACGTAATTGTGAAACAATTTTTAGTAATTATAATTGTAGAGTTACTGGATTCATCTGATAAACTTCCTCTATGAACTGACTAAATTTAATTATTTTTTGTTAGCAATTAATTTCATAAGATATCATATTAATAAATATTTCTGTGGAAAAGTTGATTTCATAATATTTTTATAGTTTTATTTACATATCATTGCCATCTCTCTCTCTCAGTATATATTTAATAATTAATCTAAATTCAAAACTTATTGCTTTCCCAAATAATGTATTTTTATTTAACGAGATCAAATATTTAATTCTGAAAAGGAAAACTCCTTAAAAACTTCTTTTTTAAAGGCAATATGCTTATACATTTTATTTAACTTTTATATATTTTAAATTTATAAGTATCAGTTGTTTTAATTTTACATTCATCTTTTGATTATTTATATACAAAATTTTTTGTTTTACTTAATTTTAACATTCTTTGAGTTTTGAGAAAAAATTTATTTTTTGATTCAGTTTATCCTTGTTTTTGGATTTCGCACAGCAAAATTCAACCAACCAATCTTAAAAGGAGGTCAAAGTTATTTAAAGCTTCTCTGTATATATACTATTTGAATATTGCTATGTATTCACTTCTTCATTCATTATCTGTGATAAAATATTAAATATTTTTTTTTATTGTTTTGTAACTGCAATGTTACAAAATTGTATATATTAATAGTCATTTTCTTTTTTTTTAACAGCTAGTGTAAGTAGCAGTCAGAAAAAGAAAAAAAAGTCTTAATGGAAAAGATACTTTAATAAAATGAACTGTTTTAAAAACAATTGTTTGTAATGTGTACATAATATATTTCTAATTTTGAATATTTAAAATTTGTAAACAATATCTGTTTATTTTATTTTTGTCAGTTTTATTCATTGTAAAACGAATGTTCATTGTAAAATGTAAAATATTTTTTTATAAAAACTTGCTGATGCATTTTTTCTATTCATTGTATGTATTTAATATGAAGCATTTTTAACTTACGTGTATAAAATTTCGACTATCAATAATAATATAAATTTGAGTGTATATTATACTTGACTGCACACTATATATTCAATTGAGTATAATAAAGCAAATTAAAATTTAGTATGCTATTACATGGATTGCTTTATAATCATAATGACTTAAATTTATAAATGAATATTGAATTATTAGTGTTATGTGAAGAAGTATTAAGGTCAATCAACAAATTTAAATTCAGTCAATTAACTATCAACAAATGTAAATTCAGTTCTAGTTGACAAGCTGAATGAAGTAAACATGCTTATCAATAGTCTATAGTGCCCTGTGTGCAGAGAACTTAAAGATTAAAAAACAATGATCCAGATGCTAAGAAAAATTTAATTTTAAATTATGCATTATACAGATTTCTGATTTTATGGTAGTTGTTTAAAGAATTCACATGTGTGTAAGTTATTCACAAAAAAGAGAAAATTAAAATCTTTGCTTTATTTAAGTCATATTTATATATGTATATTTATTCATAAAAAATATTTTATCATTCTTTTATAAGTCCTAAACAAATTTTCAAAAATTTCATACTACAAAATTTCATTATATCATTTGTGTTTAAAACTATGTTAACTACAAGGTTCGTCACTGCAGTCAACAAATTATTTGCTTAATTACACTTTTATATAACTGAATAAGGAGATATATCTCAATAAAATTATATTAATTCGAATTTTCAGTGATTTTTTAAAATTTTTATTTTATAAAATTGGCATCGTATTATTGTGCTATTTAGTTCTGGCAAATCTTTTTTTATATTCGCACCGAATTTCCAATAAATTGTTACAAATACTATTACCCAACCTTGGAAATATTATTCTTTTATCAAAATAATTCTGAAAACAAGATTGTAAAAAGCAAGTATAATGTATTTAATATATCAGTTCATACGATGGTTAATGAAATAATAACTTTAAGGCAAAGTTCAACTTTCAAATTTGCCTTATTTTATTAACCTTGAACTTTTGAAGGATACAATAGGGTGTCCTTCATGAGTGAAGCATTCATTCCAAAAATCCATTAATGTTTTTATTTCATTTTTTAAAAAGAGTTAACTTTGGCTCTAAACCAGTTTCAGACTTTTTAAAACAATCACGGGAATTTTTTAAAATTTTATGTTTTTGATCTGAAAACAAAACAGTTGTATTTAATAATGTATTAATTTGACTATGTATTTAATGGTTTGTCAATTTGACTATGTATTTAATGATTTGCCAATTTGACTATGTGTTTAATTATTTACCATTTTGACTATGTATTTAATTATTTGACTATTGCATGTTGCAGCCATTGTTACATACTGGATAAAAATTACTCTCAACCTATTATGCTGAACAAAGTATTATGTTGAATCAACCCAAAATAACGCTCTGAATTATGAACTTATTGCAAATGTGATATCCTCTTCGAATAATTTTCCATTGGTGAATATTCACAAAAAATGGCAAATACACTCTTCCAAAATCTTTAATTTACCAAAATTATTGAGGAACCTCTTTTATGTTTTCTGGAACAACTGCTGAATTGGGACCAATAGAACGTTCAACATCCTACATTCGACCATATTTAAAATTAATAAACTGTTTTACTGGGTAGAGCAGAGTCTGTATTGTACTTGTCAACCAACTTTTTACAGTATTCCTATTAAGAAGCTATTAACACAAAATTCCGATTTGCCCATTGTTTGAAGAGTATAAAATTAGCGTTGTTAAAACCGCAGTAAATTAAAAAATAAACTGCAGATTGTTAGGAAAAATTCAGCGTGTTTGAATCAATTATTAACAATTATGGATAGTGGCAATATATCTTCTTATGAAATTGAGTGTAGTACTCAACCTTTCATCTCTTTGGTGGATCGATAAAACAGTACCAAGCATGCTTAGGAACTAAACACTGGGGATTTTGCATTTGGCTGATAACCTTGCTGGGACATATGCTTTGCACCCCAAGGTCCTTGCTTAAGAAAACATGGGCACTATAGGCTTTGGCCCCATGGGATCTGCAAGTGCCACTGAGTTTAGTTATAATTTATGTATTCATTCATTAACCTAATTGTATATTTGTACAATATATATATATATATATATATATATATATGTTCTCTTACAATTTAGAAATCATATTATTGGCAAATTCAATTTTAACCAACAATTTAAAATACAGAACTGGTTATATAAACTTTGGCTTTGCATTGATTATGTAACTAAATTTTTTCTTTATTTTAATTCTATTCCTTTTCTATTTCAAAACTAATTACTTTATTTTAATATTCTTTATCTACTGCATTTTAAAATTATTGATTTACTTAATTTTTTCAGAACATTTCATGAAATAAAGTTAAAGCTAAAGCTTTTTAATTATATTTAATGTATACTATGTATAGCATATTTTACATGTTTTTTTAATATTTTGAAAAAGTATACTTTTTGTTAATCGAAATACTTCTGTCTCCTAAACTCATTCTTTTTCCCCATAAAAGAATGCTTAGAGACAGAAGTATTTTCATCCAAAATCTTAAAAATTTTATTTTGTAAAGAATAGCTTAACTTCTCTAATTTTGTTTTAAAACTCTTTAATGTTGTTTATAATGCTCACTAAAATACATATTGATGGCTAGCAACATTTGAAAGTATCGCAATTTTTTCGAACTTATATGTTTTTAATTTTTTGGATGCATTGTTTCTACATTATACACACTATATTTCTTTTTCTAAAATTTGAATTTTTCTTACTAAAATGCGCACAGTGTTGTGTAAACTATATAGTTTTCTTCCTAACTTAATTAGTTGCTAAATATGGTAGAGGAGAAAATGAGGGGTAAATGAAACTAATTATTTTAAACAAATAAGTAAAATTATCTTTCAATCTTAAGAATGTTTTATTCAGTTTGATTTACAAGTATTTGTGCAGATTTCATATAACTAATTTTTAATAGACACAATCCTCAAACATTTTATACTAACTACTACTAAATTAATAAATATAAATTTGCATTCAGAAAGAAACTTTTGGATAAAAGTGTTTATTAATGCTATTGTGATTTTATTCTCATAATCAATTTTAGAACTCTTATATTTCATGCAATTTCATAATATTGCTGCATTTGGAAACCCTAATCTTAATTACACCTTTCAAACGGTATTTTCATGAAAGAGAATTATAATTCTTGATAATTGCAACTGAAATAATATATTTTTCAACTACTATAAGCAATAAAAGCGCAAATTTTCTTAATAGTGTTTTAAAAAATAAATAAAAGATTATTAAAACCCAAGTATATTGATTGTAAGACATAGAATATGCCAGACTCATTTTAGAACTCGTCAAGAAATTTAATCTTTATAAAAGAACAAGCAACATATAACCAAATATAAACCAAACATCATATAAACATTCAAACTGCAACAATTACTTGATCATCACTTTTTGTATTTTCCACTATTTTGTGAGTATCAAAATTATAAGGTTACCACTTAGAAATTTTAACTTTGGAAATTATTAAAAATATATCTTGCAATATTATCAATAAGTTTAATCCAATCTAGAGATTCAAAATATCGACGTTACTAATGACCTGAATAAAATTTAAACATATATCCTTATAAAATATAAACATCTCTCGTGTACTTGGCATTTTTTAAATATAGATATATCTTTAATACAAACTGTCACATTCTACATCTGAAATTCTTAGTTCAATACGTAATGAATTAAAGAATGTCACATTGAATAATGTGAGTAAGATTGGTTGATTCGATTTTTAAAAGGAAGGCTGTGCCAAACTTAGTTTGCAGATCAGTGACTTTTTTCCTTAACCCAAGCAACATTGTGTAATAGAATAATTCTGAAATCCAATTTGAGTATAAAATTTAAAAATATACATTTAAAATGAATTATTTAATATAAAAAGTAAATTGTATAAGATACTTAAGTAAAATATATAAAACCTTTTGCTTTTTAAAACATAAAAGGATTGCGATGGGGATGGATCCCTTAGTAAATCCGCGGTGGCCTGGTTGGTTAGGGCGTCGTTCTTGTTACCAAAAGGTTGTGAGTTCGAATCCCGGCTTAGCCAAAGATTCGTCGTGTTCACTAATGGCGACTGGGGCACGTAAAATCTGCCGGGTCGCAATGTCCTCCATGTTCCCATTCCAAATTAATACCTGGGAGTGGTTGGAGGCAGGCTTTGGATCTTCACTGGTTTCAATCTCTAAATTGGAAGATTCAGATGGTGCTGCCATCTATGAGCCAAAAGTCGTACTTCCACCTTCGTATGAGGGTGCTCTATTCAAATAACGGAAAACGCATCTCTGACTTCATTCGCCTCTTGGCGCCCGCCAAGGGCTTGGCATTGCCAAGTGTCATTAGAAACAACACAACAAATCTTCTAGGGTTAAAACATTACTATTAAAAAACATGAAGCGCTAGCGATGTCATTCAAAATCAGGAAAGAAGGCAAATAAGAAGGGGGTCCAGAGTATAAGATGCATTCTACGTTTCACACTGAGGACTAATACTTGTTTGTGGGTGAAAAGTATGTGAACGAAGGCGAGTCAGTCGTATATCTAGACTTCGTAAAGATAAATCAAGGAATGGGATGATGAAATAGGGTTTCTTGCCGATTTGTATGTTTCATGATTCCTGCTAATACATAGTTATTAACCCTGCCCTGCCGGAATTTCCACGAGCAAAGTACTAGTAGTCAAATTTAAGTACTAGTACAAAGTATTAATAGCGATTTTCGCGGGGATATATTTTTGCTATCTATTAAACTGTGCAACTTACTCTTTCCCTGTTCCTGGTTTCATTTCGACTTTTCTGTGATGTTAATTGTTTATTTAGATGTGGACTCTCTAACAGACAGCATTTGTTCTACACATTTCTGCGATATATACAAGAATTGCTTGCAGCCTTTTGCGCTTGCTTTACAAAGCTTAAAAAAGTCTGGCAGAAATGAGACATCCTGCGAGTGACTACCTATAATTCTGACGGTATTTTCCACACAAATAGTAATTCTGACTCGGATTTCAAGTATATGGGAGAAACTGATAATTTCTATCAGATTCATCACTAACCATGGTTAGTGATGAATCTAATTTTGTATATTTTCATTAATATATACCGTTTTACCACTTTGTATTTTATAAAATAAATCATAATTTAACCATCATTAATTTTCAAAATTTTGCGTTTATATCGTTATTTTTCAGTTTTAATATTCTGAAAATCTTTTTCTATATTAAAAAAATGATTTCACAAAACTTCTTTGTATATTTTAAAATATATATTGTAATTTGAAATATGTAATAAAAAATACGCAATTTTTTAACGTATTTTGATTAAAAAATACGCTGTGAGAAATTTTTTCCCCACATACATTGATGAAACTGTAAGTAGCAGCTCACCTGTCTAATGATCAGCATGCCTGATTGCCGATAGGGAGGTCCTGGGTTCGAATCGTGGTTTCATTCGACAAAAGAAAAGAAAAAAAAAAAAAAAAAAAAAAAAAAAAAGAACTGTAAGTAGAGTGGAAATCGATGCAATTTCAGCACAGCCGCATCAACACGTTCATTGCTGTTTATTTCTACATAGTTAGGTATCCGAGAAAACAGCATCTCCAATTCCTTGTTTGTAAGGTAATCAAATATTTTGTAATAACAATTATTAGTTTGGGGAAAAAGTTATCCATTATTTTTTCGGTAGACGTGTGTAGTGATCGATATCTCGTGAGGTATCTATCAAACAATTTCAAATTTATGCTCATTGGAAAGGTGACATTTGACACTAAAATATTCTCTTGCGGTTTTTTGTTTGATTAATTCAGTTACGAGTACAAGGTTTTAAAAATAGAAGACAACAAACAGAAAATTCGATACAGTTTAGTTTTTCTTTTATAATGGCGAAAATGCTAACCAGGTGGCTAAAATTGTGAAAGGTGTTTATCGTCCTATATATGACTGTAACAACCAGTTACGCACAATTTCGGTTTCGTCGATTCCGTTTTGGTATTTGGATGCTAAAGATGCACCTCGCATGGATACAACATCGTCGAGAATGTCTATAAAATATCAAAAATTATCAAACTTGACAGCATGTCAGCAGTCGTAGCTTCGCACAAGACCTAAAAATCTACATGAAAACTGTTTTAAACCTTTTTACAAAGCGAATCTGAAAGAAGTTACAAAAAGTTCACGTAAAAATAATGGATTTCTTTTTCCCCAACCTAATATTTCATTCTCTTACAAAGTCCTAAAGTTCTCAAGGAAGCTTTGAGAACTTTAGAATAACAACTAAAGTTCTCAAAGCTTTTAAAATAATGTCAGTATATACGCAGAATTCCTATTAATTTTGAGTACTCTAGTGCTGAATAGAGTCGTAATTTCGGCCATGAAGATGGAGTAGGTCTGACAGTGGTATTATCAACGTAAATGCCACATCTAATATTTCTTGTTGTTTTAAATCCATCTGTGTAAATACTGAAAGTAATGAAATGAAAACTAGCAAGAGTTGTAACCGATATTTCAAAAGGATTGATGCATGGATCATTCCAAGCAGACTTCTGCAGTCTCAGTCCATAGGTCAGAGGGTAAAAGATAATATTTAATATAGGTGAGTAAAGATGGAATGATGGTTTGTTTAACGTTACATAATCTTCTAAGAGCTGTATTAGAAATCAAAGGACTAACGAGATGGTTAAAATTGAACATGATTTAATTTTATTTAATTTATTTATAATTAAAGAAATATAAATTTTGAATAATAGGTGTATTCATTACAGGTCTAATGTTAACTATAAGCAGATTACTCGTGGTCTGAATTGTTGATGTGCGAAATACACCAGAGCATGTCCACAAAGCAGTGTGGTGAGAATGTGCAATTTGCGTAAGACTGAAGATCTATATGCAACACACCCATAGTTAATACGAAATCCAGTTAATGACTAATAAACACGAAGAAGTAATCTGCAATTGATACCTCAAGATGTATTTGAAAACATCTTGAGGATATTAAGCGTTTGTTTGATCACACTTTTTCCACAGAACTCGGGTGTAAAGTATGCTGAATGAAACACCAAGGAGTTTTATTGATCTCAAATACAGATGAATTTAAAAGACCACGGGATCCTTATGTAGGCTAGTACTGCAAAGATGAGTATAACAATTCTACCTAAAAGTTAAAATATGGCCATTATTTGCACACTAAGCAGCGAGATTATTTACAAGTATCTGTAATTGTCTCTTATTTATATTCATGTGTGATCTCTGAAAAGAAATTTTCAAATTGGAAACACATAAGGCGCCATGAACAGGAGATGGTAAGTGATAAATGTTGTTGCTGTTAAAAAGTTTAAAAATGGTTACCTTTATGACACTTCTCTAAGGGATATTTTCAGCCTAGATAAAAAAAGATTTGGAGACCAGTTCAAATACAGATTCTAAAACCACGAAAGACGAAGACATTTTTTATGGATGTTGAAGGCAATATCTAAAATCAAGTTATTCGTAGTATGGAGAATAACGCCATGTACTGTCCTATGCTTTCTCATTCTCAATGTCAAAAAAGATTGGAACAAGGTGGATTCACGTCCCAAAAAATTATCTTCGATCTCTGAGAAATTCCTTCTTGTGAGAAGAAATACAAATATTATTATCAAACACATAAATGAGTCCATCCATACACTAAAAAGTTTTGCACAAGGAACTTGTAAGAGCAGTTGTGCGCTAACAGAAATCAGAGAAATCTTTGCCAAGCTTAGATTTGGAATCACTTTCACCTCTTTCCACATGAGATAAGCTTCCTCCTCCAGATTCTATTTAATAATAAAAATATATTGAAAGGGAATCATGATGTGAAAATGGAGCATTTGATAAGAGATTCAAGTGCTTAGCATTTTCTTATGGTGAAGCAGTCTTCATTTCTGAAAATCCAGAAGCACAATTGTAGGTTAGATCATGTCGACTATGAAACTTCAGAAACATCATTAATTCTTTTTGACCTTAGAACAGTAAGTTTGCATTACTTAGAGCTGTTCACGCAAGAATAAATGTCTGTGAAGACATTCACATTATCTAACGCTGAAGAATGTACAGCAGCTTCGGTTTTTAAAACCGAAATGAAATAATCTTGATTGTATCATTGGTTTCTTTCATTTTCCTCCAAAATTGTTTGCTTGATGTCGTTGAGGTGATTGAAGTTACAATAAGGGAACTGAGATGCTCCCTGACTATGACTTCTAAATAAACGAACTATTTTTAAAAGCTCCGAGAGATTCTTTATCGCTGAGTATCTTCGGAATATATTCCACTTCTTACTGTGCTCTTTGTAAAATAATCGTCACTCTTCATTCCACCAAGATTTCCAATGGAAATGGCAAAACTATGGAATTGCGGCAATCTTAAGAATAACATTAACAAATAGGATTATTGTGTGTCTATGACATGTCTCATTTGTTTTAACTTCTGTTTCTGTCACAACATCTACCTGAGTGAAAAGAAACCAATCACCTCCTTTGTAAGCATTTTTATGTAGCTTATGGCACTATTAGATCCAGTCTCACCCATACTTAGAAGGATATGATTGCTATAGTAAAGATAATTTCTAACAACAAAACTCATCATTGGTGAAAACGATAAATAAGAAATAGCTACATCAAAATATTGATATGTGCTTGTGGCTTCGTAAGTAGTTTTTCTTTTCGTCGGTATTAAGTAGACGGTAGTTATTAGATATAAAATTCGTATCAATATTTCACAAATTATTATAGCAATTAAAGGTCACCTAACAATAAAATTGGAGCTGGGAGTTGATCAACTTGTCATTTAATTCCTCTCGTTGGTGAAATTCACGTAGTGGTAAGAATAGGGTTATTAGGACAACCGTTATTGTCATTTTTGACTCTAGATGGCTGCACCTGTCAAGATGCTTTCATTAAATTAAATGACGACATTAGTGTGACGTCATATCCACAACTGTTTCCAAACAAATACAATGTAAACATTTGTTTAATATTGTATTTAAGAGTGCCTTCTTGACAAACTTGGAGATTTTTGTTTGGCTATGAATTTTATTAGTGATTTTTGTTGGCACAGAACAATAAATTGTTCTGTTGCAACCAGAATACGATTGGAAATAAGCCCAGCTTGGTGATTAACTGTGACTACAATTTGGCCAGAATCAAAGGTTAAGCAAACAAAAGGTTAAAAGTTTTTACAAACACGTTATCCTTAAATAATGAATATCAATTTCAAAAATAACAATTTAAAAATCTATCACCTAAGTCTATGGCAGTTTCAATGATAAATGACGCTTAACAGCAAATGTTTGGAAACAATATGACGTCACAACTAATGTCGTCTATTGGATCTTACTTGACAGTGTTATAACGAAACTCAATTAATTCTATTTCATAAAGTAACAAATGTT
>JAPDSC010138028.1:0-54958 GCA_026290005.1 Latrodectus geometricus
GAGGGATTTCTTTCCTTTAAGAAATTCTTAAGAAAAATATAGAAAGTACTTGATATTAAAAAATAATCTTACATTACAAAAAAACTAATAATAATTAAATTATTTCTGAAATATTTGTTAGCGTAGAAAAATGGGACTGCTTAGTTCAGAAAAAGGAAGAAATGTGTAACTTTCCCTGTGTTATTTTGTTGAATAACTTATTCTTTTTCATGTGCAGACTTAAAATATTTTAAGGAAATAAAAAGTAAATAATACAGTGCACCATAAACACAAAATAACTTCTTCAAAATTTTCTCTTCAAAAATAAGAAAGATTAATTTTAAATTTGACACAAAAAAAAGAAAAAAAAATCAAAATATTATAGTGATATTATTTACATTAATTTCAAATTAGGCTTTTAATATTTTCATATGTGAACAGGAAATTTATAACAATGCAAAAAATTATTAGATTAGCAAAATGTTATAAAGTAATATAAATGTATGTATAACATGTGACAATATAATATATTTACTTTTAATGAGAATGCAGAAAGCTAGATTATCAAATAAAAATTTCCTAAAATAAATTCTTAAATGTTATTTTCCATCTATTTAAAGTTGAAGGAAAATCCCACTCGCTATATATTATATAGATCATAGGTAATATAGATTTATTAAAATATACTGTAAGCAAAAACGAATTAGTAATATAAATTAAAAGTTTTAGTTTTCCCTTTTATTTTTTTATGATAGATCCAACTAAAACAAAGGTTACTGTGTAAAATAGATTAAAGTATATTCCATCTGTACACATGGTGAATATCGAACACATGAGCTGTTGAACAGAAAACCAGACGACTAGCTACTCAGAGCAGCAAGATGTTTTTCGAGAAACAATAACCAGAAGCCATATATTGAAAAGAGTAGAATAATACATCAGATTAATCTCCCCAATGTTGAAAAGCATTGCATCAAATAAGGAGTCAACTGTGTTTCTTGATACAAGTATAGTCAACGTGAATTCTACATAAAATTATCGTAAAAATAAAGTGAAAACTACATTTTATGTACAACATTGTAATACACATTTTCAGTGATTATCTTTCTTTATATAATAACAAGTATATTAAAATCTTCATGAAGTTTCTTAGGAAAATTCAATAAAACGAATTCCTATAAGCGAGAACTATGGAAGAAGTAGTAGATAGTTAAAAAAGGACATTTTTCTGGATCTATTTATTGTTTTCGAAAAAATTCCTCCCAAAAATTAATAGAACATATGCTTTGACATTATAATCTGTGCCTTAAAAAGAAATTTGCTATAATACGTCCGTGTTACAAAAAAGTTAAGAACATAGTTTTAAAATGCTGATTTGTTTCACCAGCAAACATGCCCATCATAATTTGCAGGGAAACAGTAACATTTGCGATTGTCTGAATTTTAATTTTATGTTAATAAAATACGTATAAATATGGATTACGATAAAATTAATACGTGGTATTTCACTGATATATATATAAGAACATTTTATTAATTTTTCTACACATAAGCAAAATATAGAGCGATAATTTCACCATTATCCTTTCTTTCGTTAATCTAATTACAAAATTAGCAATTAATTTCATATAGAGTATAATATATTAGTAAGGTTCTATACATTAGTAATGTTATATATATTTATAATATATTAGTAATGTTCATGAAATATATTTAAATAATATTTAAAAATAACATCGTATTATATAAAACTATGTGAAAGGCCTTAGCACGTCTTATAGGTAAAAATGATCTCTTCGGTGCGAAAGCTCTGAATTTTTTATGACAACCAAGTTAAACCATGTTATCCGTCTACCTTCAATAAGCATATCAGTAGCGGTGAGTGTTTGTGAATTTTTTAGATCTCCTTGTTGACAACAGATGAACACTAACGACTATGTACGGAAGTAATTCCACAGAAAAATCTCGAGGGTTGATTAAATAACTTACCTCAGGCTTTAGCTTTTAACCTATCTCAGGGATCTTTTCAAATATTTTCCAATTTCAAGACTTTTATGTAAGTGAAAGTAAACTCCAGTCAAATAATTCTGAGATTTTACATACGAAAACTTTGTCCCGATTGAAACCATCAAAGATATTTCAACTGGAAAAACTTAAACTCAAGAAAATGGAAAATGTTGTAAAAAGTTACCTCGCTGTTCTTTTCAATTACGCCGTAGGAAATTAGAAGCCAAGTAGTCCTATGTCTTATACATATTTTATTTTATTTCCCAGAGCGTACATATAGATAACAATTTAGAAAGCGAAAGAGGATCACATTCTTCTATCCCCAAAATTAGTAGAATTTCGAAATGGTGTGAACGGCAAGATGATTTCAGGAGGCGCCTTAATTAAGAGCTAAATAAATTATAAATGATGTAATCAAAATTTAAAAATCTAGCATGGCTCATATCTCAAGTTAGTCAGAAACCAATATTTGATTATTTCCAACCAAAGTCTCATTATTTCGTTCCACCCGATGCGACTATTCTGAATTCAGCCTCGAACAAAAAAATTTGATGAATTAACAGAATAAGAATAGTAGTACAAAGTGCTTGGCTTAAGTATTCGTACAGCACATTGCAACAGTTATATTTTAAATATTAGTTTGGGGAAAAATAAATTCATTATTTTTAAATGAACTGCAATGCTTTACTTTCATGTTTTTTACTAGCTTTACACAAATTATTTCAAACTGTCTTGTGGTTGACTACTAACACGCTAACCAAATCTGGACATTTTTGCAATTTATTTCTAATGATGGGCCAACCTCTGTATGAGGTGTATCTTTAACATCAAATGTATCTGAATAGAATCTGCGAAACCAAAATTGCACGTCATTGGCTGTTACAGTATCGGGACCATAAACTCCATTCCCCATTTTTAATTACATGTTTTACCTTCATCAAAGAAAAAATATGAATGTATTGCATTTTCTCTTTGCTGATTTACATTTCTAACACCCTATAACTCATAACTGAATGGATCCAATAAAAAACAACAAAATATTTTTTATTGCAAAATGTGATCTTTTCAACGATTATAAATCTGAAATTGTATCATCAATACTTAACGAGATATCAAATATTACAATCATCAACCTAAAAAAATAATGGATTTCCTTTTCCCCAAACAAATATTTACTTTTAAAAATTATCAAAGAGAAGGAAGTCAAATACAGAATTGTGTAACTGAATGTTTTTAATTATAGATCGGATATATCTTAAATTTTTTTATCATATAGGAAATAAGCAATGCGTGTTGTAAATAACTTTTAATTAAATGGGAAGTAATTAAAAACTTTATCAAAGGAAAAAACAAGTGCTTCCTTTTCCTTGGTAAATGGAAAAAAATGTTTATTACTTTGTTATTTGTAATATTTTTTTAAAATTTAATCATATTATTTTCTTTACAGTTTATGTTTGCATTAGATTACTGTTCGATTACTTTTTCTGCTTTTGTTTGAGAAATGCCCAATAATTTTAGAATTGAAGAGATTGTTATTAAATTATCATGAAACAATATTATATAACGAATAATAGGACGTGTTATTAGGAATTGCCAAGTGGAAATCTCTTAGCAGAATTTACAGTATCCATTTACTTTTAAATGCTTGTGGTGGGTACAAGCTCATTTTGACTATTCCCAAACGCACAGTTATAGTTAAGAAATAACAGCCACAAGTTGCGATTTTGCTACAGCTGCCTATTTGGATGCTACGGACTTTTTCAGATTTCCTCGCTTTTACACAAATATTTTCCTATTTATGTGTAATTTACTATAATTTACAATAAATAATAGATTTCAGCTTTATATTTTTGTATATGGCAGAATCAAGAACCTACTTTTATAAAACATATTCAAACCCATAACACTCATTTTATTAAACCAATGGCTATTGAAATATGTTACCAGTTTGTTCGAAAGAATAATTGATATAGATTAATTTCAATTATGAACAAATAATAAAGCAGATTGTTGATATCAAAGCATTTTTATTAAGTGATAATTTAAGGCTAATATTCACAAATCAAGGAGCTATTCAATTCAATAATTATTCAAATCGAGGAAATTCTAAACTGCAAAATTTCATTTTTAGCATAGTATGGCAGATGTTTTAGTCTTTACTCCATGAACAGTATCAGCTGTTTATTAAGAAAACAATACCACATGTTTTTACTTAACAAAAAATATATTCCTCTTAAATATAAAAAATCAGAGCCTTTTTTTCCAAGGTCTCATTGTTAATCAAATAAATTCACGACTGTCATGGAAATGCTAATAAATATTTAGAGTTTTAGTTTTTGTATTTTATTCTTAATTCAGATGTGTTATTGATTCTGATGGCTTGTAGATTCTTTATAATGGTTCTGTATCTTTTCAGAATGATGAATCCTGTAAACCTTTGTGTTCCCAACTGCTCATAGAGCTGCAAAATTTTGTTAGCTGTGACGTCTATAAGTCACATAGATTGCTGATATTGAGAGGACGCGATCATTTGAAAGTGAAGTATGTGATTCACTTTGTTGAGGTGTGAAATAAAAGAACACATTTTATTTAAATTAATTAAGTACTATTTATTTAATTCTATCTCTTAAGCATTATTGCACAAAAACGTGTGTTTTAATATTTTCTTTTAGTGTGAGTTATAAATACTGTAATACTATTACCTAAAAATAGATTGCTGAGTTAATATTGAAATATGATAAATAAAGTAAGCCATGAGTATTTATCAGTTTCCATAGAATTATTTATATATTGTGTCTAGAAGCTATATTTTTTTATTAAATTCATTGAATTAAAAATGGAAATATATATTTTATTTAGTTGTTTGTACATAGTGTAGTTGTACATAACTGATGTAGTACAACATGAGAACATCATTAGATCATTTTAAACATGTAAACACTTTAAATAAAACATATTTGACATTTTTATAATACTTCTAAAATATTTGAATGTCGCATATAATAGAAAAATAATGATTGCTATATATTTCAAATCAAAGCCACCTGATGGAAATTATATAGTTTATAAAATCATAACCTTAATACAAAAAGCAAATAAAAAAATGAAAAAGTAGGTAAATATGTATACGTATTTTAAAATGCAATAACTTCCAGCTATTAGGAATGGATAGCAAGTGCAGTGACATTGAGTGGACATCTTCAAAGCAATTGTTATCCTTAAGTTGAATCAATCAGAGATAATTTCATTTATGTGGATAATAAAATGAATACCACGAATGAATTGCCAGCATATTAAAAAGATATTAACCCAATAAAATAAATTTGGAATATTCTAAAATTAAGAAGATTACTAACAGATTATGAAGACATAAAATAATAATAGACAAAAATTATTTTATGCCCTCATTGATCTATATTAAAATCGACGTTATTTTTTGACCAAGAATAAAATTGTTCCTTATTAAAATTCATTTTAATATTAGAAATCGAATTTATTTACTAATGTAATGAAAATGAATCGCGCAATATTGCTTACTGAAAAATATCATCAGATTAATTTAATTAATATTTATTATTTTCTTCCTCATGAATTACAATAATTATTCATCATATGTCAATTACTATAAAATATTATCTCCGCTTACCTTAATATTCAAAATTTTAATCTACTGAAATGTTTTTCGTATATTGTAATACTAAAAGTATATATTTAGACTACGCAGCCTGTAACCTCATGAATCATAATAATCTTTGTTCTTTAGCACATTACATAAGTACAGTAGAAGTCCATTAATCAGGCATCCAACAGTCCAGAATGCCCGATAGTCCGGCATCGCTCCATAAAATTGTAAAAAATTTGGTTTTTCTTCAAAAGTGAGTCTTTAAAGCAAATAAAAACGCTCGAGAACTATTCGGAAGTTTTCGGGGTAATTCGAGATCACCCGGAAGCTCTCTGTATTGTTAGGAAACAATTAACAATTGCCAGATGAGGTAGAGGAGTAGCTTCTAATCGACGAGAATAAGCCTGTTGAACAAAAACTAACCGATGAGGACATTATCAACATTGTAGTAAACCCTCAGCCTACACAAAATCTTGAAGAAAGCGACTCAGATGCCGAAACGGAAGAAAAGGAAAAAAATCAGCTGGGCAGAAGCTACAGAATCACTAAATAAGTTTATCTTGTTTGCTGAAGCTAGTGCTAGCTAAAGTGCTTCAGAAATTATTGATTTCCAAATCATTAGAAATAAATTTTATACTAAACGCCAAAAGTCAACAAAATAAAAAGACATTCGTGACTTTTTTTAAATCTAAGTGAAATATGTTTTACAGTACGTGTACATATATTATATGAAATGTAAAATAAACTTTGCTGTATGTATTTGCATACTGTATTTTTAGTTTAAATATTAACCTAATTGTTCTTATAATTACCGCCTGATAGACCGGAATTTTCGGTAGTCCGTCACCAAGCCGGACCAGAACGTGCCGGATTATCGGACTTCTACTGTCATGAGAAATGGTTTTTTATGTAATTCACAATCTTTCATTTACATTTTCAACACCACAGTGTTGGCTTGGGTGGGATATTAAATCCATTACCTTTACGGACATGAGAGTCAAAGATCTTTAAAAGTGTTTGATAAAGTTTAAACCTCGGACAATTTTATTTTATCAATACAATTAATTAGTGGTCCTGAACTTATTTAATTTAATGGGACCTGACAATACATTGAAATTATATAAAAAATATTAGTCTACCACTACACTACGATGATCATAGTTACTTTGTATAGTTCGTATTTTCATGTAAACTAAATGTTCAGGGCCAATTAACTCTCTTACAAAAAAAATATGGAAAGAAACAATTAACCAACTGAGATAGAGGTTACTT
The DNA here is from genome assembly GCA_026290005.1 of Latrodectus geometricus. Taxonomy (NCBI): domain Eukaryota; kingdom Metazoa; phylum Arthropoda; class Arachnida; order Araneae; family Theridiidae; genus Latrodectus; species Latrodectus geometricus. The sequence goes on from JAPDSC010138028.1 coordinate 6,881, forward strand.
TTGTTCATTTGCTCCAATGAGTGCACAGTTTCCTCAATAAAGAGTTGTAAAAATAATGTTAGTCAACAAATAGGTAAAATTCTTGAATAAAACATTTAAATACCAGTGACTCAAAACGATGAAAAACTAAAATAAATATAACCCAATACTTTTACAGAAAACTATTGAATATTTTAGATAATTCTATACATACAAAAATAGTGCATAAATAAAAAATTTAACAGTAAAAAGTTAAAATTTTCATGACTCAGAAATAAAACCGTCGTAACCGCTTACTGTATGCCACTTATCTCGGCATAATGCCCTGATAGTGGATAAAAAAGATTCGCCTACACTATATCAATAGCAAAGATTAAAAGTATGACGTCATGACTGACGTTATACACTTTTTATTTACAAAAATAAAACATAAAAGAATAAAATTTGTAATACATGCTTCTGCATGTTATTTTACCCAATACTTTTCAGATAAAGTTTTAGCCAGTTTTTAAGAAATAACTTGAAAATTCACCAGAAGCTCATTTTTTTACTAACATCCTTAAAGTCCACTTGGAATTAAATTTAGACTTACTTATTTTTATAGTGATAAAAGCCAAATTTAGAAATTGCATAGTGAATAGCACATAAGGCAGGGTGCGATATTTTTTTTATCCATTGCGTATTATTGTTATTTGCGAAGTTTTTATAGACAATAGGCCACATTTACGCGTCTCAAGGGAGCAAACCCTATAAAACACACAAGCCATCATTATATATTCAAGCCGAAAATCAATTTCCGGTTTCTGAATTATGGCTGGTATTAAACACATGCCTTTCTGTTCTGAATATATAAAGATAGTACAGGTTTTATATTATATAGAGATGGGTTATAGAATAAGTGCCACTATGCATAGTAAAGAGGAAAATTTTGATTAGCATACACTTTGCCCTTAACAGACTTGATGTCAAATAGTTTGCTGCTTTTTTTTAGTTCTTGTATTTCATGCAGTTCTTAAAATTACCCATTTTCCGTGTTTCATAAAATGTAGGGAACTGAAATTTTACAAAAAGAAATACAAAAATAGCGCGTATATAAAGATAATAATCGTATGGGATTCATTACTCCTTCGTCAAAAAATAGCAAGGGAATAAAAATGTTAGTAAAACTTAAATTTTTAGGGAAAAGTTTTCTGAAACACAGAACGATGCAAAACTAAAATTATTTTTGTGTTTAAAAGTATTAAATAATACAAATATTTATAAAACTTTCAAACCATCGCTCTTCAATTTTTAAAAATATTACCAGTTTTATTTTTTGTAGGGTGTGTTTTAATCATATTATACAACCGGTAAAACTACTTTGGTTTTATAAACAAACTATGATAATTCTACGCATTAATAACTGAGACATTTTTTCACTACATTTTTAAAATTTTTTCTTATAAAATAATAAATTGTTTCAAGTTTAAATAATGGAAAGAAGTGTATTGGATCAATAATAATAAGAATCAAACTAATTTTTTTTTTGAATGGCTCAAAATAATTATTGATATAATGGAAATATTAATGTTAAAATGAAAAGTTTCCCAATTGTAATTATAGCAGTTTTCACTATTGCCTGAAAAATTGATTCAGATCACTTACATTTTCACGCGTTTTTTTTTTCATTTAATCTACATAAAAAAAAACTCATTCATATTGTTCTTCAATTTTATGTTTTTGATTTCTTGGAATGGTATGAAATTTTCATCAAGATGTTAATATACAAGTAACGTTAAACATAAACTATGGTTCATTTTAAAGATTTTAAGTGCATGATTTGTAGTTAGTGTAAATAGTAAGTAAAGCTAAGTTATAGGCACACTATACGTATGTATGCCATAGTACATATCGTTCAGGAACCAGTTTTTATTTATTTATTATTTTTATTTATTTATTTATTTATTTATTTTTTTTTTATCAAGAATGAAGATACAAACGTGTTTCCTTGGACACGTAAAGTTTCCATCTATGTATAAATTCTAATTGTATACGACATCGAATTCCACTTTCCTACAATATTTTTTCATTATAATTTCTAATGGCCAGGTGCTATAGGATTTCCTCCTTTGGTTGCTACAAGGGTGAAAGTGACCCCAACTCATATAGTAAGGCAACAAAGTGGGTGTGCCCTCGTTGTGCCGAAGTTGGATAGATCATCGAAAGTTTGAAGCAGGGAGAATGTAGAAGACTCCCAGACTTCGATTAACACCCCTAGAGGTATCATTCCACACGGAGGACATTGCGACCATGACATATTTAATGTGCCCGATCCCCCATTAGAGAACATGGAGTATTTTCTATCGGGACATTATTACGAAAAAAAATGCTCTATCCAACCCAATCAGGCCACCAGGGTCACACATTCCTAAAATATAATTTTCCTAAAAATAATGACACCTAAAGTTTTTAGGAAGTATAATTGTTTTAGCTACAGAAGGAAAACTTTTTTTCTTTTTCAATTCTTTGAAGTGCAAATGAAAGAAGTTTGGCGTTTAGTATTTAAGGAGATTTGGAATGTATGATCATTTTTATGCGTTTCTTATAAATGCTGATATATAAGTATTATAACGTTTGATGCAGCAATTCAAAGTTTTGAACGAAGCAAAGTAAAGAGTAAATGCTTTTAAAAGTAACTAAATATCGATATTTTTACAAAATACTTCCAAAAAGCTAGATACATATTTTCCATTGGAAAACGCAACCAACGAAAGCTAGTGTGCATAGCTAGTTAAAAATTTATTCGTGATTATAATGCAGTTAAAATTGCTTCGACTAACATTCTATGTTTTCCAACTTTGAATAATTTTATTAAAGTTAAAAGAATTAATTTTTATTCTATTTTAAATCTGTTATAACATTCATTTTTTTTTCTAAATTTTCATTCCGAAAATTTATTTTTAAAATCGTTTGGAAAATATCCTTTGGATATTTTTGGAGAAAAAGAACATTTTTCTATATTAATTCATCGAGACAGTCTTAGGTAGTGGATAAAACTATTAAAAGCTATTATATAGAAGTCATTTGAATCTTTAATGGATTGCCTTCCGAAAAGAGATTTTGCAGATAGTGAATTACATTCATATGTTGTATCCAGAAAACATAACGTAATCTGTCCAACGGACGTGTGTCCAGAAAGTAGCGAAACGCAACCAACGAAAGCTAGTGTGCATAGCTAGTTAAAAATTTATTCGTGATTATAATGCAGTTAAAATTGCTTCGACTAACATTCTATGTTTTCCAACTTTGAATAATTTTATTAAAGTTAAAAGAATTAATTTTTATTCTATTTTAAATCTGTTATAACATTCATTTTTTTTTTCTAAATTTTCATTCCGAAAATTTATTTTTAAAATCGTTTGGAAAATATCCTTTGGATATTTTTGGAGAAAAAGAACATTTTTCTATATTAATTCATCGAGACAGTCTTAGGTAGTGGATAAAACTATTAAAAGCTATTATATAGAAGTCATTTGAATCTTTAATGGATTGCCTTCCGAAAAGAGATTTTGTAGATAGTGAATTACATTCATATGTTGTATCCAGAAAACATAACGTAATCTGTCCAACGGACGTGTGTCCAGAAAGTAGCGATACATCAATTTTTCCCTGATTAGAAATAGTTGGGATCTTTCTCTGCTACTTCAAATCTGATAAACAATGCTCAGCTACTACGCTTTCATAACCTTATGGTAATGTGAAGCATGTGATATGGAAGTAACAGTTATATAACATTTTACCAATCACCGTGTATTCTTTTTTCTGTAAATATTGACTTCATCTATGGACCTAGTTCTTTGAAGTAGAATGCCACAGTTTCTATCGAATTCACAATTGACTAACGGAATATGGGGGCTGAGTTTTTACTTTTTGTCTGGAAATTTGTTGGATGAGTTACCATATATCCTATCTAGGATTCATATATCGAGTAACTTCTATATATGGTAACTCATATATCAAGTAACTTCTATATACGGTAAATTCTATATCATATATAGAAGTTACCATACATCGTGAATTTGCCCAATTTTCTATAGTCTTAAAATATTATTGAATTATGTTTGTCGAAAGAAATTTAACCCTTGCCACGTATATCATAAAAAGAAAACCAGTTAATATTCAAGTAATTATCTGGAGTAGAGAGGATTGGTCCTTTCGGGAACTAGTTATTAAAGACCAGTTCCTTCCGGAGCGATTGGATGAGAACTCAGAGAGAAAAAAGTGATAACTCTCTCTGAGATTCTTTCCTTCTACAGCTCTCAAAATGAAACCACTCGCAAACCAACAATAAGCGATTCCGAGAGTGGTATTGGTCAGTAGAGAATCAACAATTCAACTCCATTCTTCGCATTCAATTCGATTTTCTACTTCCCTGCTTTTGAATTAATTATCAGTTCTAGCGTAGTCAACAGCTTTTCTATGTATACTTGAGCCTTATTAAACCTTTCTTTCCCTGTGACATCTACAATTAAAAACGTAACTCGCCATCTTTCCCATCAATATTTTTTAATCATAATTTCAATTGTATCTTAGTTATGTGTAATAATAAGTATCAGAGTATACTACATACATTTTATTTGAATTTTTAATCAACATTTATTTATATTTATTTCCACATTAATTTTGTTCTTTGTTAAAAACAAATATTGGTTTTTATCGAATAATTTACATGTTATATTGAGAAGAGAACTATTGAGTCTTTAAAATAATTGTTTTCTTTCGGTTAATAAGAGATTTCGTATTCGTTTCTTATAATAAACAATTTTTTGTCTAAACTAATATGCACGCAGATATCAAAAATAAGACATTTTATCTGTCGTGTTCTAAGATCAGTTAGGTATGAATACGATTCTACAGATCTATTGAATTTAATGAATCTCTAAGGATTATACAATACTTAGAGATTCAATAAACTTTTAAATCTCTTAATATTTATAGTCTTTCATTTAATGTATTAATTTTTTTTCTTCTTGTATCTTGTTTCAGGAATACTAGGAGATGTCATAGCTTTTTAGAAAAAGGCATTTTTTTCAAGGTAAAGACATAGGATATTATAAAACTGATCCAAGCAAAGTTTTTTCAAGCTAAGAAGGTTCAAGTACACAAAAAATTTCTTAGCAGCTAGTGTGACTTGGAGAGTAGTGTCACAGGATAATTTTTGTTCTTGTTAGTTAGTCCTGTTTGAAAATTAAAAAGCACCTTGCAATGTTCTTTTTCGATCAGCAGAAAAAGTTATCTAAAAACATAGTAATATCTTTTGAGACGTCTGTTAATACCCGTGTGACTTCATATCATCTTTCCGCTTTATCAGACCTTCAAATCTTGACTAAAAATTCTCCAAAGCAGTAAAAATTGTATAGCTGCACACTATAAAATTTTTATTTCATAGAAAATTTTTTAAAAAAATAGGTGAAATGCGTTGTTTTATATATAAAATAGAGTTTTTGAATGGACTCATCTTTATCCAAGGCAATTTCACTTCTTTCATGGATTTATATGGGAAGACACTATCATTTTTATCTCTGATAAATTTTGCATAGATATGTGTATTGCTTATAACCCAAAATGCTATGCATATGCATTTAGAAAAATATTCTAAAAGGTATGGAGTGCACGCAGAATGTGCAAAAATATATTTATATGACATAAGCATGGTATTTTATTAAACATTGAAACAGGATTATATTTTACGTTTTTTCATTGACTAACATGCTAAAAGTGAACCATCAAATCTATATTAAAACTGTAAATTTGCATAGAAATTTTGTTTAAGCTTAAAAACTCTAAATTTTATACTAAAAGCCAATTAACATGATATAGAGTGAGTAGATGAAAAACGTCTTAATATGTATTTATACTTCATAAATGATCCTGTTGTTTAATTATTAAAGATAAATATTTGAACACATTTCATTTTAATCATCAATTGATAGAAAAGATATGTAAGATTAGTTCTGTGTTTGAAATTTATATAAATTTTGCATGAACCTTTGCTTATAATGTGTATTTTTTCATACCAAAATACAAGTAATAAAATTACGTTCAAAAAATAACTTGGAGACATTAATGTAGGGACGACTTTAAAAACTTGACCCTACCATTGACAGAGAAAATGTTTTAAATCTCTCCATGCTTGTATTATTCCATGATTGCATAATTGAAATAGATTATACAACATGCAATGCAAGAGTTTACTGTTATCAATAATGCACTTATGCTTGTATTGAAATTTATGGACATTTTTCTGAATCATTTACGCAATGGAGAAGTCACCCTATGGTGAAAGCAGATTTCCTTTGTCATTAATAAAAATTAGAAAAAGCCCATTTTTTGTGTTATCAGTATTTAGCACGTTTCCTTATCTTCAGAAACAAGAGAAATATAACAGAAACATATGAACGTTGTTTGTTTTATAAAAAATAAAATGGGAATTCAATGAGTACTAACATAAAGACTCTATAAAACACATTGAAGGATATAAAAAATATATAGAACACCGAGTATTCTTTGAACTCAACAAAGGATCATATGGCTGTGGTATGTTTTCTGTCGGGAAGATTAAAATCCAGATAAAAAATTGACATTTTTCAAGACTTAAAGTACCAGAAAAAGAGTAGAACCTGCCACAAGTGGGATGGAGCGTGTTGAAATATGTCTAAAGATTTTAGGAGTGAATAGATGAAGAGTTCTGGCTACAAATGGAACCTTGATGAGGAAGAGAACTGAGACAACCCTAAACTGTACTAGAATGTAGTACTGTAGATGAAGAACCTAAAGTCTCAGTGTATTTTAAAAATGATTATTGATATTTTTGTAAAAATACCTAAATTTATATTTAGCGAAAGAATTATCTTTTTTTCACTTCTAGCTTGTATTTCTAATCATGTTTTAAAAGAATAAAATAACATCTACGGATCATTTCCCAAGAATACATTTACAAGTGGTTAAAATTTCACTATCTTTAAAAAAATATCAATTTTATTCTGCAGTTTTTTTATTCATTATCATCTTTTTCATCATAATTCGAGACTTTTTTTTATTGAATTCTATACTTGGTAGATTATTCAAATTAAATTTTTCATAAGAAATCTCCAATTTGCATACTTAACTCTGCTTCGATTTTCCATTATTAAAAAGTTATTGAACAAAAAACAAAGCTTAATAAACAGCCATGTAAGGGCATTGTTAAATAATAATAACGCCTAAAATAAAAAAACTAATACAAATTTATAAATATTTAGTAAAAGAAGCAAATCCACTTAAACTTTTTAAAATGAAACATGAAAAAATGCAAGTTTAAGTGATTTGTCTGTTAAGCTTCAGTTTGAATCCCTTAGGAAATTAAAACATGACATCATACACAGAGGACACTTAATCTATATAATCATTTTGAGTATCTGCGACATTTTGTCTGGGGTTAAATTGAAAATGATTGCGCAGAATGGCATTAAATTCATATCAGGATGTTGGTCTTCGACAAATGTGAAGCATAGGATGTTACGTCATTTTAATGTGCCTTGTTACAATATTTTAATTAGTAATTAATTTAAATCTTAATTATAACGCAGATTTGAACTCCCTGTAAAGTTGCTTATCGTGCGATACACACCTTTTCAAATCTTTGATCACTTAAAGGAGGGAATTCTTCACCCGTTTTTTTTTAAGATTGTCATTCATACGTATATAAAAAAATACAGAAAAATATGTACCTCATTCTACATAAATATAGATTAATTTTTTTTTTTACATTCTTCCAATATAACTTTAAAAAAATAGTATATGTATTTTTTTCTGTATTTCAAAAGATATAAGTTCGTCCAATGCAGCGAACGTGTTTTATAAGTTTGTTACTTTCTTTCTTAGTTTGAGAGATCTACTTACTTATACATATATATATATATATATATATATATATATATATATATATATATATATATATATATATATATATATATATATATATGCGCTTAGGTTAAATATCTTTTTTAGATTAGATAAGAGTAAAAGTAAATTTCAACTAGCTTTTTAGAAATGTGGTGCCTATTCAAACTCAAGACTGCAAAAATAAATGAAAATAATATTAACAATAACAATTTTCCACTTATAATTTATATTTTTCATCGGGGAATAACTTTCTTGTTTAATTTAACCTGATTGTAAGCTTTTTGATATATAGCTTAAAAAATGTTAAAAAGTTAGTTATGAAATTTCTTATTTGACAGAAAACCAAGCAGAATTTTTCATTAACACGTCAAACAACTTGAAAATGCTTCATGATAATGTGAATTCAGAGAGAATTATCTCTGAAAAAAAATTAAATCTTATTTTGGAAAAATGAAATTAATTTTTGAATTATTTATTAATCCAACTAAATCTAAATAGTTTATTATAAATGCAATACAATCAACTCTACAAAACTCAAAATATAAAGTGGCAAAAAAGTTATACATATGTAAGAAATGAATTTTTTATTGATTAAAAAATGCGAACATTAATTCTCAAATTAACATATTAACAATTAAAAAAACGTTATTGCTTTTAATCGTATATCAATAAAAAACTTATGTATGACTGTAATGAAATCGAATTCCATTGTTTCTGCGAGAGTATTCTAACCACATATCAACTGCGGACAACAGCCTGGATATTGACGTCCAAGTCCTACCACAACTTGACAACCTGGAGTTTCTATAACAAAGTCGCATCTGAAAAGTACAGAAGGTAAATATAAACACAAATTGGGAATAAAAAAATTTCAAACACAATTAGTTTTCTGTACAAACTAAGTTCTATTATGGTTCCTTCAAAAAGAATTTAATTTAAAATAAGACAGATACTGATTTATTTGTGTCAATAGCTTGGTAACCTTTTTTAGTATTTATGTATGTAACCCAGCGATTCTCAATCTGTGAGGGGGGGGGGGCAAGATTATCCAAGAAAAAATATTATTTTGAAGTATTGATTAACTGACTAAAAGATAAACATACATACACATAGAAAACAAAATACATTTCGACATATTTAATGAATTAATAAAGTAAAACATCTTACTAAATCAAAACTTTAAATCAAAAGTAAATCACCATCAGGTCTTATGCAAGGCAATACGTTTTGCGTGTATCCCTTACCGGGGGACAGAAAAGACACCGCTTATCTAGGACAAAAGAACATGTTTCCTGATACAGAAAGCAACAGGCTTCTGTACTTTCTACAGACGAATCTAGATTCACACAAAAGAATAATTCATGACGTGTGCTGATGTGGAGGGAACCAGATATATCATCAATAAAACATTGTGGAAACAAAGAATTACCAGGGAAGTGGACAAGGATTTGAATAGGAATCTCACTCGTTGGTCACATTGACTTGCATGTGTTACAGGGAAGAACCGTGACTGGTGGGATATATATCAGGATGAGTTCTTTGATCCACATGTCTGCCTATATGACGGTGCAATTAGCAATGATTGGTGGGATATATATCAGGATGAGTTCTTTAATCCACATGTCCGCCTATATGACGGTGCAATTAGCAATGATTTCATCCGGATGGATAATAACACATATTTCTCGACAACTACTGCTCGATCAGGAAGATCGAGCAATAGTTGTTGAGAAATATCTTAAGAGTCTATATTTGGAGCAAATGGAATGGCCACCACTATTTCCAGATCTGAATTCAATAGAGCATCGGTAAGAACACATTGGTTGACTAGTTGCATCTTTAAGTTCTCCTGTACAGTATATAGGGAAACAGGAAAATAGATTATTCGCTGCTAGTTTCGTTTCTCATTCTGATAACCAACAACTTAATTGACAGCATGGAAAATAGTTGCCGTCAATGCATTCAAGTTAGGGGTTTGCATACCCTTATTAAAATTTTTAAGTTTATGTGACATTTTACCACATAAAACAGCTTACTATTTTTTTGACAAGGGACTTTTCTAGCTATATATTTATTTTTGTTTCATATAATTTTGCGTTTTTCTAACGTAAAATTCTATGGTGCAATCATTGCATATTATTTTTTGTGCACATGAATTTGATATTTCTACATTCATGTATTTCCAAATTAGGGGCAAAAATCCGGTTTTTCATTAACGTTTGGAGGAATTTATATCTTGGCTTCATATATTTAGTTTTGAATATCAAGTATAAAAAATTAAATGGGAATTGAATCCTAATTTATGCAATATTGATCCTAATGAAACTTCAATCCTCTGGGATTCATTTATTTGTCGACTGTGGCCTATAAATTAAAGGGACTGTAAACTTTAATGTTTCAAGACAGCAATAAATAAATATATTGAAAGTGTTAGCAATGTTTAAACACAAATCGTTTTATTATAATCAAAAAAATCTAACAATATTGTTTAATGGAATACATTCAGACGTGTGCATTATAATATATATATATATATATATATATATATATATATATATATATATATATTGAAAAGTAACTTAAGTCGTTGTTAAGCAATTGACACTAAATATTGCTTTTCTGAATTTTGTATGTCCATTTGTCAATGGGTGTTAGAGAGTCTGATAGATACCATTCCTTATCATATGTAAACGTGCTTCATATTCACATATATCTCTGTTCAGAAATGAAATATAGATTACTGAATTTCATTACAGAAATGCGTTAGTTCAAATGATATTTAAGTAGCTTTAATGTGTTAAATTATGCACAGCTAATTTTTGAGTGAACATTTTGACACAAATTAACAAAACTGCTAATAACTAATGTATGTTGTAAAACACTTGGCCATTCAACATGTAATGCATTGAGATTTATTTCCCGTTGTTCATTAGCAGTTGAGATCAAAACTTGCCACAAAAAGTATCTATTGCCAAAATAGAAATCAAATACAAAACTTTTGGATTAAGCAGATCTTAGTGGTGACCACTTTGATGTCAACCGAGTTTAACAACAGAGTGATTTATAATTGTAATTCTATATTCTAAAAGTATTGTATTTGTTTTAAAATACTCACCCTTCTCGAGTTAATCTGCCTTGAGTACATGTAAGCTTTTCACAAGTTCCGTCACTATATCTTGTGGTTGCAACAGGTATCCTCCCAAATCCAGGTGTAGCACAGAAACCTGATATGAAATAATTAATTTTGCCATTGAATACTTGGGTATGTTGTTATTTATACTGAACTGTTTCATTATAACTCAAATTATTTAAGAAAACAGTGATATGTATTAGTGCTATTTTCTTACAGTATGTATAAATAATCTATTAGTTTGAAAAGACAATAAAGTTTTACAAGCTATTACTTTACTTAAGAAAAATTTTAAGCAATTTTATTCTAATAAAAATAAAGATAGTTAATATAATATTTGTTAGTGAATTTAATATTATAGAGAATGGATTTTCCCTATTTTGAGACAAGGATAATCAATAAGATATCTCCTCCTAAATATTATGTATTAAAAAGTTCTAAAATTAGGAAGAGCTTAGTGTGATAGAACAGTATTTACGTAATTATCATAGATACACATATGAGTTTGTATGATAATTTTAATTTTCCGTACAAACTTATATCGCTTGTGAAGTCAATTAAGAAACTTCCTAAGTTCCCCCAACCCTTTTAAAATGTAACATATATCTATCATACTACACTAGGTTTTAATGTTGAAATTGAGACATTTGCACATAAGAGCATAAATTTAGAAGTATAGAGCTTGAATTCAAGGCTGCTTTGCATAATGCGTAGTGGATAACCTAAAATAGTTGATTTTTTTTAACATCTACCTTTAATATTATGCAGGCCAATGGCTGAGTGGTTAGCGTTCCTGACTCCTGGCCTGTTGGTCCCAGGTTCGTATCCCGGTTTTGGTATGGACGTTTCTTTTCACTCTGTGTGCATCTATACCCTTGAATCCTATTCTGAGATGATGGGTGAATGTGGCCCACCCTATAAACGGGTTTGTGGTGGTGTGACATGGGCAATGCTACTCGCCTTCGTGAGTTGATTCACAGATGATAACCGGGTAACGCTAAATGAGCTGGCAGTTTCCAGCCTTGTTTTGGGCAACGGGTCAATCAACCAGTGCCTGACCATTAGGAAAAAATACTTTAATACCGCTTTCTAAAAAGAGTTTTTCTAGGTTGAAAGCCACATTTATGTGTAATAAGAAAAAGCCCAGAAAATTCAAAACTTATCTCACATTGAACAACAGTAGCTCTGAAATCAAACTCAGAACTTTCCACTTAAAAGAAATGAGGTATTATATAAATCTTATTGAGCTTCGAATTTCAGGTCGTTGGTATTCAAATCGCGTTACACATTTTCTGAAGCGATTAACCAAAACTTTATTAAGGAAAAAAATAAAGCAAAACGGTTAATTGAATTTTAGTTCCATTTTATAGATAACAGATTTTATTACAATGCAAAATATGAACATTTATGAGCTTTCATAACATTATTCATTAACTATTAATTACAAATGCAACCAATGAAATATTTGTTTTTTATCAAACAATATATTTATGCTTTATGTAATAGTGTAAAATGCTATTTTTAGAATTTTAGATATCCGTCCTATATTTTCTTGTAAATGTTTGTACAAGAAAATTATATTATATATTATAATAACATATTACATATATTAAAATTATAATAATTTAATATATGTTAAAATAAATTAAAATGATAATAATTTAATACATAACTAAAATTATAATAACATATTATATATATTGTGAAAATATTTCTATAAGCGAAATTTATGAAAAATGTGTATATTATACATATAAATGTAATGCAGTTTATATACATAAATATTTAAATATGAGTCGCAATTTTTATAACTTTAGGGGAAAATAATTACATTTTCGAGTATTTTACTAACATAACTTATGTTAAAAAATTACAATGAAAGGTAATTTCTTTTTCTAAGAACATAAGAAAATCGTAAGAATTACATGTATATAAATCATAGAAATAGTGTACAGTAAATTCTTACTCACTTATGAAATAAATGTTGTTATGTAGAAATAAAAATAATAGGGAAAATAATTCAGTTTTTTTCATAGCAAATTTGAAATTCAAATTTTATTTGCTTACTGTTATAAATTTTATGTAGATGTTATGATATTTTTTTAAGGGTTACTTTCCACATTTAACATTAAAAAATTTGTAATTTCAACAAAGCTAAGTTATCTTTGTTTTATATAAGGCATTTAAGTTCTTTACGATAGCCTAATGTATACATTTTTCCACATTTTATATCTACCCATATTATTCATTAATTTATATATATATATATATATATATAAATATAAGTATCAGTTATTTTCAAATAATAATAAAATAAAAATCTCTAATTATGTATTGATTACAGAGAATTCAAGATCAGGGAACAAACTTCAAATGAATCATGATTTTACCTCTAGATGTATCCATTGCTTCATGATAGGAGAAACTTTGAGTGCTGAGAACTATCATCGATAATCCAGTACACAGGAGCAGAATCCAGTATCGATGCATATCGATTTTAGATTAATTTTCGAAGACCTGAAAGATGAAGCGTGCACGAATATAATGAGATAACTGAAGGATTTGCATAGGAAGTGACTTTGAATATTATCAAAAAGGGAAACACAAAGGAGCTTCCTCTTCCGTACAGGAATTAAAGGGAGTGACAGGTATTGAACTATTTTCAGATTCTTGAATTTTTCTTGAATAAATCTTGGAAAGAGGAAGATATTTTCTTGGAAATATTTAATCTTTCTTTGTTTTAATGAAGAGAAGATATTTTGTTATTATTCAATTTCCTTTTACACTGTAAATTTCATAAATTTTAGACAAATTAGAAATTAAAAAAGACAGAATATATAAAATCAAACAATTGTTATCTAACTCGTTACTTTGAATCATTGTGTCAAAGTATTAAACACAATATATTTAAAAAAATACTATGATTAGCGCTATGGTGTTTGGTTCAACAGAGAGTAGATTCGAGTTTCACCTCATAAATGGATGTTTGTAGTTCTAATTCCCCTTTAAATTTTAATGCCATGTGGAATTAGTTTTTATATATAAACAGTGTGCTCATCTTGATTTTCTTGGCGATGGAATAAATCGCCAAATAATAGGAAAAAAAAGCAGCCAAAACTGAGGAGCAACCATACACATTTACACTTTGCACGAAAAAGTACTATTTTTTCTATAATTTAAAACTTGTAAAAAATATTGATAATGTTTAGTTTACCAATGAATGTTCACACTCCAAATGCTGAAAGATTGTGGGGCTCAGTTAAGTGGCGAAACGAAAGACAAAGAGATATGGATCGTCACCATATAATTTTATCTTGCGGAATTCTATTGGCGAAAACCGTATGGAAAAGACACGCATTTTGCTTTCAAATGAAAACAATCATTGAGATATGGAAGCCAAAAATTATGTGCGAGTGACTGTAGCTTGGCGATAATCTTAGCGTCACTTATTTTCCTCCCGGTTGCCATGGAAATCAAGGTATACCAAAAAGGGTTAACTTACATAGCTTAAGGGACATTCGAAACGAAAAATATTATCTGTGTAAGTTTTTAGGAAATTATCTGACATATAATCATTACATTAATAAAAATATAATTCAAATAAATTGCTCTGGTAGTATTAAAAATTATAGAAATGCCAAATTATTGTTCAATAATTAGATACATTTCTTGTTATTTCACAAATTATATATTTCTCACGAATGTTCGATATATTTTTTGCGAATTTAGCAAACCAGACCAAATTAGTAATTTATGAAATATCAATTATTAGATTGATTTTATACGCGCTAATCACACATTACAGTCATTTTTTTGTTCTGTTACGCTATAGAACTGTTTAAAATGGGTTCTATGACATTATTAAGAACCATGCAAACAGTAGGTTCCATGCAATAATGGAACGTTTATTTTTTGTGAACGCTTCCATAAAAATATAAAAAAGAACAATGAAGATTTTGAAAATAAGGAACTGAAATACCGAAGTAAAGTTTTAAAAATATACAGTCTTTTTCTGTATTTAATCTTTTTTTCAGAAATTCTGCTTTTCCCTTACCAGAGTTGATTACCATACTTTTCTGTCTTTTAAAACGTTTTATTTATATAATAAAAAAATTATGAAAACAATATTTGTAATATCTGATACATCTTATAAAAATTTATCATCTTTTTATTTTCTTTAAAAATTATAGGCACCAAATTAAGAGAGATTTCGATTTTTATTTAGTTTTTAATATTTTGCACCAATATTTTTTTTAATATAGATACACTTTTTATGTAAAATTACTCTATTATTCAACATATTACTCTAGATAATAGAAATTTCCTACGCTAAGCTTTCTTCTACGCTATGTGTACTTATGCTTATATATTTTATCCTAAAATTATAATTTATATGATCTTCATATCATTTTTGTATGCATAAGTTTTATTATTTGCATTATAACAATAATGATATTTACAACAATTCCATTTATTTGAATGAAACAGAATTACTGATTTCGTTATTAATATAATTTTTAGTCATTAATTTAGTTTGTTTTAGCAGTTAATATATAAATATATTATGTTTTCCATGTTTATACTTAGGAAATAATTTTAGTGTGACACATCTAATTAAAAAATTGTTTTAAAATTTATTTTCGATAATTTGCGCACATTTGTTTTTATATTATTATCAATAAATGTTAAATAAAAAATCTATATTATCAATATTATTTTCCGCATTTAGTATACAATGTTGCTTTAAAACAGATTTTTATAAATTTTCGTCTTTTTAAAACATATTAAATTAGTACTTTAAATGATTTTTTAATATAGCTGTTGATTCACTTTTTCAATGGGATCAAGTATGTATTCATATGAATGTTTATCATTTTGCTTCAAAATATTGATTGATTACATTTCAAATTTCGAAACTATTGAATGTTTTCCTTAAATTTAGAACTCGAGATTGGAGTGATCCATCATTTCAGAACTAGTCTCACCAAACTTTGACCATTACTAACAATCGATAAAGAGATATCAATCAATCACTGCATGTGCTTGGTGTAATAATATTGATTAAATTTGATTGTTAAGATTAAGCAGAATTTGTGGTTCTCTAACAGCATAGAGGTTTGTTACAATGTTTGCTATGATTTTTGGCGCATAAAACCTTCAGCACTGCAAAGAACAGATTTTTTTTATGTCTTCTTGTATCGAACATTCACAGGTTTTGTATCATTGTTTATTTTAAAGTATATTTTTTTTAGTTTAGAAGCTGGAACCAAGAAAAAAGCACTCAAATAGCCTTCTAAGATGTATTATTTCAGTAGGGAAACTTTGTGAGAATGACCTATTTAAGGTACTCAGTTGCCATAAAAAATAATTTAAAAAGTGTCCATTAAAGTCTATCTGTTCATCATTTTTCAATGGATGAGCTTTTTCTGCATGGTGTTATTTTTAAAAAATGATATTTTTCAAATTTACTAAAATTGCCAAATTTTTTAAAAAATAAAATCTAAATAAGTATAGAAAAGGAAATAGTTTAGTAATATATATATACAATAATGAATAGTACCTTTATCAACCATCGAATTTATAAAACTCTCGTTCGAACCTAGTGTCATATACATATAAATGGAATCTATAAACCTGTCTAGACTAATGTATACCTATAATCAATGATTCATAAATTTAAATTAAACACGTACCCATATCAGAAGGTATTTAAAATCTTAGAATCATATGTATTCTATATTCAGTTATCTAGATTTATAGCACTGTTTTTGAGTCCTTATTAGCATAATATTGGATATTAGACTTGAAAATTAAAATCATTCGTCACTTGAACACTAAAATCAAGAAATATTATATTGTATTCCATGTCAAGAAACACACAGATTTTAAATGGATTCAAACTTTAAAAATCTCACTTGGTCAAAGAATTGGGCTCATTTGAACATCAATGTTTAAAATCTGAGACAGCCAAGCCAATGTTATATGTTCAAAAATATTTTAAGATTTATGAAATGCTATAGTACTATAGCATGAAAATGCTATATCAGAAATTATTTATTTCTTGAGTCACATAACATGGAAAAGAGGTTGCCATATTTAGTTACCCGAAGATTTTATATCAGCGTTGATAAATTATTTAATTAATAAAAGCAAAAAAAAAATTGCTTTCCCGGTTTGCTGTTGGAACTGGGAAACATTATCTGGTTAAATTTTGTTTTGTCTCTCGAAAAAGAAATTAAAAAGCATTAGGGATGATTGTAGTTTTCCAATGTATTTTTCTTGAATTCTTTTAGTTTTCGAAACCTTAAAAAAACTTGTTACAGTGTTAAATATTTGTTTTGAAACCTTAAAAATAATTACAAATTAATGTTGTGTAACAGTGAGATTCACATAGCTATTTTAAATGATAGACAAAGTATCTCAGAAAATTATTAATTTGAAGTTAGGATATTTGTAAAAAGGAAGTCATTTATTTATCAGAAATGCATTAAGTATACCTAAAATGTTAGTTCCAGTCTGCCTCTTGTAATTGTAATATTTCATTTGATAGTAAATTATGTTAAATTGTTTATTTGCTATTAAATAAATTGCGGCTTTAAGATAAGTATATCGGTGTAACAAAAACATTAAATTATTTGTATTAATTAAAAAATCAGATCAATAAATCTTTATGATGGATAGTTTCTAATTTCAATTTAAAAAGCTTTTTCTTCTCTGTCGTAATGTAAACGACATAAAAGGAGAGGAAACACATGTTTTATTGTATAGTGAATTCAATAACAATTCCTCTAGTGTTTGAAATATAAAAGAAAGGAAATGCATAAAATTTGTAATACAATGAGGCAAGTGCCATAAAGATATAAAATTGTAAACATTTAAAAGTGAAAGCTGCAGGTAAAGTATAAGTTTATGGCAAATTAACATCGTGGTGTCTTGGATGGGTG
Organism: Latrodectus geometricus; assembly: GCA_026290005.1. Lineage (NCBI taxonomy): Eukaryota > Metazoa > Arthropoda > Arachnida > Araneae > Theridiidae > Latrodectus > Latrodectus geometricus. The sequence goes on from JAPDSC010138028.1 coordinate 24,857, forward strand.
GTCCAACGCAATAAGAAAGTGTTCTCTTTAGTATTTTTGTGTGGTCAGTCAAGGGTTCAGAATGGAGATTTTTGACCATTCTCTGCAAGTCTAGAAGTAACATGCTAATTTTATGATTAAAAAGTAACCAATAGAAGGAGTGGGATGAGCGAAGGAAGCAAATAAAAATTGAGGATTTGAATCGGGATCAAAAGACCTCCAATGTTGAGATAGAGGCAAAAAAGAAGAAAGAAGAGAGTAAACAGCGAGACAAGAGGAATACACGAGGAAAAGATGAGGAAAGATAGACAGCACGGAGGTCCTAAAGAAATGAGAATGACTGAAGAGACTTACCAGGAATGATGTAAGAGAGAGAGAGATACCAAGAATGCAGAATAATTCCAATGATGTGAGAGAGTACTAGAGATGCAGAATGCCAAAAACCCAAACATGGGCGATTTTTCTTATATAAAGGGGTGAGCCTATTAATCTCATCCTTATAACCCTGACCACTTTATTTCGTAAATATACTTAAGGAATATTCAGGGTAAAATAATATAATGCATAATAAAGAGTTACAGATATGTTCAATTTAAATATTTTGATTTCAATAATTAAATAAAATTTTTTTATTTTTTACTTAGTATTTTTCATTTATTTTAAGTTCCTGTCCACTACTTCTCTAAAAACCTAAGATAAATAAATGTTTTTTTTTTCTCTTTTCTTTTCTTTTTTTTTTTTTTGTTTAACCTCAACACTTTTTGATGTTAGTTCTATAACATATACTGTGAGTTAAAGAAGGAATTTATGAAAGAGGACAATGGAATCTAAAGAGAATTTAGCAATGGAATCGTTAATTGAATTGGATTTATGCTTGACATATTTAGGCTTATATCACTTGATAATTCGGCTTCCAAATTTTAAAAGCACAAGTTTTAAAGCTTTGAAACCATAAATATTAAATAAGAAAATAATTTAGAACTTTTAAATTACTTATTCTGGGGCCGCGGTGGCCTGGTTGGTTAGGGTATCGTTCCTCGTTACCAAAAAGTGGTGAGTTCGAATCCCGGATTAGCCGAAGATCCGTCGTGTTCACTAATGGCGACTGGGGCACGCAATTTATGTCGTGTCGCAATGTCCTCCATGTTCCCATTCCAAATTAATACCTCTGGGGATGGTTGGAGCCAGGCTATGGGTCTTCTCTGGTTTCAATGTCTAAATTGGAAGATTCAGATGGTGCTGCCATCTATGAGCCGAAAGTCGTACTGCCACCTTAATAAAGGGATGCTCCATTCAAAAACAGAAGATGCTCATTCTGATTTCATTTGCTCGCTCTCTGACTGGTGGTCTTGGAGTTGTCAGGTGTCATTAGTAACAACAAATAACTTAATGTGGAAATAACACATAGTCTACGTCTTGTTTGCATTTATAAATTCAAGGTACAATATTTCAATAGACTAAAACAATTATAATCTATTTACCATACAGGTAAGGTAATGTTCGCAATCACATTGCTGTCTCTAATAATTGCATAATGTCACGTAAGTCACGTTACATTACGGGAATGTTACTTTCAGTAAGAGGCACCACATAGGAGTGTCAATGGATTAATACAAACTAGAAAAGTTGATTTGACCTCAATAGAACGAAATCTGTTGTGATATAGTGGCCAGTATTTTGCTTTTCAGTAAGATAACTAGTGAACTTTAACAAAACATTGCTCATGTTCAATTTAATTCCTGGATTTAAAAAAAAATGCGGAATGGTCAAGAGCACTTTTCCAAAATGGCCATCATAAATGAAGAGTCAATTTCCATTGATGAAATCCTATAGAAATCAGATCAGATACTTCAGTTTATTGCAAAATTTAAATCTGTTGAAAAAATATCATCAATTTAATGATTTATGAATCTATCTTGTGATTAACTAAAAACTTAATGTCATTTCCATTTTGGGCCTAAAACATTTTCTCAAAATACTGTTATATTGTAATAATATAAAGTAACTTTCGCGAGATATTTATCAAAATTCAAAAGCAGTGAAATACTCAATCTGTCCAGCGATCAATATTCTAAGAGGGCCTTTACTCAGGAATTATTTCGTAAATTACAATATTCTTCTGAAGATGCTGTGGTATGACATCGAGAGTCATTAACTGTGTTTTTTGTCTTTATCACTTGACTGTATTTGAAAGTTCTGAAGTGATAGGTTGTCTTTAATGATTTCCGTCAGCAAAAAATAATTATAAAAATCTAAATAAATATATAATTTGTCAAACTGGATAAAGAAAATCATTAACAAATGATTCATATCTGTTTCAATTACTTACAAAATTTTAAATTTGAATTGAAAAATTGAATTTTCCGGAAAAAAAAATCGTTTCTATTTCTATTAAATTTATCGTGATTGCTACAATGTGTGAAGAAAGGATTTTATATATATATATATATATATATATATATATATATATATATAGACATAATGCTTCAAAATAAACGCAGATATATAAGAAAAATAATATTAATTTGCTTTTTTAGAAATAATTTTTTTTGCAATTAAAATAGATTCCCTTTAGCAGTTGAGTTGATCATTATAAAAAATATTCTATATTCACATTATTATTTATGATAAATTTTCTTAAAACCAAACCTCAGAAGAATAAAAATTTTCAGATTGCAGAAAATGAATATTTTATCTCTCAAACAAAACAATCATCTACAATGAAAATTTATTCAATATAAATTTTCCTTGTAGGCATATAAAACTATTCGCTGAAAATTTTCAAACACATGATTTTAATAAAAGCTCTATTTTAAGGGATTATTTGATATAATAAAAGAATCAAAATTTGAAACACAGAAACGTAATCTAATCTTCTCTTCATTAGAATCCGTTAATTAAAAAATAATTTCTGAAATAAAAGGGGAATTTTATTTAATAATTAACATTCGATTTTTATGAATATGTTCTGTTTACATATGGCAAATTTAATATGAAATTAATTTTGATGAGTAAAATAAAATAATCTTGTAATCAATCATTTTATCATTATAAAATAAAAAATAAATAATTTAATTGACTAAAATTTACAGTGATTCTAATTGATTTTTATTATAGTATTTCTCCGTTTTTTTTCCTGTGATTTAAAATTAGTGAATTAAAAAATGTTGTTATTGCGAACGAGTATGAAAATATTAGTGATTTTTTCTGAAAATTTTAGTTCTTTTATTACTATATATTAAAAAAACATTGCTGTAAATGACTAAACTTCTAACATAAATTGTCTGCCAATGATCTTAATATCTAGTGTGTGAAATAAAGTTATAAGAATCATGTGTTTTTTAATATTCAATCGTTTTATAATTGTTTGATGAAAGATTTAATATACTAATTACTATTTTATTTTAAATTTCAAATTGGTAAACAATAAAAGAATTGTTTGATTCAAAATTTTACTGGATTCAGATTTGATTAGTTTTAAATAGAGGCTTCATAAATTTAAATTTGATAATAATTAGAGGAAAAATAATTTGTTTATGTTTCCGAAACTGTGAAAGTAATCCACTGAAAATATAGCATTCTAATTTAAGACAAATTTGGGTGAAAATGCGCTTTAGGTCCCCTCCTTGGCGCGTTTTCAAAAACACCGATGTCATGGCGAAAATTTTATCGCTATTTCAAAGTGAAATTTAATTAGCGACCAATGAAAAGGCTAAAACAAACGAGCAATTATTGAGCATGTGCGAGAAAATGCTTCAAATTCGTGAGTTGGCGAAGTAGGGGACCTAAAGCGCAGATTAACCCAAATTTGCTTTAAAAGGTATTGGAATTACATAAATAAATCTTTAAATAATAAGATAATATTTACACATAGATAATAAATGGGAAAATACCGTGTCCTATAGTGACGGGATATTTGGTGGTTTGACAAATGCTACGTTGCATCTCCACTGTAGTTGAACCATTGCCTGTTGGTTGTGGCATGTGCTTGAGAATTACCTTTAAAAAATGCTTTCCGAAACATCATGAACTTTATAGTGATCTCAGATTTCATCTTATTGAATTGTGCAAAAGAGGTATTTCTTTTTAGATGTACGTGCTTTGAGTATTTGCTTACTTGTCTTCAGAGATTTTTCTTTTGTGACACGTGCAGGAAATACATTTTCTTTGAAATATCTAGCAGAAGTTCGAAATACTATGGATTTTAAAATGAAAGTCCTAGCAATAGTTTTTGGTTGTTAAACTAGTAAAAATGTTACGAAAAATCATAAAATTTAAGAAAATTCTTTATAAAAAATTAAAGTTACACTGTGCGTATGTGTTATAGTTATACTGTATTTCTTTAGTTTAATAAAGTAAACTATACATTTTTCTCGGTTAATAAATATTATGAAATATATGAAGTTGAGAAGGAATATATTTGGAAGAAAATATATTCGTGCAAAATATTTGTGAGAGCTTTACGATATATTTTATACCATTTATACACAACAGAAATTATATTTGGTACCTAATACAACTGATGGACATAATATATAAGAATTTTTTTTATCAAATTTTGTATCATTTCAGTTTAAAGTATGCATATTTGAATACATTTTAAAATGTAATATTTTCAAATTTTATTATATATTCTTGTAATTAATAAAATAGGAAGACGGTCTTTCTGACTTCATTCTCTTAGTCCCTGATGGACGGGTTTGGCTTCGCCACGTGTCTCAAGTAACAATAAGAACATAATTTATTTAATAGAAACTAATTATATTAAAAAAAAATTTCATAAAAATTACAATTTAAAAGGTTTAAAATTTAAATGTCAAAATCATTGAAAAATATTATGACTATGTTTAAAAGTATTCTTTAATTTCGCAATATTTCAAAAATTGTGAATGAAATTAATAAACTTATTTTTTCTTTATATATTTCCCATTAAATTTTGATTATGTAAACGTATAAATAAAACATATTAATAAATATCGTGACTAAGCAACTATAAAAATTTGTGACAATAGTAAACAAAGAGAGGATTCTCATATAATTGCAGTTCTGTTTTAATAATAAATAAGGAATGATTTAACTGAATTCGATTGTTGGCAAATTTTAAAGTAATCTTTAAATCACTAACTGAATTCGTAAGGATTACGTACTAGTAATTCCAGTTCCTATTATGTTATTTTCCTTGTAGGGTTGCCAGGTATCTATTTTGTCTCTTTCACTTACTCCATTTATTCAATTAACATGTTTATTGCATAAGCAGTAAAGTTATGTGTGTTACTATTTTTGAAAACTTTTGAATGTCAAAAGTGCGAAAGTTTGTACTATAGTGTAAAATCAAGTACATAAAATAAAAATTTTCATTTATTATATTCCCTATCACAAGGTATTCATTACAATAAACTTTTGGTACAACTTTCAAAACAAAAATACCCATAATGAATACTTAGTATTGAAATTCTTTCCTTATCAAGAAATTACATGACCATAATTATTTGTATCTTTACATTGTATAAAAGTTCTATTTCCATGTTTTGCTGTTTATAATTTCATAGAAAGCAATAAAAGGAAAATAACATATTAAGTAATGTTTTAAAATATCTTTGCCACTCAAATTGCTATAGAAGAACAATTTTGTCTTGAAAGTATTAATTCAGAAAAATTTAAATATCAATACAGACGAAACTTAGTTTTACAAGAGTATATATCAATTCATACTAAAATTGAACTCGAAAATAATTTTAAAAGCATAAATAAAAATTAATTTATATTTTTAAGTAGGGAGATAACATACAATACCAACCATAAAAGGGAGAATCCCTCACCATTTTTTTCCCCAAAAAAGTTAAATATAAAATAGTAGCAGAAAGATATAACCTGTATAACCCTTATTTATACATCTAAAACACTGAATATTAACTAGTCCTAGATAGTTGCAATACTAAAACGGGCTAACACGGAACACGTGTAAAGATTTACTGTACAGTCACTCTCGTGTTTTTTTCAAAAAGTCACCAAAAATCTCGCCATTTTAAAAAAGCAAAGTCTAAAAACAGAATATTGAAAATTTTGCCTGATTGATCAGAATCCCTCATCTGCGATTGGTCGGAATTGGTTGGGTTGCCAGAAAATGTTATTTATTGCCAAATGTGGAAAATTCGCGCCAAGAGTGACCGTAAAGCAAATCTCAGCCCGGAACATGAACATGGGAACAAAAAACGAATTACGAAAAAATGAAAATAGAATGAAATTTTAATGGTAGCCATAACTAATTTAGCAAAGATTTGCAATGATCTATGATTATAATATTATGGGAAAAAAAAAAAAAGATTTTCCCCTTCTTAAATTCTTTATATCACGTTCTACTAAGCAATTCCATACCAAATAATATTTTTTTATTCTCTTGAAAAATACATAATTTTTCCCGATTAAAAAATGAAAAACAAGTCATTATGATGATTACAAAATAATGAAGCCAACCATTATGTAAAAATGAATTTGCTTATTTCTTTGGCAATAGAAAAATAAAAATCTAAGAAAATGTAAAAATGAAATATTTTGTATTTCGAAAGACTTTTGTAAAATCCTTGAAAACATTCTATTATAATAGCAATTTTTTATTCTATGTATTTTTAAAATGAAATCAATATTTGACTTCAATGCCAATAGATAAACATAAATACAATGATGATCTTCATTTCTTATAGAAATACCAACATAAATTTATCATGCAAAATAAGATGTATATTGATTTAAAATATTTTTATTGCGTATTATATACATATATATATATATATATTGGGTTGATAAATACTGAGTAAAGTAATAAGTTTAAAGCAATTTGAGCTAATAAACATTACTTCTGATTTAATAATAATTTATATTAATGTAATTAACATGTCATTGTATTTTGATTCAATAAAATTGTTTTTGAAAATCGTCACTTATTGTTCTAAAATTAGAACTTGATTGTTATAATTATATATAGCACAGAAGAATATTCTAAAAATAACAAATAATTTATAATTTTAATCGGAAATATGTTAACAAAGAACTTCAAAGCTCACACGTATTAAAAATAAAACAAAGGAAACGAGAAAGATATTTTAAAATTGAAAATGTATAGAGAGAATATGAAAATTATACAAGGCGTTATTTTCGAAATTAAAAATTGGATAACAATGAGAAATATTTTGAATGTAAGACAGACATTGCTTATTTGATTTTAGATTTGTAATTAATATTAGGTTGGGGAGAAAGTTATCCATTATTTTTTTTCGGTAGACGTCTGTAGTGATCGCTATCTCGTGAGGTATCTATCAAACAATTTCAGATTTATGCTCGTTGGAAAGGTGACATTTGACAATAAAATATCCTCTTGCGGTTTTTTGTTTGATTCATTCAGTTACGAGTACAAGGTTTAAAAAATGGAAGACAACAAACAGAAAATTCGATACATTTTCGTTTTTCTCTTGTAACGGCGAAAAAGATAGCCGGGTGGCTAAAATTGTGAAAGGTGTTTATCGTCCTATATAAGACTGTAACAACCAGTTACGTACAATTTTTGTTTCGTCGATTCCGTTTGGGTATTTGGATGCTAAAGATGCACCTCGCATGGATACAACATCGTCGAGAATGTCCATAAAATATCAAAAATTATCAAACTTGACAGCATGTCAGCAGTCGTAGCTTCGCACAAGACCTAAAAATCTACATGAAAACTGTTTTAAACCTTTTTACAAAGCGAATCTGAAAGAAGTTACAAAAAGTTCACGTAAAAATAATTGATTTCTTTTTCCCCAACTATTATTATTTCATTAGTTATAAAAGCACTGAATCATTTATAACTTAAAAAGTATTTTAATTAAAACTGTTAATTTGTATGAATATAAACAAAATATGTCACCACAAATTTCTCGAATTTTTTTGATTAATTTAGTTTTGGTTTTCTGAAGAAACAAATCTTGGGTATTCTAGAAAATAAAGTCACATATACTTATTAAACATGATTTTAAAATCTAAAATGACCAAGACTGATTTTAGAAAGCATTTACTCTATTTTTTGAATGCACATATTCTAATTAAAAAAAAGTTTTTATAAAAATAGAATTATCCTTATTTAAACTTAGAGTTGGCATGTGTGAAGAATTATATTTCATTAAGTTCTACAAATGAAATAGCTCAATAAATTAAAAGCTAACATACTTCAAAGTAAAATAAATAAGGTCTTACAGTAGCCTGGTAATGTTAATGCACACACAGCCTGGTAATGGTAATGCACTAAAAAGTGCGGGTTTTATATCAGTCACTGGTGAAAAACGAGATATAATTATTGCTTTACTCTTTCCCACCTACTAATTTGTCCACGTGGTTGCGTGAGAGTTCTTCCATTGCGATATGAGAAAACGACCATTTTTATACGACAGATTCCTCCAGATGGCGTAATAGACATAACGGAACTTACAACAGCTTCGGCTATTAGGTTGTATACAACACATGGTTAAAATAATTTGTACAAAAAATAATTATTTAACATTGCGTATAGTTCTATATAAACAATGTATGCGATTTCACAACGAAATTTAAAAAGATATTTTATTTACACTTACTTATTTAAAGTCAAGATTAAAAAATTTTTCTTTAAAATATACTGATAATTGCTGAATTAATTCGATGGTTTTTAGATAGTTCTTTATACACATTCAATGTACTTGGAAATAAATTATAATAGCCTTTACATAGTGAGAAGAATACCAGCTCATGTGCTGACTTCGTCATTGACTATGGTTCAACATAACATCACGGTTGGTAGCACTGGTCAACAGAAATAAGAAGACGGAAATGAGCTGAAATAATTTAACCCAAAAGCCATGGTAAAGACTTTAGGTAAAGATTTACTGTACGGTTTCTCTTGGCAACTTGATTAATTCCTAGTGAACGGTACGCATACATACAACGGTACTTATGTATACAATTATAATTAATTGTATATAATATTGTATAAAATTATATTATTTCTATAAAATAATACAATTTTATATTATATAATTATATTAATTGTATATTGTATAATTATATTAATTGTATAAAAATAGCGTACCGTACACTGGGATACAGCCGGCAACTTTTTGAATAAACAGAATATTGAAAAGTATTATTTGAGTCGTTGGATTCCCTCATCTGTAGTCAGATCTGATTGGTCGAAATTGTTTGGGTTGCCAGAAAATGTTATTTATTGTCAAATGTAGAACATCGCGCTAATAGTGACCGTACAGTAAATGTCGGCCAAGTTGTAATTGTCGATTAGTATTTTTCGGCATACGCATGCATGATTTTTATTTTTATATTAACTTCCATATAATTTACAAGTTTTTACTTATTAAAATGCAAAAATATATGATTGAATAACTAACTTTTAGTCAAAGGAATATAATTACAAATTTCTGATATATTTTGTCTAGATAAACAAGTAAGAAATTACCTATAGCGATTCGATTAAACTTTATTTCATGGAAACATTTTTTAACTACATTACGAAAGAGTCGTTCATTATTTTTCACGTTCGGAAATGAGAAAAATAATGATTCGGCGAAGTAAATTACATTCTTTGCTAATCAAAATGCTAGGAAAACAAATTTGAATGTAAAAGAGAAATTTTAAATTATCTGATGTTTGTTAAAAGAAAAAAAAAAAAGAAATTAAGGAATTCTTTTCTCATTTACACACCACCGATATTGGAATGTATTAGAAACATTTCTTTTAAAAAGAAATCATTCTAATGAAGGTAGGAAAATTTAATTTATTTACATGATTTACAATTCAATTCATAGTTTAATTTTGATCTTGTTTGAGTTCTTGATAACTTGGGGGATTTAATTTATACATTACAACCGGTGTAGCCTCACATGGGGTGTTTCATTTGATATTGTATTAAATTAGGCTTCTTTAGTTTTTAAAATTTAATTTGGAGGATTTAAAATCAGTCCTATTTTTGTTTCTTTACAGAAATAATTTTGATTCTGTTAAGTGAGAAATGAAAAACCGTAAGTATGTGATACTTACTTTTTTGTAATACATTTAAAGAAATATTTTAACAATAATTCAATGTTCTAAAAAGACGAAAGCTAGAAAACTCCTAAGGATTCACTCTGACATTTCTGACGTTACAAGTTAAAATTACTAATATACCATTTCTTAATAAATAACAACAGAATATGATTCTTAATTATTTTACCAAAAATATATATATATTTATATAAGACTCGAATTTTTAAATGGTTTTAACCAAGTATTGTACATGTAATATTTAATCGAAAGTGGCATTTTAATGTGTGTTTTACGTGATATTTTTTTCATTTTATACCTTAAAAATAGTGATCTATTTATCTTCACATTTTTTATTATAATAAATAAAATGCAGATAAATTATTTCTGGAAATGTTATGTACATATGTATCGATTTAAAAAGAATATGATAGCCTTCACTTGTTTCATCTTTTATTGATTACTTTTAAAAATAATGTTTATCTCAATTAGAGCCTACTATTCAAAGAATTATTTCACATCATTCAATAAGTATAGAAACCCGAACACATTATCGAACTCGTAAACTGTTTAACGAAAGAGAGGTATGAATTATATAATAGGGTGCTACATTGTTTAAAAATATATAACTAGTGACGGCTTATCAAATTCATAACTCTTAGCTGACATCAAGTTAGCAAGCCTGACATATGAACTAGCGTAAAATTCCTAACGCATTAGTAAGAAATATTACACCATTTAAATGTAAACGTATTTTGAATTTCTCAGTAAGTTAGTACCTGGTTTGGTCACATAAAGGTACTTCTATAAATGAATTGTAATTAAACTGATGATAATAAATTAAGTATACTAGTAGAAATAGCACTAAAAAAATGGGAATGGAATCCCCTGGCTTAGGAAAATAACTATGTTTACTATTTTTAATGGTATTTAATATATACTTCAATTATGCGAACCATCTTTGGCGCTGTTCTCGATAATAACAACTGGAGAAAAAGATACAATTTTGAAATATCTTTAATCACAATGATATTATCAAGTCTATAAAACTAAGCAGAATGAGATGGGCAGGGCATGTAGTAAGAATGAGCCCAGAACGAACAGCATTAAAAGTTTTTAATGTAACCCTCTCTAATAAAAGACCAAGAGGAAGGCCAAAAAAGAGATGGAAAGACTGTGAAGAAGAGGACTTTTCCATCCTAAAAGTAAAGAACTGGATATCAATTGCTGGAAGAAAGCAGATTGGGAAAAGCTTCTGAGGAAGGCCCAGGTCCATAAAGGGCTGTCGTGCCAATGCTGATGATGATATACTTCAATTAATATATACTGTATATTTCAATATCTTTTTCCATAACGTACTGTTTGTACACATGTAATATGCGTTACGCACTTTGTGATTTCAAATATGGATTATATGAAAAAAGTCGAATATTGTATGAAACACTTGAAAAAATCCCTTTTATAGTTACAAAGCTATTAAATACTAAATTGGGGATTACTTTTTCATCTGCGTTCGAATTCATTTCTGGCTGGTGGTATGTTGGGAAAAACAAGAACATACTAGCTGTATAAAAATTATAATATTTTAAATATTAATATAATAGAAACCACACCTTTCCTTTTTGGATCAAGTAAAGTGTTTGGAGGTATCAGCACCATTATGATAAGTTTTAAAAACAGATGTTTGCTATTTTACAAAAAATTTGTAAATGTAACAAAAACTTAAGTTAGCTAAATATCAACATTTTTACATAAGTTTCATTACATTTTACGGAATCATTAAGCTACAAATAAAAACTAGATGAATGAACAGAATGAATACATACAGGATGATTATTTTTTAAAGTGACAGTGTTTAAAGCGCCTTGTAGCGTGATCTAATAGACGAAATGGGACCAAACTTGGGATTTAGATTAATCAAGACATGGGAAAAAGGATTCAATGAAAAAAAATAGTTCCAAAAATCACCACTAGAGCATTTTGTGGCGCATTACAATGTATAAAATTTGAAAAAAGAAAAATTCTAACACACACAATCGTACAAATTATTAATGTTTAGTTGCTACATTAACTTCCTCAGTGGAATTAGACCACATTCAATGACACCACCGTTCTTAGAAATAACAATTATAATAAGTAATTTTCTTCTTTTTCGAAATTCCAAGTTTAAATTCCAAAAAATAACAGAAATTGCATTTTTAAAATATTTAATTTTGTTTCGCAAAATTAAAGCTGTATTCATTTTCATATTTTCTTTTCATAGAATATTTATGTGAATGTCAATCAATCTAAATATAAATATTTCTATCACAAACAAAAATTTCCCTATTTTAGGTATTTTCGAAATAAATTTCGTAAAATGTGAGTCTTAATAGGAAATTTCACAAAAATACTCGATATTGAAGCCCTATTACACAAAATTATTTTTTGTAATATGTATCCATGTAACTCTATGGTAATTTAAAATAATGTAAAATTCATTGTGGAAGCAGAATTCATATTTATTATTTTATTAAAATTTATTGAACGATCATATAAAAAACATAAATTAGATAATTATTACTTTAATTTTCATTAAATATACAATTTGAAAATAATTTAACTTATTCTGTTAGAAAAATAAAGATTTCCTTTAAACAGTGACCTTTATTTTTGAATTTTATTGAAGAAATCTTTCGGAAAAATTTGAAAGAATTTGAATAGATTTCAAAACCGCCAAACTTGGCTTCTGATTGTATACTTTTGAATAAAATTTTCTTTTAATGTTTTCGTCTACGGAGCAACTATTTATTACATCACAATTGTAGAAAGATACAATGTTCGGAATAAATAGCATTGTGTTAAATTAAAGAATATCTTCGTTCTTTTTCACAAGAGAGAGTAGAAAATTCATAAATTCGCAAACATAATGTATTAAAGAGGGTAAACATTTTTAAAATTTAGATATTGCAGCCAGGTATACAGATATATGGAAGGTAGTTTTGTTCGGAACAGTAAATATTATAAATATCAGTGAACAATAGACTACAAATAGCAAACACTGCGATAAAATTAGGCAGATTTATTTTTTTCCTTTAACATGAGGAAAATAATTTAAAATTAGGAAAAATTAAAAGATAAATGAAATAAAGTTATGATGACAGAAAGAGGCTTAAAACCCATTTATTAATACTTTGTTGTCAAATATAAATTTATGATATGATATTACAAACTTTATTTCATCAAGGATTATTGAACAAATCGCAATCAATTACAAAAATAAAATACATATATTTTATTTTTTAAAAAGTAATAACTTATAATTTGTAAGTAATTAATGATTTTATTAAAATAAAATTAAGATAAAAAAGATTATGGCAAAAAATTTATTATGACCTTATCCTTAATACACTTGCTGGTTTCCCAAAATTCAACACAGAAAAATCAGGCAATTATGTAAAATTGGGATTATTTTTAAGCGACCATAAAATATGCAAATCGTTAACATTAAAACGCAGACTTATTCACGTTGGATGTTAGTAGCTCTTCGGTGAACTGTAAATACTGTAAAAAGAGATTGCTAATTTTTGAAGTATGGTCATTGTTTTTACTTGTGTTTGTTTGCGTAAGAAGTTCAACAATGACTCATAAAATAAATTGAACGTCTTTCGAACTATATAAAGTGGTTTCCTATTTGAAGTTTAGTAATTGTTCTTTTCATGCGTATTTTGAGCAAGCTTCCTCGTGTTTTTAGATTTCGAAAGATTTTCAAGCAAGTTTCTGAGTTCAACTGGAAAATGATGGCCAATAGAAATTGCGGGATAACTTTCAGAGATATCAAAGATCGTTTTTGATGAAACTAACTATGATATAAATGTAATGCACATCTGTAATCTTTGGATGCAGGAGGGAATGGCAAACTCATGGGATCGATTGCACCCACCTCGCAGTACTACTACGAATGATAACAGGAACATCATGTGCACGGAAGAAATGGATCACACATTTCAGCTTAAATCATCAAAGAATCAGAGGGTGATTTGTGGGTGATCTGTGATTTGCACAAAAGACCTTTCATGGTTCTTGTCTGTGCCAATCATTTTCCAAACACTTTGGGAAGCCCCAGAGATATTAATTTGGAATGGGAACATAGAGGACATTGCGACCACGACATATTTTACGTTCCCCAGTCACCATTAGTGAACACGATGGTCATTAGTAGGCTAGGAATCGAACCTACTTTTTGACTTGGTGATTGTGGGACTTACTCCCTAACCAATTACGTTACCACGGCCCTATCTAACTCATGTACACAGTCATACTATTTCATAATTTGAAAGTTTAGACTTTTTAAAATATCAAAACGTCACAATTACGTTAATAGCCACTTTAATGAAGACCATGTATAGTCCTAGTGTTTTCGTAAGCATTCTTCTTTTTCTACTTTTCTTTTTTCTACAAATACAGGTGATTCCTTAATAAAAACAGCACTTTGTAAATTTTCCGTTTAAAAAACCTTTAAATAATTTTAACATCAATTTGAGCATCATAATAGCCTAGAAATGATGCAAGAAATATAAATAAAAGTTTAACAAAGAAATTAACATCTGGTGAGAGTATGCTCATAATACAAATACCAGTCCTTTAACTAAAATCATATGTTACAAATCTAGCTTTGTTTTTTATTAATTTGATTTTTATCATCTGTTTTAATTCCATCTACTACTGATTACTTTTGGTGTTGGAAGAGGATCTACAGTTTCCGACATTTCTCGTTCTTTCATGATTATTGTTCTTCACACATAGCCTTATCCCAGTTTTCTCTGTCTGATGATTAAAAGTTCATTAGAAATATTTGGATGCTTTGACATTCAAGATATATCTATTTTTTACGCAATTTCATTATTTTGACAAACTTATTTAGTTAGAAATATTTTAAGCTATTGTATTTATTTGTTGATAATATAGAGAATGATATTAGGTCTTCCAGTCCAAGAGTAAAATACACGCTGAGCATAGTGAAATGGATCATTATCGTGTATTTCTCTTATTTTGATTAGATAAATTTTCAATGCCACCATGGACAAATAAAAAATGCTCAAAATAATTAATATTCTTTTCATATATTTTTTTGAATCTGGTTAAACACATGTTGGGATTTTTTGCTAAGAATGTATTAAATTTTGATAAAAATTTGAAATTTTTTTTCCATTTTAGTAGCTACATTTAAAATAAGGTTAATACAGATTAAAAATGAAATAAATTTGTTATAATACCTTTGTTATTTACTTTTTCATCAGTAGAGTTGTTTCATATATATTACATATGTTATTAGTAATAAGCTTTTTAATACATTTTTAAATATCCTCGTACGGATGTAATAACAAGCTTATGAAAAGCTAAAAAATCCCTATTATTCCATACAAGAACTGAGCGTTCTATTTAATTACAGACGAATTAATAACAATAATACATCTGCTTTACGCAAGTCATATGTTGAAATAGATACTTGAGATTTTTCCAGGTTTTCCTACGTTTTTAGAGAGCTCCTGTCTGTTTCATTACATTTAAAATGATCAGCTCACTCTCTAAAAGAATTTAAATTAATGCCCCATGTTATTGATAACATTAAATATGTAATAATATTCCACACATAAACTTCGTTTTTTTATGGAAACATACTTAATATTGCTTTTTTCTTTCTCTTAGTTACTCATACTATGGTTCGAAATAATGTCTACAGTTTTTTTTTCTCCAATAATTCTCAGAATTATTTTGCCTTTCTTATTTTTATTACGGTTTTCATTCAGGTATTATTGTAACATTGCGCTCATCAATTTTCAATAGATAAATTACTTTTGTTCTTTAATTAATCTTTTGTTCTTCAATTTTTCTTTATTCTTATTACAAATTTGTAAGTAATTTTTCATTTTGAATCCTGTTTTAGCTTTTAATTATTTTCTACATACCAGTTTTTTTATATCCAAATCAATTAGTTTCTGATCGTGAATACTACTAAGGAATAATTGTTTCTTCACACAAATGACATCTTATATGATTTTCAATTGTGCATTTAACTTACGGCCATATGTCTACTATTAAAAGATTAATAATCAATATCGCATGTTTTCCATAATCAATTTAATAAATTTTTAAATTTACCAAAAATCTTCCGAAAAATTAATTATTTTTCCCACGAGTTTTTCATATATATGAAGAAAAGGTGCTTTTATTTATCATTACACTATTAATATTATAACAAAAAAACTGAAAATATATAATTTTCAATCACTAATAACAAAGCAGCTATTTAGTCAGCCTAAGTTATTTTCTCAGTAAAGAAATGAATATAAATTTTCATCATTTCTTTATTGAGTAAATTTTTATATATACTTTTGTAAAGTGATGTTAGTTAAGTCTTAGGGGATTTCTTTTTTCGTAATTAAATTCTTAGCGTTTACAATTTTTTAAAAAAACGATAATTTTTCTGGATATATCAACTGATTAACACATTACTTTTTCTTATCATTTCAAAACGAAATTTTTTTTTTCTTTGTTCAAACACGAAACTTTCATTTAAAAAGAGCGAAAGTTTTCGTTGTTTTTTTCATAAACGAAAGAATAATTTCTCGCTTGCTTGCATGCCGAAACGCGTCATCATCACTAGAACATTAAAACATTCTTTCAGAAGTGATAAGAAAATGGGAGGGAAAAAAAGTAAGAACAAAATACATAACCCTTACGCAAATGAGCTTGAAAAATCGATCGGGGGAACACTCCCAAATCAAGTTCAATTGATGCGCCCGCGCAATTACGTCATTGGTTCCCTCCACGCCCCTATTCTCTTCCCAACATCTCAAAACGTATAGACCGCTACCACCTTGCCGGAAAACGATTCCTTTTCTGGAAAAGACTTTGGAGCCATCGGAGTCACTCCGACCGTACTCCTCAATCAGAGATCGAAGCCAGAATTGTAACTTTTCGAATAGGAGATTACTGTTCAGGGGCAGGCCGTCTTCGCTCTCATTGTCTTGCAGGTCCCTTATGCCTGCATCTGGGCTATCGTCATGGCTGTTGGTCAGTGCCATGATCTTCGCGATGACCACCGGAGATGTGACTTCGGCCGAGGAGGTATTTACCAACGCATTCCTCGTAGAGTTGACTGACGGACACGGCAACGACGTCGCCAATGAAGTCGCCAAGAGGAATGGATTTACCAATATGGGTCCCGTGAGTAATCTTTTGTAAATATGTTTAGCATGTGGGCACAATTGCACACTTAGATTAGATTGGGGAAGTGGTATGAATTTGTCTGCTACAGAAAAGGCCGACCGCGAAAGTCACGCGTGGTATTTTTCCTTTTATTATGTCACAACAGATGTTAAAGTGTTATTAATAACAGTTAATTTGTTCTTCTCTTTGTTGAGTTAAATGATAAAAATATTCATATTGAGAATTGCACACACGTTACGGCTTTTATTGAAGAATTCAGTGTCTCGAAAAGTGATGCAGAATTAACTCATAGCATATTGTCATTTTTATTCTACAAAAAATTATAATGAAGAAAGATTTTTATATTTTATGGATTGTGTGAAAATGTTTCTCTTTATAGAGCATATTTTTTTTTATTAAATTTCAAGTACCATTAAAATAGCATTTGTCCATTATATTTTGAAAAAAAATTCAAGCTAATTTTTTTTTTTTTGCTTAGTTTAAATCAAATAAATACACATTTTTGTGACTTTTAATAGAAAAAGTATGCATTGAATTTAATCTGTAATTTCTAACCAGTTTTACTAATTTTGATTTCTAATGAAAATATTAAATGAAATTTATGTTTTACTGAAAAGTGAATTTTGCTATATTCTTTATATAGAAATTAACTCAATGCTTATTTAAATATGCAATTTCCATTTCATTTGCTTAATATGTTTAAATTAACGTACATTTAATTACTTATGAGCTTTTACAAAAATGTGTTAAAATATGTGCATCCTTTAACACTTAGAAAGTTGTAATCATTTTAACTTTATTATGAACACAAATTATTTATAAATAATCAAATAAATGTGAGGAAACTAACATTGAGATTTCCATACACAAGGAAAAATTTAATAACTTAATAAAATTAAAACAATATTGACATTTGTGATAATTTCATTATTTTGTGTAGTTGTGTTTCTATTATTTTGCTGATTCGAACAATACAGAGTTTGACTTCAAAATTCTCCTGAATTTTCACGTCATATAAAATATTTCAAATAATCTAACTCTTAAAAATTTGAGATTATATCAAAAATATATAGTTCCGAATTTTTAGCAATTATATATTTTGAATAAAAAATTACAACTTATATCGTGGTTAATTTCTTTACTTAAAATTACATTTTTATCTGCCTTTAAAAAAAATTATTAAGAAAAAGAAAGACAGCCCTTGTCAACCATTTTTTATTTTAGCTAAATAGTTTAATTTTTTGGAAAATTTTTTTTTCATAATATTGCATTTTCATGATATTATCCGTGCTATATCGAATTTCATTTACTATTATTTCTAATAAATCACTGTAATTGAAATTTTATTATATATATATATATATATATATATATAATCGTGTGTAAAATTAAATATATCATATATCATTTCTTACCAATATTTAAAAACATTGTATTATTTATTATTTTAATAATTTTGTTAACTATATATTATTACTTCATAACAGACACTGTAATAAATTAATTACTATGAAGTAATTTTTATTTTTAGTAATATAGTTAAATATACAAAAAATTGTATTTAATATTCTATTTGATAATGAAATGTTATTAAATTAAATAATATATTACATAATATGCTACACAGTTCTTTTAAGAGTTATTTATAGTTGATATCTGTCACCATATGTTATTTAATACTCAATGATATCATGCAAAAATTAATATTTTTATCTCCATGTAAGAACATATGGTAAATAAAGAAACTACAGTTATCATCCGAGGTTATTTTTCAGATTTTAGTTTATAAATTACTTTTGGTTTTGAGAACAAAATATTTTTAAAATTAAATCATGTTTAAACTATGTATTTGAAATAAATTCATAAAAAATTGTTCAATGTAAAACGTTGAATCATTTAAAGTAATTTGCGTAAAATATCATAAAAGTGATCATCTAAAACTCAACGTGTAACATTTCTTAGTCATAGTACAAAGTGTCCAGTTTAAACTTACAATTCTGTATTAAATGTTTTAAAACGATGTATCTACTAGTACATGGCCGAATTATCACTTCAATAGATAGTAGATGTAAAGCTCTGCGAGTTTTGGTTATGATTTCTTAAAATATTTTGAATTCAATTTCTGTTTATAATTATCTTTTTTATTATACGAATACAATGTTAAAATATTCTCCAAAAATATTTTATAAAAATAATCTGTAAGAATATTTAAGCTGCATAATTTTCATTTGTTTCATTGAGAATTATCGTCTTTATATAATAATATTTATTATTTGGATATAATGTTTGAAATATATACTTTATATTTATTTTGTGTTAGAAACAATTGGAAACAAATTAAGTTCTATATGTATTTATTTATTTATTTCATATTATTTTTTATTTGAATACATTGGAAAATCATTATGTTCAAAAACTATGCTAATAATATTCTATAAAGAAATACAATAACAAAATTTAAACTACATACTTATTTTTGTTTATTCTATCAATAATAAACGTTTTTAGGTAAATGGAAAACTGATGTTAAAAAACCTGATTTTGGTTCTTAATATTGGAAAATGAAATCATGTTATATTTATAATTAATTATTAAAATAAACTATTTAATACACTGTATTTTTTTCCAAAAAATCATTTTGAAAATGAGTTATAAAATTAAACTTTTTTGAGGTATTTTTTTATAATAATCGTTATTTTTAACTTTTCCCTATTTGATAATTTAAGAAGTATTTTAATTTAATAAATAAATGAAAAATTAAATAGAAGAACACTTTAAGTAGAAGAATTTTAAATTCTTGAAATGATTAATTTAAATCGATAAATTTCAAAATATAAATTTATGTAATTCTGTTTTTCTTTAAAATCTTTCCTCAATTTTCAGATGGTGATAAAAACAAATTTTAAAATATTTCTTCTGCGAGAAAATAGATAATTCACAAAAATGTTTAAATAAAAAAGCGAAATATGTATATGAAAATAGTACACATTATAAATAACAATCACAATAAATGCATTTAATACCTCAATTTCAAAGGTAATAAACCGATTCAGGTTAACTTTACTATATTTTGTAAATTTTGATACAAGTTAGAAAAGTTGTAGTATAATTAAAGTAAGAATGATAAATATGAAAAGATATATATACAATAATCCGAGTATTGTATTAACTTGATTTTATTAAAAATCTCTGTTAGAAATGCTATTAAAGAATTTTTTTTTTTTTTTTTTTTTTTTTTTTTTTTACAAAATAGATTTTATTCTTTTATTATAAAATAATCAAAAGTAATATAATATTTATAAAAAGTAACATGATTAATTGCTATGTCTTCATATATAAATAAATTATGAAAATTAATTTTGTGAAAAGTTTAGAAACATATGTGAGCATTTGCATTAACCGATAAGATATTAGGAATTAATTAAATAAAAAGTTGAAATAATTAAAAGGAAACGTTATAAAAATTATGTACGCAGGAATTTTTTTTTGTGTGAAATATTTTTTATCAATTCAATAGTTTGTGGGTTCAATTCCCATTTAAAGGGTGAATATTTCAAGTGGTTTAGAATAAATTATAAACTACAAATCCTAATCCAATATTCCGTAATGTAAAATTTGCCGTAATATCATAAACAAATCAAATGTATTATACGACAATTTTGCTAATATTAGCTTTTTTCTAATTTTAAAGTAAATATTCCAAAAACTACTAACTTCTAAGATTTAATAATATTAACTGAAATTAATATATACGCAAAATTTTGCATTTAAAATTTCTGTGAGTGGCAACAGTTAAGTGATAGCTTCAAGAAATTAACTAAAGTGCAATGAACCATGTGCCAATCACGAATAAAAATTTAAAATTCTTATCAAACTAAATGATTTCGAAAGCTATTTACCCCTTTCATTTTTAAAAGTCTTATTTATTAGAATCGGCTTTTCTCTGTTTTGATCGTCTGGTACCAATACCAAGTCACTTTGCTTTGAAACGAGATTTGAAATATTTTTAAGTTCCTCTTGAAAATGAAGTAAATATGAATATCTACGAACTAGTTGGTTGCTAGGCAACCATTTGGTGGAAAATTAAATTGAGCTGCTTTCAAAGTGTGTTCGCCTTTTGACGCTAAAAGTTATGTATTTAGGAAAATTCATGGTCGAGAGAGAGCTGTATATCCGATCTGAATGATATTGAATATAATTATTATTTTATTTTTCATTAAAAGTCTAGTATTTTCTTACCACTTATAATCTTTAGACTGATGTTTGTTCTAGATATTAATTGGTCTTTAAAAGTGTTAAATATTTGGTTTTAAATGTATATCTCAGAAAATATCTTTTTAAAATTGAATCATTAATAATATAATTAGGGCGATGAAAAATATATAATATATAAACAGATATAGGTATATATTTATTTCACTTTGTCTGCTTGTTACTATGTAGCTTTAAAATAAATAAAAATATATTTAAAAAAATGAAAATGTATTTAATTTTGTCTAGGTTTTAAGAGTATTTATACGAGTACCTGACATTTTAAAATTTTATTCATCAATATTTGTTTTTATACAACTATTTTGATAAATACGTAAATTACAGTAAGAATATATTTTTTAAGTTCAATTTTTAACTATAGAAATGTCTGCTTTTTCTGTATTGACAAATGGATGGTTAGCATTTTGGCTTTCAATTTAATAGTTTATATATATATATATATATATATATATATATATATATATATATATATATATATATATATATATATATATATCTATATAAACACAATGGGGTATCTATCAAACAATTTCAAATTTATGCTCATTGGAAAGGTGACATTTGACACTAAAATATTATCTTGCGGTTTTTTGTTTGATTAATTCAGTTACGAGTACAAGGTTTTAAAAATAAAAGACAACAAACAGAAAATCATAATGGCGAAAATGCTAACCAGGTGGCTAAAATTGTGGAAGGTGTTTATCGTCATATATATATGACTGTAACAACCAGTTACGCACAATTTTGGTTTCGTCGATTCCGTTTGGGTATTTGGATGCTAAAGATGCACCTCGCATGGATGCAACATCGTCGAGAATGTCTATAAAATATCAAAAATTATCAAACTTGACAGCCTGTCAGCAGTCGTAGCTTCGCACAAGACCTAAAAATCTACATGAAAACTGTTTTAAACCTTTTTACAAAATGAATCTGAAAGAAGTTACAAAAAGTTCACGTAAAAATAATGGATTTCTTTTTCCCCAACCTAATATATATGGCCTGCTTGAAGAAATTTATTACAGCACGAAATTAGCAACAGTACTATGTTAAGCCAAAAATGAATGTATTACTTATAAATAATCTTCATTTTTATAGAAAACAGTTAAACTGTAAGTATAATAATATTACCAAACATTTAAAAGTAAATATTGAATACCTGCTTTTTTTCACCTGGTGAAGTGAATTGCTTAGAGCCTAAGACTGTTGTCATCATTTTAATATTTACCAAATAATTCCTTAACTATTAAAGTAATTATTAAAACTTCTCATAGAAGTGGTTAGATGCTACTATTAATGAAATAAAAATATAGGAAAAGAAATCTTGTAGATTCCTCTTAGCTTTTAAGAAATTTTTACGTGGTTCATGCATTTATAAATTCGCGAAAGTTATATTCCACATGCATTTTTCACATTATATGAAACAATTTTTAAATTATACTGTAAGTTCAACTGTTTAATAATAGTATTGAAAACGGAAAGTTCTAGGTTCGATTCCTGCAACTGTTAAAATGCGGAAGATATCTCTGCATGCGCATCCATTAAGGTGATTGCTTGTCAGTTGTTTTTATTTTTCATGATAAGTAATACTATTTAGTACCAAACACATTGCATTATTAGATATTAGAAATATTGTTAAATCGTCTTTTAAATTTTAAGATATATATTATGCCAATCACATTTATATAGACTGCATATTTGAATAATTTTAATTAGAACTGATATTTATTCCTAAGTAATCATAGTAATATGTCATCATTGTTAAAACTATTGTTTATTTTAATTATTCGTTAGAAACATTGAAAATGTGGAAGGTTTTAGGCTCGATCCAAGCAACTATTCTATGTATATTACGTTTCAACGGGATATATATATTACCTTACAACATTCATTTTCATTGGTTAACGTAAGTGTTTGAAAAATTTCTGTGTTTTTTTTTAACTTCCGGTGAGTTAAATGGGCCATATTCTTCAGGAATATACCTAGATAATTAGATAAGCAAAGTTGTTTATGTTAAAAATAACCATATTGCAGATTTTTATTGTTATACTATTCTCTATATTATAGACTTTATATGATGACTAATGGCACAGTAATATAAGCACACTTGAATACCATTAATTTGTAACGTATATCCTCATTTTGCTAATAATTATACAACGCAAGTTTCGTCATCATTTCAAATTTAATAAATTCAAATCCCCCAAATTCCCAGAGCTGTTTTGACAGTCGGAAACCTATTCTGCCTAAATATGAATCCATAGCAAGACGCTCGCCAGATGATGTCCTCTTTTTGTTCGAGTTTCTGTCGCCAAGTTTGGATAATGAGGTCACTATTCCCTCCTCATTATGACAAAGCAGACCTCAGGGATGAGAAACGCGATGCTTTTGAAAACTGGGGAAGAGTATCAGTGTTAATTAGCTCGCCAAGTTTATTCGCCTTTGGCATAGGGGCGGCTCATATAAATATGACGATGCGGGCTGGACATAATAGTTGCGCCGAATGTTTAATCAATTGCATTATTTCGTAACAAGCTGAATAAAATATTTTTTGTAAAAATTTAAATAAATTTATTTATAAGTGGGATTAATAATAATTTTTTTTAAAAAATTATGTAACATTAAAATGAGGAAAAGTCAATATTTTAAGATAAATCTCCACTAAATTCAAAATAAAAATAGAAAAACATTTTTTAAATCAACCCCACTCAAATATATTCAAATATATAAGTTACTTTCGCAGTCAAACATAAATATTACAGAATTATTTACCTTTATTTTTTATTTGTCAGTAGTATTTTTGTATTTAATTATATTTTAGTTCAATATAAAATCATATGCAACTATCTAGAAGGGTATTTATTTCCCCCTTATATAGAGTAAGATAAATAAACTAATTTGCAGTTTTTAGTAATTTTTTTTTATTTTACTCTAGTGTTGTGAAAGAAAATATTTTTTACAAAATGTTTCTTACTGTAATAAGTTTGGAATTTAATTTCTCAATGGTTTTCAGATCCAAAGACAGTCATGTTGAATGAAGCTATGTAATTTGAATTGCTATGTAGTTTATCTTTTTTAAAACTATGATATGAGATTGACTTTGTTTACTGGATTCTGTTGGCAGAAACAGAGAAATATGTCACAGAAATTTAACAACTCAAATAATCTTTTTAAAGAAAGAATTTTTTAATGGATCATTTTTCTTCACTTAAACATGCATTCATTTAAAAAATTTAATGTTTAGCATTTTTTAATTTTAAATAAAGAAGGAATATGGAATTTTTAAACTGCGAATATATGTATGAATTTTTATTTCAATAAATTCTCAAAAATATGAATTATAGTGAATAATAAAACATTATTTAAATAAATGTATTTGAATAATATACTTAATATATTGAAATACATATTATTCTTCTCTTAAAATTTTTAATGCTTTTTATAATGTATTATACTATACGAAAATTATGTATTTAATTGTATAATTAATCAGAAATTTGTAGGTTAGTAAAAAAAACTGTAGGTAAATTGTCGGTTAATAAGTAAAAATAATTTTTCGCATACATTATTTAATTTAAGCATTTATAAGGCACAAAAATTATATATACATTTTGAATAAATGTATTTGAATAAAGTTCGAGTATAACTTGAGCTCGGAGTCAAAATTTATTTACTTGTAAATCGCAACAGTTTTGTAAGCATTTCCTAAATAATCAATTCGATAGAAAGTTTATTTTAAATTTCAATAATATGAAAAAGAAAATGAATAATAAATTTAATGATTTTGAAATTATAAATAAATTATTAAAACAATAGACATTAATATTGGAAGAATTAAATTTTGATTCCAGTTTCTTATTTTATATATCTTATTGATATAAAAATATTATGAAAAGCTCATTTTAAAAATAAAATTATATTTATATTAAGAAAGGAGGTGAAATCTAATTTTTGTTTCTTTCCTATAATACAGTGTAGTGTAGAAAATCTAGCAAAAAAATATGCATATGAAAGCAATTATCAAAATTATCTGAATAACAGTAATTTAACAATAAAATAATCGGTATTATAAATATGATCCAAAATCTTGTTTGGTTTTTCTTAGTTTTTTATTGAAAATTGATTCTTTGAATTAAAATAATTTCTATTTCTTATTTCTAAACAAAGAAAAATGTTTCACATTTTTTTTTAAAATAGAATATGATATTGACCATCACAACTTATTATTTTTCAAATTGCTTCATTGTGATCCAGCTATAGTTTCGGGTTCGATTCCAGATACTCATCATTGATTCGAGTCCTACTTTAGCTTGGAGATTTGTAACAGCTTAGACACACCTTAATCTGTAATTACGGATCTAACGAATATTAATATTCATAAAGAGAATATATAGCAATAAACTAGAACAAAAGAATCCATTCTTAAATAAAAGAAAATGAAGATAGATATTTTAATTATCTGTATGTTAGCTAAACGAGGTAGATATTTGTGTATTTTACGGGTTTTCTTCATTTGCAACACGTAAATATGGCTCAATATTCGTGAAAATCTCTGCTAGTTAGTATTGTGTAGTGGTTATGTAAGTCCTCCACAATATCTGTCAGTCGTCATACATCATACATTCTAAGTAATGCTAATACACAAAACTGATTTTCGTATGTACATGAGTTTGTATAATAGGCTATACTAAAATTATTTTTATTTCTGTGAGATATTCTCTAAAACTTAAGCCTAATTTCTCATTAAGGTAAATTTGTTTCAATGATATTCCACGTTATTGTTTATTCATCAATCTTAACCATGTATAAAATATCTTACGATTTAATGATGGTTATAAAAAGTTGTTTTGATTCCCACATACAATGTCATTCGTTTGAAAAAACATGGCTGAATTTAATAAATTACAAAATAACTACGATGTTAATTTTCTTTGCCAGTATACCTGTGGAAGGGGGATTTTATTGGTATTTATTGCAGTGTATAAGGTGTTTCATTTGTTTGTGAAAAAATTCTTAATAATTTATCTTAATTCATTTTCTATATTTTTTTATGAAATCCTTCTTAGTAAGTTTTTCAAAAAAATCGCATGAAATTTTAATTTACTGAAGCGATATATTTTACACAATATGTGATACAAAAAATAATTAAAAAAGATTAAAAAATAAAAAAAGTATTTGAAATATGAAGAAAATATGTTTGTATTATTTCTTTTAATATCTCCAAAAATATTTTATTTTTTCATTCAACGAAAAAAATATTTTCGCTATAAAATATAAAAAAAATCTTATATCAAGGATAATATTGATAGTCATTATTTCATGAAATTTGCTGCTTGTGTTGTTTTAATAAATTTGCATTTTAAATTTTTTAACATCATTACTTAGGATATTTTTTTGACTAATTAATTTTCCTCTTGCGAATTAACAAAAATTGTTATTGATTATTTTAGCCTAGTAAACTTAGGAAAAAATGACAACTAATAAAAATTATGACAACTTTTTTTATAAAAGAATATGTGCAATTTTTAATACATATTTATAATTCAACACGAGTATGTAATTTTCAAACATTTAAATTTAAATATACTTTTTAAAAGTGTGTTATTCCCTAACTATTTTAAGTAATCCAATTTCGTATAATTAATAGTGAAAGCATAAAAATTCAATATATTAAAATGCATACTAGTTAAAATAAATTGGATTAATAAGCATATATTTTTTACTATTTATCAATTTACTATTTAACACTTCTTATATAGTGTATAAGAAGTAAAATATTTAGCCAAAGTCTTAAATCTATTATTTGATGTCCAAAACTAAGAACAAACAATGTCTAAAACTAAGAATATCTATCAGTTTTAATTTAAATTCATTATTTTAACATTTATGTGATTATTATAAGAATTTTAAACTATTAGGACTTTAATTTTTTTTAAATAAACTCAAAAAGATTAAATAATATAAAACTCTTATAAACAATTTCAAGCAAATTTTTGTTTTTTCTAAAAATAATTTTTCCAATCTATGGCATTTTAAAACAATTAAAAAAGTTTTATATTAATCAGAGATAAAAATATAAATGTAAAAAAAAACCCTTAAAACAATCTAATACTGGTGTTGCCAAATTATTTTGATAAACTAAGTAAATTAAAAAAAATATTGTTGTACACTGGAAATATTATTAAACAACTTATTTCTAAATTAAAATATAAATAAATACAAAAGAACTTGTTAAAAAGAGCGTTTTACTGAGCTATCCACCTGATTATAATATTTCTCATTTTCTTTCAAAGAAAAGGATAGTTTATTAATTAGAGATATCTCTCAATTTCTCATTTAAAATAAAAAAATATGACTATTTTAAAAAATAAAAAATTTAAATTATAGAATTTTTTTAAAAATTTTAATTTTTTTTTAAAAAATAACTTTTTTAATATAAACCGTAACTTAAAATTAAGGAATTAATCATGATAGTCTTAATGTTCAAAAATAGTCAGTTGTAAAATAAATGTCTGCCCATACAATGGCCCTCAATGACAAATTTTAACGCATGGAATTTTTTAAACTGAAATTATAATTTCAATATTAGCCATAAAAATTATAGAATTTCAGAAATAATGATTTTAAATGTAAATTATGAATAACTTACAAGATTTTTATTCTCTTATAATTATTAGTTTTAAAGAAAGGAACTTCTTTAAAATTTTTAATTATAGAATCATATTTTTTTAAATGCGAATTAGTTTTATTTATTAAAATATATTTTGATTGTATTCTAGTTTATTTAAATTATAATTGAAAGAAATTCTAATTGAAATAAATTTTAAAGAAAGAAACTTCTTTGAAATTTTTAGTTATAAAATGGTAATTTTTTAAATGCAAATTAGTTTCATTTAATAAAATATATTTTATTTGTATTCTAGTTTATTTAAATTTTAATTGAAATAAATTTTAAAGAAAGAAAATACTTTAAAATTTTTAGTTATAAAATGGTATTTTTTTAAATGCAAATTAGTTTTATTTAATAAAATATATTTTAATTGTATTATAGTTTATTTAAATTCTAATTGAAAGAAATTCTACGCATTTTATGCTAATAATGTATCCGTAAAAGAAGCATACATCTCGGCGAAATACTAATTACCATAACTTTCTAAAATCAAACACAGACATACAAAGTCAGTGGTACCCTTAAGTCTATTAGTATTCTAGTTAAACGGAAACTTCATCCGCCATTTTATTCAGAAAAATTTGGATACAGAGGCGTTGAATAGAATCTCTTATCATTCCTGCTTTGATATCAATAGTTTCTCATTAAGATTCCTGGAATTCCGGGAAATTCTATGCCAAAATTTCTTAAGGGGACGAAATTCAGTCAAAGCCAAACAACGCGTTTTGAATAATTCAAAGAGTCGGGCGAAAGTTTTGGAGATCTAGTTTGGAAAAGAGTCCCAATGCCATTTCGAACAATTGGCGGTTTCCTATTCACGACTCAGCCATTTTTCTGAACTCCCATATGTATTTCGTTCGGAGGAAATATTTCACTCTCTTTTTCTTTCAGCCAAAAAGAACCTCACGGCGAATCGAAACATATTGAATTCTGCATGGTGACATACTGACGTAAAAAGTATCGCAGCTTTAGTATTTATGTACCCTGAGGTCTTTCCAGGGAAAAGCAGTTCTTTCTTTCTGCGTTAAGCAAGTTAAAAGAGCATAGTTATTATTATGCTAATTTTTTCTTTGAACCAAATGGAAAATAATAAGTTTCCGTGCAACTTGCATTAAATTCTTTGTTTAATTTCTTTCATTTATTCTTTCATCTTTGTCTCTGTAGAATTTCACTGACTGTTAATAAAATTGTGGCACCATTTTATCGCCAGTTTTTGTTGGCATGATTACTTAATCAAATAAATCAGGATATCAGAAATATAAAAATTGGCGTTGAAATAGTAGTTCCATTTAGTCATTAATTCTTATTCACAATTTTTTTTATTCAATTAAAGAGACCAGAATCTCAGTAATGATGAATTCATGAAACACTTTTGGAATTAAATAATGTATTCATTAAATTTATGTTTGCATTATCACGTATAAATTTATAATCTTTAAGGGCAATTATGTTTTTGTTTTTCGTACCGAAAAGGCTGAAAATTATTTGAAATTCTATTTAAAAAGCATTTTTATTCAAAAGTTCCTCATAATATTGACGGCAAACATTCAAAACCAGACATATATTTTTTATTATTTCAAATGATCTTAATTACACATTAATGATGTTTCCATAAATGTAACAATTGATGAATTAATATAAATTATAACGATTTTGAAGATTAAGAAGTAAATAAATTGCGTCTTTTACGTTTTGTGACTCCAAAATATTGAAAAAATTCAATTAATTCGTAATTCTAAATTAAAATATATTATATTATGTATCCTTTTTCATTATTGTTGATTAATATATATATATATATATATTTTCTAATATTTTTAATTAAATTTAAATTTTTTTTTAGAAAAAAAAACACGTGCCTACATAATTATTAAAAATGACAACATAATCTATGTAATTAATATTATTAACAAATAATTTGATATATATACATA
>JAPDSC010138028.1:59958-84897 GCA_026290005.1 Latrodectus geometricus
ATCTATGTAATTAATATTATTAACAAATAATTTGATATATATACATAGCACGTGTTTTATGATATAAATTGACATTTAAATTTAATTAAAAAAAATTACTATTTAAGTTTAATTGCAAGATATCATAAAATTTATGATCTAAATGCATGTTTAATATGCCGTATAAATTTAGATTAAGTATATATATTTCTAAATTATTTTAAGTTTTATTTCAAATTTGATTAAAATTAAGAGGTAAAAATACATTTAATGTATTCTTAAATTCTTACAATTTTAAGCTACGTGAAACTACGCTTGATTCAACATATGACAGATAATGGCTAGAAAAAAGTTTGCTAAAACAAACTTATTTAAAATCATTGATATATGAATTGAAAACAGCTGCTCATAATGGAACATAACTTAAAACAAAATGTTGAACTTTGGCTAACAATAAACATAAAGTATATTTCATTTCGAAATTTAGACAACAGCGTTTGTAACTAATTTAAGCTTTAATTAGTCCCAATTAGTCTTGGTAAAGTTATTAATTTTGCTATTGTGTCGGATCCTCCTTTTTTTCTATATTTAACATTTTATTTAAGAATTGACGATATTTACCATTATTTTTATTGTTGAAAAAAGTATTAAAGTTCACTGCAGCGAATGTGTTTACGCTTTTTCCACTACATCGGTTATCGGAAATTCATTGAAATACAGTTGAAAGCATCTTCAAATTAAACATTTAATAACTGCATAATAAAAAAAATACTGTAAAATTATAATAATTATAACTGTAAAATTAAAATACTGTAAAATAATTTCATATTTTAAATCGATTTGTTTTATATGAGAACCTCAATTCATAGAAAAAAAAATATTTTTGACTAAGACTCAGTAAATAATTTTTCGAAACTACTATTATTCCTAGAAGGATGGGAACACGTTTCCCTAGGAATCTATATCTACTCAGTAAGACAGTATAAATAAATTAAATTCTTAAAAAGTAGAATTTATAAAATATATTAAAAAATTGTTAAAGTAAAATAAATAATTGAGAGTAAGTTTTACAAACATTCTATATCCACGCAAAGCCATATTTCTTCTTTAAAGCTTTTTAATTAATTATATAATTCATTCTTCATAAATAAATGTTTTCCTTTCTTTTACATAAGCAGATATGTTTTGTCTCATCTACAATTTTAATATATACAAATAATTCCACCGATTCAAGATATCAAAATAATATTTTGATAACGAAATCCTTGTGTTCATTTTATAATCTCATTTGTTGAGCTCAGCAGTTGATTGTCTGGCGCAAGTTGGAATATTATTATGATTCGTCAACACCAGTTAATTAAACAACTATTCAGACATCTGCCAACCGCAAACTGGGTAACATTTTCTTCGTCTCGTCTAAATATCTTCGAAATACGCAGCCTAGAAGGATTGTTTTGATAGTTACTGTAATCCACTGCGATGCCTGCTAGGGAATTTCTGCTTATGAAACTTTCGGAATGAGAGGGAATAAAGGGATAATTTATACAGCTGACGAAATGAAATACTGCGTAGTTTTCCCTAAATCGAAACGTATCAATCTCTTTCAAGTCTTTTATTATCGTAAGTGTAGTTACATTAAATATTTAATGAGGTCAGAGTTTTAAAAAGATAATAATGCAGAAATATTAATTGTTAATTTAAATAAATTAAATTGATGATAATGATTATTTTGTTAAAATGTCTATTAAAATTGTTGAATAAATGTTATTTCTGGAAGAATATGATAAAATTTATATAAAAAATTATATCTGTGAAAATAAACAGCTTCATTAAATATGAATTTTTCATTTGTTTAGTAACCTAAGTTTAATTTTTATGTTATGAATACTTTAATATGAATGAATATTTTTAATTACGACATAAATATATATTTTTTGTGCTTTATAAATGCTAAAAAATTAAATATTGTATGAGAAAAATTATTTTTACTTAAATATTTTAATAAATAATGTGTTTTATGAAAGTGATGTTACATTAACTTATAAATTTCTGATTCATTATGCTATTAAATATATAATATTTGTATAATATAGTACATTATAAAATGCATTAAATGCATTATGAGAAGAATAATATAACTTATGTTTTAACTTTCTTATAATAGTTTAGACATAACTTGTTTTGCACTACCCCACAAATCTTAAAAATTTCATTTTTATATAATATATGAAATTACAACATAAAAGGTATAATTATTTTATGTTATAAGTATATAAATAAATTGAATAAAAAAATTATATAACATTTATTTTATTTTCTTATGCATAATGGTTTAAATGCAGTTTATGTTATATGCATCCAAAATATTTATTATTCATTCAATTTTCTTATCAAAAACTAAAATTCTGCTCATAATTTTGAATGGGATTTGACCATGAGATAACGAATGTGTACCAATTACATTTATTGAGCACGACGTATCTTCGATTAGGCCGGGATTCGAACCCACTACCTCCAGATAATGAGAGTAACGTAAGAGAACGTAAAGAGACATTAATGCAACTAATAAATTGATATAATTTCATAGAGTAGGGTGGAATAAATCAGTGAAACCTTATATATGGGGAAAAGTTTATATATATAATTATATTTTTGGCAGCCATGAGCCTTATGAAAATCGCGCTTTCGTTATTATTTAATGCAGTTAATTTCCACCAAAAACAAGTTATTGTACAGCTTAAATCAAAACGATATGCAGTCTCATCATATATTTTTCAATACGTTGAAAAACTGATTATGCATTTGTTTGATGATGAACTCATCATTTACGTATTATATTAAAAAAATTTAAAACATTATGTTTAATAAAATTACGCAGATATTCTCAGCAGTCTTGTTTTAAATTTGCACCTTCGAAGGAAAAAAATCCAATGTTCAATCGTAGACATTGTAATTGGATATATACATTCTAATTTTTAAATCCACATTTATTGGGTGAGTGCTTGGGAATTTTCCATTTTATTTCCTTTATAAACATTCAATAATTTCAACTAAATCACTTATTTGTTCTTTAAGTCCTACCTAATAGTGGCACTGTGCTCTTTGAAATAAAAGTTTCCGTATTCGATTCCATTCATTGATGAACCACAGGAGATGGTTATTGATTTTTTTTTCTTTTGAGATACAGAACTATTATTCGAGTGCTTGAGAATTTTCCAAATTTTATCTATTGTATCCGAAAATAAGATCAAGTTTTCAAAATTCCGACCGAAAAATCTTAATACAAGTAGACGTTAAAACACTTACAATAGCCATCGTTAAGTAAGGATGTCCATTATGTAGATTCTAATATAAAAAACTTAAATTATATGCATTAATTTTATTTAATATATTATTCATTATTTGATTCAATCCTGTCTCTCCCCTTGTGGTCTGTCTTTCTGTTCAATAATTCATCGGCTCGATTCCTACTTAGCATTGATACTTATAGTGAATCGAAATTCACTTTAAGTTGTAGGTACCTACCCTTTTAGCCCCTGTATCCAAAAAATGACTAAAAAGTGTCAACCAAGTCAACCCACCCCAGCATCTAACCTTTCTTTCTTGAATTTAATTATTTAAGTTTTATTACTCTTTTTTATAAATGTTTATATTTTTATGGGGACAACTTTGATATACCCCTCCAAAAAAAATCACGCGCCAAATCTGGTACTCCCTTCGGACTTTTTAGGGTTGCTGTTTCTTATTTTGGTGTTGCCAATTTAGGTTTTTTCGGCTTTTAGGTTTTTGCTGTTGTCAAATTTAGTATTTTCTTGTATTTTGTACCATTTTTTGAGTTTCTTTTAAAGTTTTATTTATTATTAATTATTTGTATTTAGCAAGAATCCATCTTGGCGAGAAAAAAGGCTCCTAAAAGAAGTATTTTGTTTGGAGAGAAAAAAAAGTCGCCAAATTTCCGATTTTGGGGGTATATCAAAGTAGTTCCTTTTTATGAATTAATAATTAAATAGAAAAAATACATTTAGCTGATAAAATAAAAAAAAATTCATCAGCTCATCTCGTTTTGTTTTTTTTAGAAAACAGTAAGGACAAAATTAAAGTAATAAAATAAACTCAGACATTTATATAAATTCTATAAATTTATATATTATTTTTATATACATTTACACATAAAATAAATCCTGGAAGAAATAAGCGACAACAATGATTTAAACGATTGTAAGAAAGTGTGTAAAAACAAGAAATTCAGTAAATTCTTTGTTGCTTAAAAACTGTTGCAAGAATTGGATTTCGAAATCAGAGAATAAAATCGGTAATAAGGTCGAAAATCTTTGTCAGACAAAAATAATGTTTTAAAATGAAACATTTCTATTTGACACTGATTTAATGATTTTGGAAATGTTTGCTTGAAAGTAACTTTTGTTTGAAATGTTATTGGAATTTATAAGAATTGTCAAAACTTTGTTTCTTTAATGTTACCTAGTAACAGTATAATAGTTAAAAGAGTCACTAAAAATAAATTTTTAAACTATTTCCGCGTTAAAGAAGTTAGGGTAAAAATATTTGTTGATAAGTGTCAAATTTTTCAGGGTAAAAAATATCTACTACAGTATTTTACTTTACATCTTCATTTACTCTCTTGTACAGTATTCTATTTCGTTGAGCATCTTGATTTTTGAGTCATTATTTTTTCATATTCTGCCTGATTAACATTTAAAAAAATAATTTTCAATAAGTTCATGAAATCCAGATTTTTGTTCATTGTTGTTTGTTTGTTTTTTATGCGTTTCCTATTGCCTATTTCTGTTGACAGTAAAACCTCTAAGCTCAGCCGATTCCCTAATATTTTTAAATCATTACCAAGAGACGATATTCGACATCTGAGATAGCATTCTCCCCTCCTTGGCACATCAGGTTTATTATTGTTAATTTACATCGTTGTATTTCTGGTTACCACCAATATCTGCTGATAAATTCACAAGACCTATGATCTCTCTCTCTCTCTCTCTCTCTCTCTCTCTCTCTCTATATATATATATATATATATATATATATATATATAAGCACAATAGCTGGATTTCCATTCAAGAATTCTAAAATATACTTTAAACATTTTTGAAAGAGATTGCTAGACTGCTAACGTA
The DNA here is from genome assembly GCA_026290005.1 of Latrodectus geometricus. Lineage (NCBI taxonomy): Eukaryota > Metazoa > Arthropoda > Arachnida > Araneae > Theridiidae > Latrodectus > Latrodectus geometricus. Next base: position 65,082 of record JAPDSC010138028.1, read on the forward strand.
CAATTTCTGCAATAAAATTTTTTAATAAAGATTTATGTCATTTTTTTCTGAATACATTTTCACTAAAATGTATTTACAATGATTTCTGTAAAACTACATTAAAATTTATTAGCATATTTGTATGAAGTTTATGTAAATATATTAGGCATTAAACTATCAATGAAATAAAATGAATGATTTAATAAATGTAAATTAAACTGCAGTCACTGTACTTGGGGTAAAAAATGTCGTTCTCATAAGTTTGAGATAGTGGGTTTGATACTGAACAAACTAAACACTATCATGATCAGTAGATTCATGCACTTTGAAATTTCTGTACGGTCCAATGCCTTTACGTTTTCTTGACGTGTTGTGAAAAGAGAGGTGCCAGCTCAGGTGGTTACCTCTTCACTTGATGATTGTTCAAATTTAGGAGGCTGTCGACTTTGTTTATTGATTGCAATTGACATGGAAAAGCTCGAGGAAAAGTATCGTATAGTCTAACCAACTAATATTTGTTTTTAGATCATATCACATGTTAACATCATAAATATTAAAAACGAATCTAAAGATATTCCTTTTTCTTAATATTTTTGCACGCCACAAAAATAACGGAAATTGCATAAGAATAATTAACACTCTGTTTTTCAGTTCAACAGTTCATGGGTTCAACTTATGATTCGGGCCAGGTTATTGTAGTTTTAAGTTAATTGTGCATCCCTCAATTCTCGATATGGACTTCAGTGTATCAATTTTTAAGTAGTTAGAGTGCTCTGGTCTTGAGTTTAATTATTTGTTCGTTTAAAGCACACCTCAGAGGGAGTAGTATACGACATGTTTTCTCATATTAAAACCTTAACATTTATAATTTATAATAATATTAATATAAATTTTTCCACATTTTAGTGAAATTACTTTTTATAAAAGTTTTCTTCTTGAAAATTTTTATTCCATCAATGCATGCTTAAAAAAATATAATAAAAAACGAGAAGTTATAAAATAGCTTTTTTAATAACTATTAAATATACTAATACCAGTTAAGAAAGTGTTGCAAGTATATTTTGAATTCTTTAAAATTTCAGTTTATATCGAGTATATTTTTTAAGTTATATTTATCAAACTTCTCAAAACCTGCAAATTATATTCTTTCCAACAGAATTAGCTCAGTTTTGTCGACTTCCGCTGATATATTTCTTCCTTATTTTCGAAGCATGAATTTATTGTCAACGAAAAACCATTAATTATATTAGAAAAATAACATCTCATCATTCTTTTAGCGTTGCGTTGAAATGTTAAACATCAACACCAGATTTCGTGTCCATTTTTATTGAGCCCTGCATTGGTTTCGTGCGTTGTATTCTTAAGTTCTGCCCGGGCCCTGATCATTAATCTTGGCGAGAATCAATATTACAACTCCAGAATTCTGTGCCGGCAGTGATGAATCGCTGACCGAGACCTTCTCCTGCCTTAGGCCGGAGTGATGGATAGGAGGAGGATGCAGGCATACAAAATTGAAAGGAAGGTCGTGCGAAAAACCTATGACCTTTTCCCAGCATCGCATGTTTTCCCCATATTGCATTGGAGTGTTCGTGCGCATTAATTTATTAAATGCTCAACTTTTTCATTGTTTCTACCAGAATCCTTTCTATTTTTCATTGATTTTGTTGATGATGTGCCCATATACGTGTTATTTTAATATAACCCTACCAATTGATTATTATCTAAAACGTATGCATGTGATACAATGCAGATAAAAATGCACTTCTATCAGTTTTCTCTCAATATTAATCTATATATATATTAAGCATATATGCCACCCAACCTGTCTAGTGGTTGGCGTACCTGACTACAGAGGGGTGGGACCTGGGTTCGAATCCTGGCTCGGGCATGGATGTACTTTCTCTCTCTCTTTCTTGTGTTTGTCCTTTCTTTGTGTGTGTGTGAATGGTTGCCTACCCTATAAACGGGTACCTATGGCATAGTGTCCAAGTCATCATCTCAAAAACCTGTGGGTTCAATTCCCATATCAGGTAGAGATATTTGCAATGATGCATAACTTAAACTTTATTTCTCTGTCAAATTAGCTGTTATGTGAAATAGATGTACTATTGATAAGTAGTTAAATATTCTACTAATACAGTTCTGAAAGATAGGTTAGGTTATGACGGACATTTTTGGTGCTCTATGCTTGTAGCTTATGTTGAAGAAGATAACTGGAGTTCCTTTTTTTATAATTACACACACATACCATAGGTACCCGCTTATAGGGTAGGCAACCAATCGCACGCCATTCATACAAGTAATGGATAAAGACAGGAGCGAGAGAAAAAGAAAGTACATCCTTGCCCGAACTGGGATTTGAACCCAGGACCTCCCGAATCACAGTCAGGTACGCCGATCACTAGATAGGGTATGCGGCTACAGTTCTGAATGACATGTATTTAATGGAAAAAGTTTGTTTGTTTATGCTTCCTTTTTCACCTGCCAACACAGCCAACCACCTAGAAATTTTGAAGCACGATCAAGTGACGAGGTCGACACCTTCGCTAGCACTCTCCTCTTCACACTGCGCCACACCAGCGGAAAGACTTCACCGCTATGACAAATTTGATTTGCCCCATTCGCCATAGGGAATACGACGGATCTTTAATTGAGTCAGGGGAAGAACTCATCTCCTCCCGGTTAGGGAAAGATCCCTTTCCAAACCAAGCCCCCACGACTGAAAAATGTTTATCACTTATAAAAAAAATTGTAAACCAAATTTTTAGATATTTTTTCTATTGATTGAAACTGCTAACAACATCCGGCCACCTTATAACAGTTGTAGAAATTTTAATACTTGAGTTGATGCTGTCTCATTGATATTCACAAGGGACAAATGAGTGGAGTATATATCCTGTAAAATATCAATGTACATAAACTTTCTCATACCAATGTTGTTTGGTTGGGCCTCATCAGGGATAAGTAAAAGGATATCACTCTTTGGTATATAAGGTACTGGGTTTGATCCCAGATACCGTGCAACAACGGAAGCTGAATATTGGGCTTTTGCATGCACGTCTGTCGAGGTGGCTGTTTGCGAGTTTTCTGGGTTTTCCCCCATTCTACACGTGAATATGGCCTGGTACCTATGTAAAGACCCCTTATGAAGATGCTTTACGAGGGGAAGGCTAAAGTGTTTCACAATGGTTTTCCACTATGTGATGTCAAAACATTGTTTGATGGTGGTCATATATGAAACATGTTGTCTAAAAATGCCTATTTAAAAATACCTGGTCTAAGCCAGTTTATATTACTATGTAGACCTGTGGTATGATTTTTTTAAGTTTTTTATTGCGATGCGTTTCTCCAAGAGTCAAGTCTTATTAACTGAAATTAATGCTGAGAAAATGACTATATGCCGCCACTGTTGTTTTAGGGTTGCTAGAAACTAATTCGTAGAGGAAGGATTCATAATTGAACCTCACTGACCCATTTAGAATCAACCATGTTTATAAAACTTGCGTTAGATAGAATTGCAGACGCCAAACATTTAACTGATATAGTTGTTAGAAATTTGTACAAGAACCGACTCTAGTAAATATCCCGAGTACCTTTTTTGAAATTTTAAATTCTGTACTAATTGGATTTAGTGACTATTGCTCCGAAGATTTGGAAGAATAAGCTTTGGCAGTTGGTTGGCTAATTCTTGGCAGGAAAAACTATGTGTTGTCATAATCAAAATATTCTCATATTCAATCCTTAATTTGAGCTGCTGGTTAGTCATAAGATTTATGTGTATACTAAATATTTAAGAACTAGAATAACATGACATTCATATGGAGAGAAAAGTGCTCAGGCATCAAATTCGTCACACAAACTTGCTTACAACTTAGTAGTTCGCATATTCCATTCTCACTTATTGTATGGATATTTATAATTGTCTTGGATTCTTTTAATAAATTATGTAATTTTGCTTGTCTACGAGTCCAAAAAGTTGCGGGTTTTATACTTTCTACTTTTCAGATCATTTACCAATTAAAAATTATCGAGCGGAAGAGGTTGTTAAAAGTTCTGTAGTATAATACACTGCTGGTACCCTAAATTTCAAAACCAAGAAAGACAAGATATATCACAGCAAAATTTATTTTGTAGATAACATGTTGATCAAGCATCAAATGATTAAATTTATAGGCTCTTTTGAATTGGTGTTCCTGCCAAAATCAGTTGCCAGAGTAGCTGCCATTGTTGGAGATCACCACTCTCACAAGCCTCGACACTGATTCAAAGAGACTTTGGATGTGTTTTTGGGATACAGCAGACCAAGAAGCTTCCACAAGTTGCCAAAGTTGTTCTGGCGGGACAGCTGGGGATATAATCTGGATCAATCTTTGAGCAACCATTGACCACTCGTTTTCTATCGGTGAAAGAGTGAGCCGGCAAGAGAATCAATTAAATCTGGTGAATGATGAAAATCCCTTGGACAATGAATGTCACTTGTTGTCATGCATTATCCTGTTACACATGGCTGTGGGCAAGCCCTAAAGGTAAGGATGGACATCCAACACCTCGGAGATGTTCTGCTGGTTGCTTAAAGTACCACCAATGCGTACTAGAGGAGTGCGAGAGTGATATCCAACACCGCCCCATACCATAAGACTCGGTGCAGGAACAGTGTGGCGGTGCATAATGCAGTTGTTCAGAATCCTCTCTCCATGATGTCTCTAGAATCGAATGAGACCATCGTGGTGTTACAGACAGAAGCGTGACTAGTCAATAAAGATAATTTCATTCCATTCTGTCTACCACTTCCTTCTTTCATCGCACTATTGGAGGTGAAGACGTCCATGGTTCTGAATCAAGGGTAGACGAAGAATGGATGGCTTGCGAACAGACCACTCTGTTGTAAACTTCGTCGAATGGTACACGCATCGACGAATGCACGCTGGATGATCCGTTGCAGACCGAATGTGCTATGCTATGATTCGTGATGTGGCTGAGCAATTCGTCACTGACATACTCACAATTTTCCTGTCATCACGTAAAGTGGTACACTGAAGTGGATGCGATTGAACACGTCGGTCCGTGGCATCCAAAGATCACATATCTGCATGACAGTTGTTTAGTTTCGTCCAAAACCACAACTGATTTCCCTGAAACATAATCCACAACCTCGATAGGTATTCTTCCTCTGTCGAACTCGGATACTGTATTAAAAAACGATCGCTATGTTCTACGAGGCATAATTGATTTATTTTTTGAAAAAAACCAAAACAACAAAAATGAAACATTGCCGAACTTGAAATCGTCAAAATCTGCAAGCTTTAAATAGCGATTTCAATTTGAGCTACAGGTGTGCGTCACGTGCGTCTGCTGAAAAATAACTATCATTATCATCAATTAATCATTTGAAATAACTCACCCTTGCTAAAGCATGTTGTAAATTTCATGTTACTTGTGTTTCCTTTAGGGTGTTCATTTAGCAGAGTATATAGAGAAAAGTCCAAAATAAATTACCATTCTCGTTGCTTTATTGTGGCTCAAAATTATGTGGTGGTTGGTTGGTTTCAAATGGTTCTGTTGACAATAGTAAATAGTCCGGTTATGATTACAGTAATTAACAATTTTTCTAATAATTAATAAAAAGATATAGAAATTTTGGGAAACATCATAAAACAAATATTTACGTTGTAAATTGTTTATATAAATATATAGTAAATGGCAGTTGAATTATCCCATTAATTATACAATCAGATTTACCAAGAATATTCACATCATAATGAATTAGTGCTTTTGCACATAGTTTACCATATTTGATGATATTTGTGTATTTAAATTCAAGTAAAGCTATCGATAATTAGCGCAACTCAATATAGTAATATTAAAGTCAATATCCTTCATATAGAATTAGAGGCTGAATTCTCTCCTTTAATTTAAATGTTCTTCAGTTCGATTCCCTTTTCAGATATGAATATTTTAAGTGAGTCTAAAACCATTCGAACTATTGATTCCGGCCTAACTAACATTCGTTATCAAAGAGAAGCCCACTACAAATTAAATCATGCATACTTTTGCTAATATTCTATGAAGCATTTGTGATAACGAATCATCAAATAACAAGCTATAAGCTGTATTTACGTACATTCAGTTTATGCTTAGACTACTTTTATAGAATTTTACTCCAAAAAGCATTTAAGATACAGTATTTAGATGTAATTTTGTCTTAAATAAATCTTTCCCATAACAGTTCATTATTATTCTCATCTAACAATAATACATATTTGAACACATGTCAAAATTTCTTTCATGGAAGAAACCCAACAATTATTTTCAACTACCTCTACTTGACCTATTTCAGCAAAAAAATAATTTTCTCCCAAGAAATCCAGTTGTTTAACATCAGCCAAAGAGCAAGGAACTTGGCGAATTTGTGTAATTAAAAGATTAACCTATATGCGTGCATGTAAAATTAATCATTGTGAAGACCTGACTTCATTATTTCGGGAAGATTTTTCACTCGCCAAGTTGACAGGCTTGGCCTAGACAAACGAGCCAGACGAGTAGTCTTGTGTCTCGCTTTCTTTTCTGGAAAAGCTACCTAGTCAGTTTGTTTACCATTCATCTGTTTGGCTTCCTTTTTACCAACGAAATTGAATTACTAAGTGAAATGATATTATCTACAAAGAGAAACTACGAATAAATTTTATTGTTTTATTTATGTGAATTTAGATTTGCCGTTGTAAGCATATCAAATGCAAAACAGCCGCTTATTGTTCCTTTGATATGCTAATACAAATCGAAAGCGTTTTCTATTTATCTCGTAATTGTGTTGATTTATTATTTATCGCCGAATAAGATACATTTACTAACGCATTATACATTTAATACAGTTGAAAAGCCAGCAAAAAGCTCAAAGCAACTAAAATGTTAAAAATACTTAAATCTGACAGTTTGCATTTGTGTTTTATAGCCTTATTTAATACTGAGCCTTTGAATAAGTTAACACTATGCATTTAAAATAGCATTAAAGTATTTTTTAATTTAATCTTATAGCAGAAAATAATTTCTTTTTCTATCAATATATTTGGATAATTGTTTCTTTAATGCTTTTAGATACAAAACAAAGAAAATATATTTGTTTATTGTTAAAAAATATTCTATTTTCGAACATTCTACAATGCAAAAACATATCGAAAGATAAAATTTGACATCATAAACTTTATAAACATTATATATATCCATTATTGCATTAAGATACTCTTTAAGTTCTTGTAATAAATTCTTTTAATATTTTTCTTTTAAATGATTTTAAAGTCTTGAGATTTTGTCTTAAGATACTAAATAAGTAATTAAATTTTCAACTCTATTAGATATTTATAGAAAATAATTCAATAATAAAAGTGAAATATAAAAGAAATTCCTATTTTTTGCACAAAATGATGAATACTTTTGCTATAATTATTACTTCTATTTAATTTACTAGAGAAAAAATTCAATAAAGAAATTAAATCATAATAATGAATAATATAATGGTCATGAAAATCATGGTTTCTAAATGACGTAAACAAGCATATAATTACTTTCTTTATCAGCTTATTTTTAGTATAGAAATTATTTACCAATAAACAACATTATCAATATATTTTGAACATGTTTTACTTAAATGTTATTTACATATGTATTAACTATACTTCGTGTGCATGTATTTTTTACATTGTATGAATACTATCAAATTTATTTTTCATATTATTGATGTATTTATTTAAAATATATTTTTTTAATATTATTACAAAATCAAATTGTTGTTAGTTTATAAGGTATACAAACAAGACATTAAGGCTATCTTAACTATAAAGATTTCTAAAATAATTGTTTTTTATGCATATAATAAAAGCTAAGAATTTTCAAAGTAGGAACTTTACAATTGGAAAACTTATTTTTAACTGGATGGATATTTAAAGTTAATTTTAATTTGAAATTGAAAGCTTTTTATAAAATCTACACAAATTATTTGTTTTTTTTATAAAATGTGTAGATTTTTAATGTGTAGATTGGATAGCGTATGTTGAAATTAAAATTGATCTACTAAAAAAAACTTTATATTTAAGAAGCTAATTGCAATCAATTAAAACCTATGGTTGTTATACGGTGTTAAGTACGATAGATATTTATAATCTAAATATAAGAAAAAGTATATTATTTTATGTGTTTGTAATATTTCATGACTGATTGGTATTTATTAATAAAATAGGAATCCAGTTATTGAATATTAAATGTAATTATTTTCAGTAACACTTAAGATAATGGAAAAAAGGAAAATGTCAAACAGACATCCTTTTTTTCATTAACCTTTCATAAATGTGTTCTTTGCTTCATTAATAATTCCATCCACAAGAAGAACTGTATATAAAAAAGGACCTAATCCCCAAAGTATATTGCTGCAGTCAACTTGCGAAGGGATATCGCTTCATTATCTTCCACGTCTTTATGAGAGAAAGATCTGGAACGAAACATTCAAAATGTTCGCCAAGCTACCTTCATTAGAACGAGGCTTTATCCTCTTCTGAAATTTAATATCACCATCCTGCTGGGTAGTTACAGTTACAGTTTCAAAAGACTGCTGCTCAATTTTGGTCTGAGAAAATAATATTCGCCGTCGCTATTTTTCATATCTAAAATTGCTTTTCTTAAGAGCCTCGTTTTGCTTCCGGACATTTTGGATTTTTGAGTTAGAAATGTCAGTCTGGCAACGGATGAATATGTCAGACGATTTATATAAAAGTTCTTTTTCGGCCATTTTACGTCTGGGACTTGAAATGTGCAAGGTTGCATAGCGCTCACTCTTAACGCTCATTTTTATCATTTTGACATATGTTTTCAAAGTTTTAACTTTCGTGTTTATAACTGCCTTAGATTTTGAAGTGGATCAGCATATTTTTTGTTTTATATTTCTTATTTCACATTCCTAAAATGAGTTGACATTTACTGCAGTTCAAAGAAAGTTGAATGCAGTTAAAGAAATGAAAATTATTTTACTTTAAGTCAAAAGATTAAGTATTTTTAAACTTCTTTTATAAAATATTGCTAATAATTTTGAAATCTTTAATATTGGAAAAGAATATTGAGATTTAAGTAAAATCTTTGAATATGTTCATGTTAAAATATGTTTGGATATATTTGTCCTTAAAAAATCTTATAAAATGTCTTAGCATGTTTTTAATACTTTATAAGTCGACTAAGCTAAAATTAAAATTTATTTCTACTTATTATTTTCAATAATAATTATTCGCTTTGAAATTATGAAGCAGAAATGCTTATGTAAATGCTCAGATATTTTAAGAAAAATTTTTCACATAAGCGAGTTTATAACTTTTTGTAAAAAAATAATCAGTAAATTAGTTATTGCTTAAATTATAAACTTAAATATCTTAAGAAAAACGGAAAATTTGGGAAGTTGTATTTTTTGCTTAACAATATTTTAATTTGATTATATTGTATACCTAATTATTATAATATATGTAAATCAGATTGTAATTAAAGTTATGGAAACTAGTATATTGTTATTATTTATTTTATAAAATTATGATTGCAAATTTATGTGATAAATAAACCAGAAAATCTGTAAAAATTATCTTAAAATTTTGAATGCTTAATAATTCATAAAATATTGAAAATTACAGTTGCATTTATTTATAAAATGAACTACATTTTTTACTATTTGAATGTTTCCTTTGATGATTTCTTTATTTTTTATTGTTTAATTTTTTTGAGAGTATCTTCTTGCATAAATAAGTGCAGAGGGGGTTTTCCTTATAAATTTGAATACCATTTATTGAAAGTATCAAGCATTGGTGATCAAATAGCTTGTGTTACACTGTAATAGTTAATAGATTTTCAATAGAATTCTGTCTGCGCAATCGACTACAGTCTTTATATTCCTCATGTGATAAAAAAGGTAAAAACAGAAATCAATCTACCAGAATCATAAAATTTATAGATTGGTCTAATCATTAATATTATTAGTTTATTCTTATTTCCAATATTATTTAAATTATTAAATATCCAAATATGTGTCAGACATTTTACTGACACAATCACTATTATGTTATACAAATGTATCACATATTTTTAAACATTTTACTATAGATTATTTCCAATTTTTAACATACTCCAATGTAAAAAAATTAAATATATATTGCATGCAATATATTAGGTATAGGTTACATAAAATATATTAAAAGTTTTATTTATCTTACATAATTTACATATTTCAATAAAATAAATTTTATTTATAATAATACATATCATAAAATTACTATTATAATGTTACACGACATTTTTATGACTCATGTGTTAATAGACTTCATATAAAAAATGTGACTTATAATAAATATTTATAATAAAGATAGAATGCAATATGAGCTACATTTAGAAAACAGAATATTTAAAAAGAACTTGAAGTCTGAGAATCATATCCTTTGACTAAGAAGACAAAGTGAGAAAATAATGCATTTGTGTGTGGTTTAGATCTCATTGTGAGCATGCATAAGCTATGACTTCAAAGATTGGAGAATTGTTGGATAAATTTTATTAAATCAATGCTAACAAAAAAGTATTTTGGTGGACTTTTTTTTTAATCTTGCGGTTTTCATTTCTCTTAATGAATTTAATTTTACTTCGAGAAAATGTAATAAGTCACAGTAATAATGTAAGAACCGATGCAGAACGGCATTATATAATATTCTAACTAATTATCGTAAATTACGGAAATAATTACAAAAATGACGATAACGCAAAATTTATGCGTGAAAATTAATTAAACTTATACACATTATGCAACACATGAGAAGGTACAAGATAGCATAAAAAGAAATCATCAGGCAGTTATGTTATAAAAATTAGCATATATATATATTAGTTTGGGGAAAAAGTTATCCATTATTTTTTCGGTAGACGTTAGTGATCACTATCTTGTGAGGATTCTATCAAACGATTTCAAATTTATGCTCATTGGAAAGGTGACATTTGACACTAAAATATTCTCTTGGGGTTTTTTGTTTGATTAATTCAGTTACGAGTACAAGGTTTTAAAAATAGAAGACAACAAACAGAAAATTCGATACATTTTCGTTTTTCTCTTGTAACGGCGAAAAAGATAGCCGGGTGGCTAAAATTGTGAAAGGTGTTTATCGTCCTATATAAGACTGTAACAACCAGTTACGTACAATTTTTGTTTCGTCGATTCCGTTCGGGTATTTTTGATGTTAGAGATGCACCTCGCATGGATACAACATCGTCGAGAATGTCTATAAAATATCAAAAATTATCAGACTTGACAGCATGTCAGCAGTCGTAGCTTCGCACAAGACCTAAAAATCTACATGAAAACTGTTTTAAACCTTTTTACAAAGTGAATCCAAACGAAGTTACAAAAAGTTCACGTAAAAATAATGGATTTCTTTTTCCCCAAACTAATACGATGAACAAATCGGAGTTTTAAGTTTGGTAAAGGAAAAGTATTTTAATATGCGGTAGGAGGTCCCTGAGAAGGAATACAGCTCATACAGTGATGTTTGATGCTATCTTTATTATTTATTTAATTTTTTGCTATAGAATGTATTACAGTGGCAGTACTGCTGTCTTCGTAAAGGAAATTGAAATTTTACTGCGGGTATATAGGCTTTATTTTAAATAGACTGCCGCTAAAAGTTCACAATGAAAGGGTTTGCTCATTTTTACTTTTTACATATTTGAATATTATTTTACTTGATATTTGTGATTTTTAATTAAAACCACATAGTAAAAAAGCATTGTTATTTAAGATATTTTTCTATAATACACAATGGAAAAATTTATTTCCAGTAATGAAAGAATGTTTTTTATGCTATAGAAATATAGCAGTAATATTTAATGTAGAGATTTTACAGTTTTTTTGATGGGGATAAATAATTTGAATACCCTTTTTAATTTCCATAAAATATTTATGCTTATTGAAGAGTCGTAGCAAATTCATATTTGATACTTTAATTAAAAAATACCATTTGAAATGCATGATTTTTATTAATTGATCATTTTTAAATTCCAAAACGTGCTGTAAATTTCAATTTTAATTAATAATTTACATTGAATTTTATTTATATTTAACATAAATTTCGTTTTTCATTAAAAATAGCGTTCTTTCTCAGTTAATTATATTTAAAACTAGCTGTACCCGCCCGGCATTGCCCGTGCATTTAGAAAATGCAGATAAGTGAATAGCGCAGGAATAGTAGTGTAGGACATGTAGACTGTCTCTCTCTCTTCTCCCCCACACACACAACATTCTCCGTCGATAAAAAGGAACAATATATCCTAAATATTTTAAACGGAAAATTTTCCAAAAGATGGTCGCCAGAATTGTTTCTCAAAAGGAGCTGGTACAACCCCGGAATCAGCTATCGGCGAGCAGCGATCTCGAAAAGAAGTTTTATAAATAATTTTTTTAAAATTTTTCTAATTCAAAAATCGAAAATCGGGCTTCGAGGTCTGGTGGCCAGCTCCCTTGTGCTTCCGTGTAAAAAATTCCAGGTCCCTGCGTGCGATAGATTTGGCTGGAGAGCTCGGTCAGACAAACGGACAGACACATTACACTTGCTTTTATTATTATAGAAGATAAAAAAAAGTTTGATTCCTTGTAGATTTTCTTAATAACTTTGCTTAAGGAATCAAGTATTTTTGTTCATTTTCTATATTTATTTAGTTTAATGATTTTAATTAGAAATATTTTATATAAATTAAAATTAGATGTAAGTTTGATTTCCTAACGATTTCTTATTAAAAAGTTTAAGTGTATCTAATTAATTCTTCAAAGTTTTTATTTGCTTTCAAGAATTTGAGAAAACTTGAATGATAAATAAACTGCTATTCGTTTGTGCTAAAATGAATAATAATTAGAATTTCCTGAAGAATGTATTGAGTCAATAATATAGTATGAAAATGGGTACTTCTTCATTTCACCGGTGCAAGTTATAAAGTCGCCAAATGGCATTACTATGCGTAACAAAAAATCACAAAATTTCTGCTTTTTCCATCATTAACTTTCTGTTTTTTCCAAACATTTTAAATAAAAAAAAATATTTTTACAAAATAAAATTTTCAATTAACATTAAATGAATTAAATTAATGGTACAATCCTAGGAGACAGGATTCAATTTGTCACCAAAGGTCCCATACCTTTGGTGACAAACGGGAAAAAAAAGCGTCCAGGCAGAACGAAATGGCAAAATAAGAATTCTAGAAATCGTTACGTTTATCGTATCTAGTGTATCAAAGTAGGATTACCAAGAATGACAAAATTTATAACCAATTAAAATTATTCATCCCAAGGACCTAAAGCACATTTTAACCTAAGATTCAAAACACTGATGACAATTATTCGACATAATGCAAATGAATATCTAGATCTGTTATAGAAAAAGTCCTTAATAGGTGAAAATGCGCTTTAGGTCCCCTACTTGGCGCGTTTTCAAAATCGCCGATGCCATGGCGAAAATTCTACGGCTATTTCAAAGTGAAACTTAATTAGCGACCAATGAAAAGACTAAAACAAAAGGATAATTAATGAGCATGAGTGAAAAAGCGCATCAAATTCGCGAGTTGGTGAAGTAGGGGAACTAAAGTGCAATTTAACCAACAAAAGAATATGGAATTAATTTTATAATACACACATACACAATCAGCCAGTTTAACAATATAAAATTCCAAACACGAAAAACAAAAAGCATCATACTTATAACTTAAAAGGGATAAAAAGAAATTATTGGCTGTATCCCAGTGTACGGTACGCTATTTTTATACAATTAATATAATTATAGAATATACAATTAATATCATTATATAATATAAAATTATATTATTTTATACAAATAATATAATTTTATACATTATTATATACAATTAATTATAATTGTATATATGATTACCGTTGTATATATGCGTACCGTATAAGGAGCGTACCGTTCACTGGGAATTAACCGAAATTATTAAAGGCGGAAAAAATTATAAGGGTAAGTAAAGTCCAAATTTTAAAATGCAAAATTAAGATTTCATCTTGATTATTATAAGTTATTCTCTGAAACATAAATAATAACATTTTATCACTCACTCATAATTTTGGCTTCATTTTTTTTTTTTTTTATTCTTCCCTAAAAGCTGATCCTCTACTTTGTAGGTGGAGTTTTTTCTTCTCCAGGTTTCTTTTCTCCTGGTTTTCCTCCTTTATCATCAGGCTGTCCGGGTTTTTTCTCACCAGGTTTTTCTTCAGGCTTTTTAGGATCCATTTCTTCTCCCACGGGAATTAAATACTCAAATGAAAATATGTGATGAATTTTTTGCTTTAAGTAAACTATGCAGTAACGCAGCTTATCAAATCAAAATTAGAATGTGAAATTCTGCAAATTGTCTCACTTCACTCGCGTATCATATCCACGTAGCACCTTCTCACGTGGATGTTCAAACCAGCCTTTACAGTTTTAAATAACTGTAACAATTTTTACTTCTGGAAACGTCTAGAAATTTCTGTAAAGTTTGGAATAGAGGGCGCTAGTTTCTCAGTTAATAGGAAAATGGTTCCTATCATAACTTACCGCTGTTGTACTTCTTACATGTTTATATTATTGCAGACTAATACAATAATATTCCATGTTTCAAAATTGATGTCGGATTTAATATTGATAGCAATCAAAACATTAATTTATATTCAATGAAACTTACTACGTTATAGATCAACTTCGATTCAAATTAAAGTTATTTCATATTGTCAGTGCGAATGATGAAAACTTTCCGAATTTCAGTAAAAGAAATCATTATAATCATAGAGGTTGCCTTTGACTAAATTTTTAGTCAAAAAGGGAATAGTTATCCGAATTCAGCGACATTAAATGAATGAAACTTTTATTTCTTTTTTTCCAGTTAATAACAATCATGTAAAAATAGGGGAAATGGCGGCATTTTTAAACAACCAAGCTAACAACATTCAAATTAGGAATATACTTTATGGTGCCTCTTTGATTCTCGCAAAGTTGTAATCGCGATTGATCGCCAAGCCGGGCAAACCCCAATCATATTCCGATAGCAACAGGGGAATTCATTGTCTGTGCCAACAAAAATCGCCAATAAAAACGATAACCAAACAAAAATCGCCATGTTTGCCAAGGGGCCACCTTAAAGTATAGTTTTACCATAATTTGACATTGGTAACGAACAAATTTCAAATGGATAGACAGACAGACACATAACACTTGCTTTTATTATCTATCTATAACCCCGGAATCAGCTATCGGCGAGCAGCGATCTCGAGAAGAAGTTTTTTAAATAATAATAATTTTTTTTAAATTTTTCTAATTCAAAATTCGAAAATCGGGCTTCGAGGTCTGGTGGCCAGCCCCCTTGTGCTTCCGTGTAAAAAATTCCAGGTCCCTGCGTGCGATAGATTTGGCTAGAGAGCTCGGTCAGACGGACAGACACATTACACTTGCTTTTATTAATATAGATACTATTTGCATAGAAGTTCAATAATATACAAAGAAATATAATAAAGATAATGTTATAGTATAATGCAATAATATATGCATTTCTGCACTGAGCAAATAACATATCAGATTTGGACTTAATTAAATTTATTTTTATAATTGTCTCGTGGAATTTCTTAATATCATGTTTAACTGTAACTTCTCAGATAAATGATTTCCACCCACGCCTATTCGCCCACAAAAGCAGACATAATTAACACAACAGAAATTTGTGTAAATAGAACAAGTGTCATTACAACTGACATTTTTACTATTTATAATGCACATTCTAAATTTTTAAATAGAAAAATAGCGACGGAAAATAAATTAGATATCTAGAAAGTAAGCGAAATGTGTTATAGACTTTTTGCTTTGTACAAATATTGAGCAGGATACATGGATTACATTTTTTGTCTCAGTGGAGTTTTTGAAAGACTTATAACTACATACAATTTTTAGTAAGTTTTTCATTATTTTTAATGGCAACATATTATTGAAATACGCAAAATATTCAGTAGAGACGAATGTCTCGTAAATGTTAATCTTGCAGACTAATTTTTTTGCATATTTAGAACTTTTATTTTACTTTTTACATTTGTTAACATTAGAAACTTTTAATATACTTTTCTTAGTAAATATTAAATTAGTTCAATGTTATTAGAATTTTTAAAACTATTTCAATCTGCTTATAACCTTAAATTATTAATTACTTTATTTAAATGTAGATTCGTGTAAAATTAACTTTAACTATTAATTAGTTTATTTTATAAATAATTTTTCAACCTATTAATTTATTTAACTCAAACAAAAACCATATAAATGAGATTCCACGGTTTTTTTTCATATCATTTCTAATTATAAATTTCTTTATTAATTATATATTTAGAACATTATAAACTTTGAAATCCAATTTCGTCTCAGATTTGATTTAAGCCTTTTATAATAACATGAGATGATGTTGTGTCTCTGCTTTTTGTATACCCGTTTTTGGGGGTAGACCATTTGGAATTTTCCTGGTTTTCTCCCTTGTGACACATGAATACAGTCTAATATAGAAGATAAGCCTTCACGTAGGTCAATTACGTGTTGGCCTTTAAATGTCTTAGGCTGTTAGGCATTCCTTTCTCTCTCTCAATCTGGTATCAAATCAATTATTACCTAAATGTTATAAACATTATGCAGAAATAACCAGGTTGAAAATTTACGAATAATAATTTTTAATTATTGTTGAAATATTCCCAGTTTTAAACAAAATAATCCTTATAATATGTTTACTAGCAAAATAATAGTTTCTAATTATCATTAAAATATTCCTTGTTTTAAATAAAATAATTCCTATAATATGTTTACTGATACAGTAAGTATTGGTTTCTAATTATTGTTAAAATATTTCGTTTTATACAAAATAATCCGTGTAATATATTTACAATTTTGAAAACATGTGTGCTATTTGTTCATATACATTATTCATATATACCTTATTAAAATTGCGAATCATGTAATAGCTTTTTTGTCTTCCCTAAGTATTCAAAACTTTTTTTAAAAATCGAATTTAGTAAAGAAATAAAAAATTTGGTTTATTTTATGTTTTATTTTCCTTGTTTGACATTCTGTTGAAATAATCTTGCAAACTTTCATTAAAATGGCAAAAATAACTTCTGTTATGAAAGAATATCTGCAGAACTCAGTATATACTCGTTTAATTCAAAGGGAGTTGATTAAGCAACATATTTGGGGCAGAACTACTACTGCAAAACCCCTTGTGAGTGATACAAATCTGAAGAGAAAATACAATGATTTGACTCTAACGGCCGTATTCACCAAACACTGGTTAACTTGAGTGTAGCCTAACTCGGATATAACTCAACTCTAGTATGACTCGCCGATTCTTATTCACGAAGCGGGGAAATTCCCGAGTAAAACAACTTTGGAGTTAATCTAACACGACATGTAAGACGGCTTCTTATTGGCTAGCAATCTTGCACATCAATGTCAACAAACATATCTCTTAAGTCCACCATTGTTTGCTGACTGAGCGCTAACACTCTGAAATTGTAGAGTTATTCAAGGCATCCATATAGGCGAGTTAATCGCTGTTCTTGTCGTGGTGAATAACGTTTCATGACTTAACTCGCCCTGAAACCTCGTTTAACTCTAGTTGGTAAATACGGCCGTGGATCTTGGACTGCGGATCAATATATATGTGCCTTGTTTTCTGATGAGTGCTGTTTCTTTATGTCTCTCATTAAGAAGCAGGTTCATATATAGCAAACCTCTGTAAAGCCCAACAATTTGCATTGTTTTTTTCCAAAAATAATGCATAAGGATGTTTCCATAATGGTTTGATGTCCCATCTCGTTGTATGGTAAAAATTATCTGGTCATCATACATGAAAAGTCCCTACTTAACACTTTTCCCAGACCAACTGCATTTTTCAGCTGCAGATATTGTTTCTGTCTTCAAATGACAACCATCAAAAGGAAAATTCCCTGTAGTCTAACTGTTCAATGACTCCCTGTAGTCTAACTGTTCATCGTTCTTATACATAGTAATATCTGTACTCTGTTAAATAAAGAGCAAGACCTGGTTATTCTCTTGCGTCTTTCCAAATCCTAGAAATATTTCTGCTTGAGGAATGGTTCAATGAGAAGATGTACATTGAATAAGAAGAGCGTCTGCTTACCACTATACATAACTTGAATATGAATTTGAAAATTTCCATGCTATTTCAATGTTTTAACTGCCAAAAAAGCTTTCATGCCATATAGGAAGCAAAATACGTATTTTTTGTATGAATCTTACATTATATTGGGCATCCTCTGAAAACATATATTATACTTATTTTGATTTGCAGCAAAATAACCCATAAAATATATCTGATATTGAATGCAACGTAACGTGAATCAAAGAGAGTTTATAGAAAGAATTTCATTTAAAGAATAGATGGGATTTTCCAGCCTTAACTAGATATAAAGTTTATTGGAATTGTTTAAATTTCATAATAATTGTCCTTTAATAAATGTTGCTACGGTGTCAATCAAAATAAATACACACAAGTTCTCACAAATCCAATAGCACTTGATAGTATAGACAGGCTGT
Source organism: Latrodectus geometricus (assembly GCA_026290005.1). Lineage (NCBI taxonomy): Eukaryota > Metazoa > Arthropoda > Arachnida > Araneae > Theridiidae > Latrodectus > Latrodectus geometricus. The sequence goes on from JAPDSC010138028.1 coordinate 83,687, forward strand.
TGTCTTTATTTGTTAATTTAGTGTTTAATTTTTAGTACATTTAATTAAATTTAGGGTTTATTTGTTTAGTTAATATTGGGTTAAATTATTTAAATATATAAAACATTTATGCTGTTGTTTCAATTTAACAAATTAACTTTGATTGTATATATATTCTCTTTAAAGTAATACAAATGATACATATTTGCCATTATTCTTTATTTAATTTGCTGTTATTTGTAATGAATTCATAATATATTATAAAAAATACAAATAACGAAAAGCATTTATGAACATCATAGTCCATATCATCACAAATATAAGTTGTCATTAAGAAATATAATAGTATAAGTCTCTATTAAATTTCTAATGTATCTGATACTATGAATTTACTACTTTACATGTCAAACAAAAATCATCAAATAAAAATAAGTTAGAGATCAAATAAAAATAAATTGCATTTTTGTAAGCTGAAGCAATGGTTGTGCGATTAGTTTGTTAATGGCATTATTAATAGAAATATCTAGTTTATTACTTAAAAAACTTTAAGTTTTCAGTTTTCATTAATATTTTTAGAGGGAACATCAATATGAATTTGAGATTTATTATTTTCTTCAAAATAAAATCAGGAAACAAAAAAAACACGTTTTTTTTTTTTCTTGTTTTCATCAGATGTTTAATTCAAAGACTTCATGTTTGAATGAAGCACCTGCAGAGCATCTGTGAAAAAGCAATTGATCTTATTCAGGTGTTTCATACAAAAACTGACAGCTTATAAACAACAATATAAAAAATATATTTTGATGTTCTGGAAAGGAAAATTAAAATAAATATGTTCCTTACCCTTGGCCTGTATACGATGAATTTGTGAATATAATTCATTTTTCATTTTATGTACTAATTGTTTTCCTTTCATAAAAGACTTAAACTACGAATAATTATTTAAAAAAAATATTATTTTCTAGCTTGAAATTTGTAATATATTTTAGTTTTTGTTCTCAAGTCTAAAACTTTTAATGTGTATAGTTTTTATTTGAATTTTTATTATTCTTTGTATGCTTTAAACACGATGAAAAAATTTGTTGGATATTTTATTTTAAAATAAATAATTCTCTGTGCAACATTTATCAAAACTGTAACAAATAAAAGTAAAAAATATATATATTCCTAAGATTCAAAAAATACATATATTACTTTTTGCAAATATATGATCTCAGTTTCCAAATATGACT
>JAPDSC010138028.1:115437-137279 GCA_026290005.1 Latrodectus geometricus
ATCTATGTAATTAATATTATTAACAAATAATTTGATATATATACATAACACGTGTTTTATGATATCAATTGACATTTAAATTTAATTAAAAAAAATTACTATTTAAGTTTAATTGCAAGATATCATAAAATTTATGATCTAAATGCATGTTTAATATGCCGTATAAATTTAGATTATGTATATATATTTCTAAATTATTTTAAGTTTTATTTCAAATTTGATTAAAATTAAGAGGTAAAAATACATTTAATGTACTCTTAAATTCTTACAATTTTAAGCTACGTGAAACTACGCTTGATTCAACATATGACAGATAATGGCTAGAAAAAAGTTTGCTAAAACAAACTTATTTAAAATCATTGATATATGAATTGAAAACAGCTGCTCATAATGGAACATAACTTAAAACAAAATGTTGAACTTTGGCTAACAATAAACATAAAGTATATTTCATTTCGAAATTTTGACAACAGCGTTTGTAACTAATTTAAGCTTTAATTAGTCCCAATTAGTCTTGGTAAAGTTATTAATTTTGCTATTGTGTCGGATCCTCCTTTTTTTCTATATTTAACATTTTATTTAAGAATTGACGATATTTACCATTATTTTTATTGTTGAAAAAAGTATTACTTTGTTCACTGCAGCGAATGTGTTTACGCTTTTTCCACTACATCGGTTATCGGAAATTCATTGAAATACAGTTGAAAGCATCTTCAAATTAAACATTTAATAACTGCATAATAAAAAAAAATACTGTAAAATTATAATAATTATAACTGTAAAATTAAAATACTGTAAAATAATTTCATATTTTAAATCGATTTGTTTTAAATGATCTATATGAGAACCTCAATTCGTAGAAAAAAATATATTTTTGACTAAGACTCAGTAAATAATTTTTCGAAACTACTATTATTCCTAGAAGGATGGGAACATGTTTCCCTAGGAATCTATATCTACTTAATAAGACAGTATAAATAAATTAAATTCTTAAAAAGTAGAATTTATAAAATATATTAAAAATTTGTTAAAGTAAAATAAATAGTTGAGAATAAGTTTTACAAACATTCTATATCTACGCAAAGCCATATTTCTTCTTTAAAGCTTTTTAATTAATTATATAATTCATTCTTCATAAATAAATGTTTTCCTTTCTTTTACATAAGCAGATATGTTTTGTCTCATCTACAATTTTAATATATACAAATAATTCCACCGATTCAAGATATCAAAATAATATTTTGATAACGAAATCCTTGTGTTCATTTTATAATCTCATTTGTTGAGCTCAGCAGTTGATTGTCTGCGCAAGTTGGAGTATTATTATGATTGGTCAACACCAGTTAATTAAACAACTATTCAGACATCTGCCAACCGCAAACTGGGTAACATTTTCTTCGTCTCGTCTAAATATCTTCGAAATACGCGGCCTAGAAGGATTGTTTTGATAGTTACTGTAATCCACTGCATGTCTGTTAGGGAATTTCTGCTTATGAAACTTTCCGAATGAGAGGGAATAAAGGGATAATTTATACAGCTGACGAAATGAAAGACTGCGTAGTTTTCCCTAAATCGAAACGTATCAATATCTTTCAAGTCTTTTATTATCGTAAGAGTAATTACATTAAATTCTTAGTGAAGTCAGAGTCTTAAAAATATAATAATTGCTAATTTAAATAAATTAAATTGATCATAATGATTATTTTTTAAAATATCAATTAAAATTCTTGAATAAATGTTACTTCTGGAAGAATATGGCAAAATTTATATGAAAAAAATTATATCTGAAAATAAATAGTTTCATTAAATATTATAAATTTTTCATTTGTTTAGTTAACCTAAGCTTAATTTTTATGTTATTAATACTTTAATATGTATGAATATATTTAATTACGACATAAATATATAAATTTTGTGCTTTAAAAATGCTTTAAAATTAAATATTGCATAAGAAAAATTATTTTTATTCAAATTTTTCATTAATAATGTGTTTTATGAAAGTGATGTCACATTAACTTACGAATTTCTAACTCATTATGCTATTAAATATATAATATTTGTATAGTATAGTACATTGTAAAATGCATTAAATGCATTATGAGAAGAATAATATATGTTTTAACTTTTTTTTTATAATATTTTAGACATAACTTGTTTTGCACTACCCCACAAATCTTAAAAGTTTTATTTTAATATAATATATGTAATTACAACATAAAAGGTATAATTATTTTATGTTATAAGTATATAAATAAACTGAATAAAAATTATATAATATTTACTCTATTTTCTTATGCATAATGGTTTAAATGCAGTTGACATTATATGCATCCAAAATATTTCTTATTTTATTTTCTTATCAAAAACTAAAATTCTGCTCATAATTTTGAATGGGATTTCTATTAAAATGAAAAGTACTATTGATCATTCTGTACCATGCTAGGAAGACGTTACCGATCGGACACTTCTGTGTGATTCTGAATCATCAATGTGTAACCTAATTTAATTCTCTTAGAAGTCTGTGTTATGTTTGCTTGATCACACCCTGTTTAAAATCTGCAGGCAAATCGAAAAGAAAATTTTTCAACTCATTGTCATAGTTAAAATTCAAAATAAATGATTATATTATTAATTGTGAGAACAATTGATTCATATAATATTTCTTTGTGAATAGTATCTCAGTCTTTAGTTTACCAGTTCGAAACGCAACTTCCCAACCCCACTAGTAGTGAATCTACGTATGATCTGCATTTCAAATCACACTTTCGAATTAGCGATCGAATTAGCTCACATCTTGCTATTGCTCAAGCGAGCTATACCTAGCCCTGAATAAGTCTTCGTAATATAGAAGCAGAGATCAAACAGAAGAACACCGAATGTGGGACCTGCCACTTCCAAAAGTATAGTTTCACTTGGAAGTTATTGCGACCACGAGATAACGAATGTGTGCCAGTTACATTTATTGAACACGACGGATCTTTGATTAAGCCGGGATTCGAACCCACTACCTCCAGATAATAAGAGTAACCTAAGAGAACTTAAAGAGACATACTAATGCAACTAATAAGTTGATATAATTTCATAGAATAGGGTGGAATAAATCAGTGAAATCTTATATATGGGGAAAAGTTTATAGATATAATTATATTTTTGTCAGCGATGAGCCTTATGAAAATCGCGCTTTCGTTGTTATTTAATGCAGTTAATTTCCATCAAAAACAAATTAAGCTTAAATCAAAATGATATGCAATCCCATCACATATTTTTCAGTTCGTTGAATAACCGATTAAGCATTTGTTTGATAATAAACTCATCATTTACGTATTTTTTAAAAAAAATTAAAAATATTATGTTTAATAAAATTACACAGATGTTCGCAACAGTCTTGTTTTAAATTTGCACCTTCGAAGGGAAAAACCCAATATTCAATAGTATAATTGGATATATACATTCTAATTTTTACGTCCACATTTATTGAGTGAGTGCTTGGGAATTTTCCAATTAATTTCATTTATAAAAATTTGCTAGTTTCAATTAAATCTCTTATATGTTCTCCAAGACCTACCTAGTAGTGTCACTGTGCTTTTTGAAATGAAAGTTTCCATATTCGATTCCAGTCACTGATGAGCAACATGAGATAGTTATTGATTTTTTTTTCAGATATATAACTGTTAATCGAGTGCTTGAGAATTTTCCAAATTTTATCTCTTGTATCCGAAAATAAGATCAAGTTTTCGAAATTCAGACCGAAAAATCTTAATACAAGTAGACGTTAAAACACTTACAATAGCCATCGTTAAGTAAGGATGTCCATTATGCAGATTCTAATATAAAAAAACTTAATTTATATGCATTAATTTTATTTAATATATTATTCATTATTTGATTCAATCCTGTCTGTCACCTTGAGGTCTGTCTTTCTGTTCAATAATTCATTGGCTCGATTCCTACTTAACATTGATACTTATAGTGAATCGAAATTCACTTAAAGTTGTTGGTGCCTACCCTTTAAACCCCTGTATCCAAAAAATGACTATAAAGTGTCAACCAAATCAACCCACCCCTGTATCTAACCTTTCTTTCTTAATTTTAATTATTTAAGTTATATTACTCTTTTTTATAAATGTTTATATTTTTATGGGGACAACTTTGATAAAATTTTTGATTTGAACCCCCAAAAAAATTACGCGCCAAATCTTGCACTTCCTACGGACTTTTTAGGGTTGCAGTTTCTTATTTTGGTGTTGCCAATTTAGGTTTTTGCGACTTTATGTTTTTGCTGTTGTCAAATTTAATATTTTCTTTTATTTTGTACCATTTTTTGAGTTTCTTTTTAAGTTTTATTTATTATTAATTATTTGTAATAAGCAAGAATCCATCTTGGCGAGAAAAAGGCGCCATAAACAAGTATTTTGTTTGGCGAGAAAAAAATGTAGCCAAATTTCTGATTTTGGGGGTATATCAAAGTAGCTCCTTTTTATGTATTAATAATTAAATAGAAAAAATACATTTAGCTGATAAAACAAAAAAAGTTTCATCAGCTTATCTCGTTTTATTTTTTTTAGAAAACAGTAAGGACAAAATTAAAGTAATAAAATAAACTCAGACATTTATATAAATTCTATAAATTTATATATTATTTTTATATATATTTACACATAAAATAAATCCTGGAAGAAATAAGCGACAACAATGATTTAAACGATTGTAAGAAAGTGTGTGAAAACAAGAAATTCAGTGAATTCCTTGTTGCCTAAAAACTGTTGCAAGAATTGGATTTCGAAATCAGACAATAAAATTGGTAATAAGGTCGAAAATCTTTGTCAGACAAAAAGAATGTTTTAAAATGAAACATTTCTATTTGACGCTGATTTAATGATTTTGGAAATGTTTGTTTGAAAGTAACTTTTGCTTCAAATGTTATTGGAATTTATAAGAATTGTCAAAACTTTGTTTCTTTAATGTTACCTAGTAACAGTATAATGGTTAAAATAGTCACTAAAAATAAAATTTTAAACTATTTCCGATTTAAAGGAGTTAGGGTAAAAGAGTTTGCTGATAAGTGTCAAATTTTTCAGGCTAAAAAATATCTACTACAATATTTTCTTTTACATCTTCATTTACTCTCTTGTTCAGTATTCTACCTCGTTGAGCATCTTGATTTTTGAAACATTGGAACTACTTCGATATTTGAACTACTTCCCTCTCCCCAAATCAGAAATTTGGCGACTTTTTTTTCTCTAAAAACAAAATACCGGTTTTTAGCGCCTTTTTTCTCGCTAAATATAAATTATTAATACATAAAAAACTTTTAAAAAACTCAAAAAATGGTACAGAATACAAGAAAATACTAAATTTGGCAACAGCAAAAACCTAAAAGCTGAAAGAACCTAAATTGGCAACACCAAAATAAGAAACAGCAACCCTAAAGAGTCCGTAGGAAGTGCCATATTTGTCGCGTAATTTTTGGAGGGCATATCAAAATTGTACCGAATAATTATTTTTTTCATATACTGCCTGATAAACATTTAAAAATTATTTTTCAATAAGTTCATGAAATCCAGATTTTTGTTCATTATTGCTTGTTTGTTTCTTATGCGTTTCCTGTTGCCTATTTCTGTTGACAGTAAAACTTCTAATCTCAGCCGAGTATTTTTGAATCATTATCAACAGACGAAGTCGACATCTGAGATAGCATTCTCCCCTCCACGGCACATCAGGCTTATTATTGTTAATTTACATAGATATATTTCAGGTTGCCCGTATCTGCTGAAAAATTCACAAAGCGTATGATCAACATCTGAGTACATTCAGCATACTGAACTTTATATATATATATATATATCAGCACAAAGGCTGGATTTCTATTTCGGAATTCTTAAATATTACTTTGAACAATTTTGAACAAAATTGCTAACGTACGATTTTTACGATAAAACTTTTTTTTATAAAGATTTATGTCACTTTTTTCCGAATACATTTTCACTAAGATTTATATACAATAATTTCCGTACAACTACATTAACATTTATTAACATATTTGTATAAAGTTTATGTAAATATTTAAGTATTAAACTTTCAATGGAATAAAATAAAATATTTTAATGTATGTAAATTAAGTTGTGTTAAGTGTAGTTACTGTCCTTGGTGGTGAAAAATGTCGTTCTCGTAAGTTTAAGAAAGTGGTTTGATACTGAAAAAACTAAAGACTATCATGCTGAGTAGACCCACGCACTTCAAAAATTCTGTATGGTCCAATGTCTTTGCGTTTTCTTGAATTGTTGTGAAAAGAAAAGTGCCAGCTCAGGTGGTTATCTCCTCACTTCACAGTTGTTCAGGTTTAGGAAGCTATCGACTTCGTTTATTGATTGCAATTGACATGAAAAAGCACAAGAAAAAGAATCGTAATACGTAAATATTATAAATTTTGGGGTGAAAATGTGCTTTAGGTCCCCTTTTGGCACGTTTTCAAAATCGCCGATGCCATGGCGAAAATTCTACCACTATTCCAAAGTGAAGCTTAATTAGCGACCAATGAAAAGGCTAAAACAAAAGAGTAATTAATGAGCATGCGCGAAAAAACGCTTCAAATTTGCGAGTTGGCGAAGTTAGGGGACCTAAAACGCAATTTAACAATTTTTTTTTGTTAATATTTTTGCCCGCCACAAAAATAATGGAAGTTGCATAAGAATAATTAGCACTCTGTTTTTCGATTCAACAGTTCCAGGGTTCAACTCCTGATTCGGGCCTGGTTATTGTAGTTTTCTGTTATTTGTACATCCCTCAATTCTCCATATGGACTTCAGTGTATCAGTTTTTCAATAGTTAATAGAGCTCTGTTCTTGAGCTTGATAAGTTGTTAGTTTGAAGCTCAGAGCAAGCAATATATGACATGTTTTCCCATATTAAAACCTTAATACCACCCATAATTTATAATAATATTAATATAAATTGTTCCACATTTTAGTGAAACTTCTTTTTATGAAAATTTTCTTCCGGGAAGTTTTTATTCTATCGATTCATGCTTAAAACATATAATTAAAAAATGAGTTATTAAATAGTTTTTATAGTAACTATTAAATACTAATAACTATTAAGAAAGTGTTGCTAATAATTTTTTGAATTCTAAAAAATTTCAGTTTATGTCGAGAGTATGTTTTTTTAAATTAATATTCTGAATCAAACTTCTCAAAATTTGTAAAATAAACTTTGCCAACAGAAATAGCTCAGTTTTGTTGACTTCCGCTGATATATTTCTTCCTCATTTTCGAAGCATGAATTTATTGTCAACGAAAAATCATTAATTATATTAGAAAAATAACATCTCATCATTCTTTTAGCGTTGCGTTGAAATGTTAAACATCAACACTTGATTTCGTGTCCATTTTTATTGAGCCCTGCATTGGTTTCGTGCGCTGTATTCTTAGTTCTGCCCGGGCCCTGATCATTAATCTTGGCGAGGATCAATATTACAACTCCAGAATTCTGTGCCGGCAGTGATGAATCGCTGACCGAGACCTTCTCTTGCCTTGGGCCGGAGTGATGGATAGGAGGAGGATGCAGGCATACAAAATTGAAAGGAAGGTCGTGCGAAAAACCTATGACCTTTTTCAGCATCGCATGTTTTCCCCATATTGCTTTGGAGTGTTCGTGCGCATTAATTTATTTAATGCTCAGCTTTTTCATTGTTTCTACTAGAATCCTTTTTATTTTTCATTGATTTTGTTTATGTGCTCATATACGTGTTATTTTAATATAACCTTACCAATTGATTATTATCTAAAACGTATGCATGTGATACAATGCAGATACAAATGCACTTCTATCAGATTTCTCTCAATATTAATGAGCATATATATATATTTAGTGTCCCACAGCCATCATCTCAACAACCTGTGGGTTCAATTCCCATATCAGGTAGAAGTATTTGCAGTGATGCATAACTTAAACTTTATTCCTCTGTCAAATTAGCTGTTATGTGAAATAGATGTACTATCGATAAGTAGTTAAATATTCTACTAATACAGTTCTATAGGTTAGTTTATGACGGACATTTTTGGTGCTCTATGCTAGTAGCTTATGTTGATGAGGATAACTGATGATCATTTTTTTCATAATTAAACACACATGCCGTAGGTACCCGCTTATAGGGTAGGCAACCATTCGCACACCATTCATACAAGGAATGGATAAAGACAGGAGCGAGAGAAAAAGAAAGTACATCCTTGCCCGAACTGGGATTTGAACCCAGGATATCCCTATCCGCAGTCAGGCACGCTGATCACTAGATAGGGTATGCGGCTATAGTTCTGAATGACATGTATTTAATGGAAAAAGTTTGTTTGTTTATGCTTCCTTTTTCACCTGCCAACACAGCCAACCACCTAGAAATTTTGAAGCACGATCAAGTGACGAGGTCGACACCTTCGCTAGCACTCTCCTCTTCACACTGCTCCGCACCAGTGGAAAGACTTCACCGCTATGACAAATTTGATTTGCCCCATTCGCCATAGGGAATACGACGAATCTTTAATTGACTCAGGGGAAGAACTCATCTCCTCCCGGTTAGGGAAAGATCCCTTTCCAAACCAAGCCCCAACGACTGAAAAATGTTTATCACTTAAAAAAAAAAAATTGTAAACCAAATTTTTAGATATTTTTTCTATTGATTGAAACTGCTAACAACATCCGGCCACCTTATAACAGTTGTAGAAATTTTAATACTTGAGTTGATGCTGTCTCATTGATATTCACAAGGGACAAATGAGTGGAGTATATATCCTGTAAAATATCAATGTACATAAACTTTCTCATACCAATGTTGTTTGGTTGGGCCTCATCAGGGATAAGTAAAAGGATATCACTCTTTGGTATATAAGGTACTGGGTTTGATCCCAGATACCGTGCATCAACGGAAGCTGAATATTGGGCTTTTGCATGCACGTCTGTCGAGGTGGCTGTTTGCGAGTTTTCTGGGTTTAACCCCATTCTACACGTGAATATGGCCTGGTACCTATGTAAAGACCCCTTATGAAGATGTTTTACGAGGGGAAGGCTAAAGTGTTTCACAATGGTTTTCCACTATGTGATGTCAAAACATTGTTTGATGGTGGTCATATATGAAACATGTTGTCTAAAAATGCCTATTTAAAAATACCTGGTCTAAGCCAGTTTATATTACTATGTAGACCTGTGGTATGATTTTTTTAAGTTATTTATTGCGATGCGTTTCTCCAAGAGTTTAGTCTTATTAACTGAAATTAATGCCGAGAAAATGACTATATGTCGCCACTGTTGTTTTAGGGTTGCTAGAAACTAATTCGTAGAGGAAGGATTCATATTTGAACCTCACTGACCCATTTAGAATCAACCATGTTTATAGATAGATGTTTATAGATAGATAACGTTAGATAGAATTGCAGAGGCCAAACATTTAACTGATATAGTTGTTAGAAATTTGTAGAAGAACCGACTCTAGTAAATTTCCCGAGTACCTTTTTTGAAATTTTAAATTCTGTACTAATTGGATTTAGTGAGTATTGCTCCAAAGATTTGGAAGAATAAGCTTTGACAGTTGGTTGGCTAATTCTTGTCAGGAAAAACTATGTGATGTCATAATCAAAATATTCTCATATTCAATCCTTAATTTGAGCTGCTGGTTAGTCATAAGATTTATGTGTATACTAAATATTTAAGAACTAGAATAACATGACATTCATATGGAGAGAAAAGTGCTCAGGCATCAAATTCGTCACACAAACTTGCTTACAACTTAGTAGTTCACATATTCCATTCTCACTTATTGTATATATATTTATAATTGTCTTGGATTCTTTTAATAAATTATGTAATTTTGCTTGTCTACGAGTCCAAAAAGTTGCGGGTTTTATACTTTCTACTTTTCAGATCATTTACCAATTAAAAATTATCGAGCGGAAGAGGTTGTTAAAAGTTCTGTAGTATAATACACTGCTGGCACCCTAAATTTCAAAACCAAGAAAGACAAGATATATCACAGCAAAATTTATTTTGTAGATAACATGTTGATCAAGCATCAAATGATTAAATTTATAGGCTCTTTTGAATTGCTGTTCCAGCCAAAATCAGTAGCCAGAGTAGCTGCCATTGTTGGAGATCACCACTCTCACAAGCCTCGACACTGATTCAAAGAGACTTTGGATGTGTTTTTGGGATACAGCAGACCAAGAAGCTTCCACAAGTTGCCAAAGTTGTTCTGGCGGGAGAGCTGGGGATATAATCTGGATCAATCTTTGAGCAACCATGGACCACTCGTTTTCTATCGGTGAAAGAGTGAGCTGGCAAGAGAATCAATTAAATCTGGTGAATGATGAAAATCCCTTGGACAATGAATGTCACTTGTTGTCATGCATTATCCTGTTACACATGGCTGTGGGCAAGCCCTGAAGGTAAGGATGGACATCCAACACCTCGGAGATGTTCTGCTGGTTGCTTAAAGTACCACCAATGCGTACTAGAGGAGTGCGAGAGTGATATCCAACACCGCCCCATACCATAAGACTCGGTGCAGGAACAGTGTGGCGGTGCATAATGCAGTCGTTCAGAATCCTCTAATCATGATGTCTCTAGAATCGAATGAGACCATCGTGGTGTTACAGACAGAAGCGTGACTCGTCAGTAAAGATAATTTCATTCCATTCTGTCTACCACTTCCTTCTTTCATCGCACTATTGGAGGTGAAGACGTCCATGGTTCTGAATCAAGGGTAGACGAAGAATGGATGGCTTGCGGACAGACCACTCTGTTGTAAACTTCGTCGAATGGTACACACATCGACGAATGCACGCTGGATGATCCGTTGCAGACCGAATGTGCTATGTTATGGTTCGTGATGTGGCTGAGCAATTCGTCACTGACATACTCACAATTTTCCTGTCATCACGTAAAGTGTTACACTGAAGTGGATGCGATTGAACACGTCGGTCCGTGGCATCCAAAGATCACATATCTGCATGACAGTTGTTTAGTTTCGTCCAAAACCACAACTGATTTCCCTGAAACATAATCCACAACCTCGATAGGTATTCTTCCTCTGTCGAACTCGGATACTGTATTAAAAAACGATCGCTGTGTTCTACGAGGCATAATTGATTTATTTTTTGAAAAAAACCAAAACCAAAACAACAAAAATGAAACATTGCCGAACTTGAAATCGTCAAAATCTGCAAGCTTTAAATAGCGATTTCAATTTGAGCTACAGGTGTGCGTCACGTGCGTCTGCTGAAAAATAACTGTCATTATCATCAATTAATCATTTGAAATAACTCACCCTTGCTAAAGCATGTTGTAAATTTCATGTTACTTGTGTTTCCTTTAGGGTGTTCATTTAGCAGAGTATATAGAGAAAAGTCCAAAATAAATTACCATTCTCGTTGCTTTATTGTGGCTCAAAATTATGTGGTGGTTGGTTGGTTTCAAATGGTTCTGTTGACAATAGTAAATAGTCCGGTTATGATTACAGTAATTAACAATTTTTCTAATAATTAATAAAAAGATGTAGAAATTTTGGGAAACATCATAAAACAAATATTTACGTTGTAAAATGTTTATATAAATATATAGTAAATGGCAGTTGAATTATCCCATTAATTATACAATCAGATTTACCAAGAATATTCACACCATAATGAATTAGTGCTTTTGCACATAATTTACCATATTTGATGATATTTGTGTATTTAAATTCAAGTAAAGCTATCGATAATTAGCGCAACTCAATATAGTAATATTAAAGTCAATATCCTTCATATAGAATTAGAGGCTGAATTCTCTCCTTTAATTTAAATGTTCTTCAGTTCGATTCCCTTTTCAGATATGAATATTTTAAGTGAGTCTAAAACCATTCGAACTATTGATTCCGGCCGAACTAACATTCGTTATCAAAGAGAAGCCCACTACAAATTAAATCATGCATACTTTTGCTAATATTCTATGAAGCATTTGTGATAACGAATCATCAAATAACAAGCTATAAACTGTATTTAAGTACATTCAGTTTATGCTTAGACTACTTTTATAGAATTTCACTCCAAAAAGCATTTAAGATACAGTATTTAGATGTAATTTTGTCTTAAATAAATCTTTCCCATAACAGTTCATTATTATTCTCATCTAACAATAATACATATTTGAACACATGTCAAAATTTCTTTCATGGAAGAAACCCAACAATTATTTTCCACTACCTCTACTTGACCTATTTCAGCAAAAAAATAATTTTCTCCCAAGAAATCCAGTTGTTTGACATCAGCCAAAGAGCAAGGAACTTGGTGAATTTGTGTAATTAAAAGATTAACCTATATGCGTGCATGTAAAATTAATCATTGTGAAGACCTGACTTCATTATTTCGGGAAGATTTTTCACTCGCCAAGTTGACAGGCTTGGCCTAGACAAACGAGCCAGACGAGTAGTCTTGTGTCTCGCTTTCTTTTCTGGAAAAGCTACCTAGTCAGTTTGTTTACCATTCATCTGTTTGGCTTCCTTTTTACCAACGAAATTGAATTACTAAGTGAAATGATATTATCTACAAAGAGAAACTACAAATAAATTTTATTGTTTTATTTATGTGAATTTAGATTTGCCGTTGTAAGCATATCAAATGCAAAACAGCCGCTTATTGTTCCTTTGATATGCTAATACAAATCGAAAGCGTTTTCTATTTATCTCGTAATTGTGTTGATTTATTATTTATCGCCAAATAAGATACATTTACTAACACATTATACATTTAATACAGTTGAAAAGCCAGCAAAAAGCTCAAAGCAACTAAAATGTTAAAAATACTTAAATCTGACAGTTTGCCTTTGTGTTTTATAGCCTTATTTAATACTGAGCCTTTGAATAAGTTAACACTATGCATTTAAAATAGCATTAAAGTATTTTTTAATTTAATCTTATAGCAGAAAATAATTTCTTTTTCTATCAATATATTTGGATAATTGTTTCCTTAATGCTTTTAGATACAAAACAAAGAAAATATATTTGTTTATTGTTAAAAAATATTCTATTTTCGAACATTCTTCCATGCAAAAACATATCGAAAGATAAAATTTGACATCATAAACTTTATAAACATTATATATATCCATTATTGCATTAAGATACTCTTTAAGTTTTTGTAATAAATTCTTTTAATATTTTTTTTTAAATGATTTTAAAGTCTTGAGATTTTGTCTTAAGATACTAAATAAGTAATTATTTTTCAACTCTATTAGATATTTATAGAAAATAATTCAATAATAAAAGTGAAATATAAAAGAAATTCCTATTTTTTGCACAAAATGATGAATACTTTTGCTATAATTATTACTTCTATTTAATTTACTAGAGAAAAAATTCAATAAAGAAATTAAATCATAATAATGAATAATATAATGAACATGAAAATCATGGTTTCTAAATGACGTAAACAAGCATATAATTTCCTTCTTTATCAGCTTACTTTTAGTATAGAAATTATTTACCAATAAACAACATTATCAATATATTTTGAACATGTTTTACTTAAATGTTATTTACATATGTATTAACTGTACTTCGTGTGCATGTATGTTTTACATTGTATGAATACTATCAAATTTATTTTTCCTATTATTGATATATTTATTTATAATATATTTTTTTAATATTATTGCAAAATCAAATTGCTGTTAGTTTATAAGGTATACAAACAAGACATTAAGGCTATCTTAACTATAAAGATTTCTAAAATTATTGTTTTTTTTATGCATGTAATGAAAGCTAAAATTTTCAAAGTAGGAACTTTACAATTGGAAAACTTATTTTTAACTGGATGGATATTTAAAGTTAATTTTAATTTGAAATTGAAAGCTGTTTATAAAATCTACACATATTATTTATTTTTTATAAAATGTGTAGATTTTTAATGGGTAGATTGGATAGCGTATGTTGAAATTAAAATTGATCTACTGAAAAAAAAAACTTTATATTTAAGAAGCTAATTACAATCAATTTAAACCTATGGTTTTTATACAGTGTTAAGTATGATAGATATTTATAATCTAAATATAAATAAAAATATATTATTTTATGTGTTTGTAATTTTTGATGACTGATTGGTATTAATTCGTAAAATAGCAATCCATTTATTGAATATTAAATGCAATTATTTTCAGTAACACTTAAGATAATAGAAAAAAAAGGAAATGCCAAACAGGCATCCTTTTTTTCATTAACCTTTCATAAATGCGTTCTTTGCTTCATTAATAATTCCATCCACAAGAAGAACTGTATATAAAAAAGTACCTAATCCCCAAAGTATATTGCTGCAGTCAACTTGCGAAGGGATATCGCTTCATTATCTTCCACGTCTTTATGAGAGAAAGAGCTGGAACGAAACATTCAAAATGTTCGCCAAGCTACCTTCATTAGAACGAGGCTTTATCCTCTTCTGAAATTTAATATCACCATCCTGCTGGGTAGTTACAGTTACAGTTTCAAAAGACTGCTGCTCAATTTTGGTCTGAGAAAATAATATTCGCCGTCGCTATTTTTCATATCTAAAATTGCTTTTCTTAAGAGCCTCGTTTTGCTTCCGGACATTTTGGATTTTTGAGTTAGAAATGTCAGTCTGGCAACGGATGAATATGTCAGACGATTTATATAAACGTTCTTTTTCGGCCATTTTACGTCTGGGACTTGAAATGTGCAAGGTTGCATAGCGCTCACTCTTAACGCTCATTTTTATCATTTTGACATATGTTTTCAAAGTTTTAACTTTCGTGTTTATAACTGCTTTAGATTTTGAAGTGGATCAGCATATTTTTTGTTTTATATTTCTTATTTCTCATTCCTAAAATGAGTTGACATTTACTGCAGTTCAAAGAAAGTTGAATGCAGTTAAAGAAATGAAAATTATTTTACTTTAAGTCAAAAGTTTAAGTATTTTTAAACTTCTTTTATAAAATATTGCTAATAATTTTGAAATCTTTAATATTGGAAAAGAATTTTGAGATTTAAATAAAATCTTTGAATATGTTCATGTTAAAATTTGTTTGGATATATTTGTTCTTAAAAAATCTTATAAAAATTTCTTAGCATGTTTTTAATACTTTATAAGTCGACTAAGCTAAAATTAAAATTTATTTCTACTTATTATTTTCAATAATAATTATTCGCTTTGAAATTATGAAGCAGAAATGCTTATGTAAATGTTCAGATAATTTAAGAAATATTTTTCACTTGAGCGAGTTTATAATTTTTTATAAAAAACAATCAGTAAATTATTTATTGCTTGAAAACTGTTTCGCTTGAATTATAAATTTAAATATCTTAAGAAAAATGAGAAATTGAGTTTTTTGCTTAATAATATTTTAATTTGATTATATTGTATACGATATTATTATAATATTTGTAAATCAGAGTGTAATTAAAGTTATGGAAACTAGTATCTTGTTATTATTTATTTTATAAAATTATGATTGCAAATTTATGTGATAAATAACTCAGAAAATCTGTAAAAATTGTCTTACAATTTTAAATGCTTAATAATTCATAAAATATTGAAAAAGACCGTTGCATTTATTTATAAAATTAACTACATTTTTTACTACTTGAATGTTTCCTTTAACGATTACTTTATTCTTTTTTGTTTAATTTTTTTAGAGTACCTTGTATAAATAAGTGCAGAGAGTTTTCTATATAAATTTGAATACCATTTATTGAAAGTATCAAGCATTGATGATCAAATAGC
Organism: Latrodectus geometricus; assembly: GCA_026290005.1. Taxonomy (NCBI): domain Eukaryota; kingdom Metazoa; phylum Arthropoda; class Arachnida; order Araneae; family Theridiidae; genus Latrodectus; species Latrodectus geometricus. Next base: position 131,190 of record JAPDSC010138028.1, read on the forward strand.
TTGTGTTACACTGTAATAGTTAATAGATTTTCAATAGAATTCTGTCTGCGCAATCGACTACAGTCTTTATATTCTTCATCTGATAAAAAACGTATAAACAGAAATCAATCTACCAGAAACATAAAATTTATAGATTGGTCTAATCATTAATATTATTAGTTTATTCTTATTTCCACTATTATTTAAATTATTAAATATCCAAATATGTGTCAGACATTTTATTGACACAATCACTATTATGTTATACAAATGTATCACATATTATTTTAAACATTTTACTAGAGATTATTTTCAATTTTTAATATACTCCAATATAAAAAAAAAAAAACTAATTATATATTGCATGTAATATATTAGGTATAGGTTACATATAATATATTAAAAATTTTATTTATCTTACATAATTTACACATTTCAATAAAATAAATATTGTTTATAATAATACATATCATAAAATTACTTTTATAATGTTACGTGACATTTTTATGACTCATGTGTTAATAGACTTCATATAAAAAATGTGACTTATAATAAATATAATAAATATTTATAATAATGATAGAACACAATATGAGATACGTTTAGAAAACAGAACATTTCGAATGAATTTGAGGTCTGATAATCATATCCTTTGATTAAGAAGACTAAGTGAGAAAACAATGCGTTTTTGTGGTTTGAATTTCATTGTGAGCAGGCATAAGCTATGATTTCAAAGTGTGGAGAATTTTTGGATAAATTTTATTATATCAATGCTAATGGCAAAGTATTTTGGTGGACATTTTTTTTAATTTTACGGTTTCAATTTCTTTTTAATTTTACTTCGAGAAAATGTAATATGTCACAATAATAATGTAAGAACCGAAGCAGAACGGCATTATATTATATTCTAACTAATTATCGTAAATTACGGAAATAATTACAAAAATGACGATCACGCAAAAATTTATGCGTAAAAATTAATGAATCTTATACACATTATGCAACACATAAGAAATACAAGATAGCATAAAAAGAAATCATCTGACAGTTATGTTATAAAAATTGGCATATATATACAATGAACAAATCGGAGATTTAAGTTTAATTAAGGAAAAGTATCTTTAAGGGGGGGGTGTAGGATCCCCCTGAGAAGCAATACAGCTCATCCAGTGATATATGATGCTCTCTTTATTATTTATTTAATTTTTTGCTATAGAATGTATTACAGTGGCAGTACTGCTGTCTTCGTAAAGAAAAGTGCTTATTTCAAAATTTTATTGTGGATATATAGGCTATATTTTAAATAAACTGCAGTTAAAAGTTCACAATGAAAGAGTTTGTTCTTTTTTTATTTTTACATATTTGAATATTATTTTACTAGATCTTTGTAGTTTTTAATTAAAACCACATAGTCAAAAAGTAATGTGATTTAAGATATTTTTCTATTACAAACAATGGAAAAATTTATTTCCTGTAATGAAAGAATGTTTTTTTTATGCTATAGAAATATAGCAGTAATATTTAATTTAGATATTGCAGTTTTTTTGATGGGAATAAATAATTTGAATACTATTTTTAATTTCCATAAAATATTTATGCTTATTGAAGAGCCGTAGCAAATTTATAGTTGATACTTTTATTAAAAAATACCATTTGAAATGCATGATTTTAATTAATTGATCATTTTTAAATTCCAAAACGTGTTGTAAATTTCAATTTTAATTAATAATTTATGTTGAATTTTATTTATATCTAACATGATTTTCGTTTTTCCTTAAAAAGTGTTCTTTCTCAGTTAATTATATTTACAATACTATTTACAAAGAAGTTTAATAATATACAAAGAAATATAATAAAGATAATGTTATAGTATATTGCAATAATATATGCATTTCTGCACTGAGCAAATAACATATCAGATTTGTACTTAATTAAATTAATTTTTATAATTGTCTCGTGGAATTTCTTAATATCAATATTCTTAAATGATTCTCACCCACGTATATTAGCGCACAAAAGCAGACATAATTAACGCAACAGAAATTTGTGTAAATACAACAAGTGTCATTAAAACTGATATTTTTACTACCTATCAGGCGCATTCTAAATTTTTAAATAGAAAAATAGCGACAGAAAATAAATTAGATATCTAGAATACAAGCGAAATGTGTTATAGACTTTTTGCTTTGTACAAATATTGAGCAAGATATATGGATTACATTTTTTGTCTCAGAGGAGTTTTTGGAAGTCTTATTTTACCATAAACATACCATTTTTAGTAAGTTTTTTATTACTTAAATAAGTTTTAATAGCAACATATTATTTAAATTCGCAAAATATTCACTAGAGGCTAATGTCTGGTAAATGTTAATCTTGCAGTCTGATTTTTTTTCCATATTTTAAAGTTTTATTTTATGTTTTACATTTGTGTTAACATTAGAAATTTTTTTAATATATTTTATTTTGTAAATATTATATTAGTTCAATATTATTAGGATTTTTAAAATTATTTAAATCTGCTTATAATTTGAAAGTATTAATTACTTTATTTAAATGTAGATTCGTGGTAAAATAGATTTTAATTATTAATTAGTTTATTTTATAAATAAGTTTTCAACATATTAATTTCTTAAATTCAAACAAAAGTCATATGAATGAGATCCACGGTTTTTTACATATTATTTCTCATTATAAATTTCTTTATTAATTATATATTTAGAACATTATAAACTTTGAAATCCAATTTCGTCTCAGATTTGATTTAAGCTTTTATAATAACATGAGATGATGATGCGTCTCTGCTTTTTGTTTACGCATTTTTCGGGGTAGATCATTTGGACATTTCCTGGTTTCCTCCCTTGCAATACATGAATACAGTCCTATATCGATGATAAGCCTCAAGTAGGTCAATTACTTGGAGGACTTTATATGTCTTAGGCTGTTAGACATTCCTCAATCTGGTATCAAATCAATTATTACCTAAATGCTATAAACATTATGCAGAAATAACCAATAATAATTTTTAATTATTGTTGAAATATTCCCAGCTTTAAACAAAATAATGCTTATAATATGTTTACTAGCAAAATAATAGTTTCTAATTATTATTAAAATATTCCTTGTTCTAAAGAAATTAATTCCTGTAATATGTTTACTGGTGCAGTAAGTACTAGTTTGTAATTACTGTTAAAATATTTCGTTTTATACAAAATAATCCATGTATTTACTATTTTGAAAACATACAAGCAGTTTGTTCATATACATTATTCATATATACCTTATTAAAATTGCAAATCATACAATAGCTTTTTGTCTTCCCTAAGTACTCAAAACTTATTTTTAAAATCAAATTTAGAAAAGAAATAAAAAATTTGGCTTTTGTTTTATATTTTATGTTTTACTTTCCTTGTTTAACATTCTGTTGAAGTAATCTTGCCAACTTTCCTTAAAGTGGCAAAAATAACTGCCGCACTGAAAGAATATCTGCAGAACTCAGTATATACCGTTTAATTAAAACGGAATAGAATAAGCAACATTTTTGGGCAGTCCAACAACTGCAAAACCCCTTGTGAGTGATGCCAATCTGAAGAAGAAATACAATGATAAGACTCTAAATATTGCACTGCGGATCAATATACATGTGCCTTGTTTTCTGATGAATTCTATATATTTATATCTCTCATTAAGAAGCAGGTATATATATGGCAAACCTCTGTAAAACCCTACAATTTACATTGTTTCTTTCCAAGAGTAATGCGTAGGATGTTTCCATAATGGTTTGATGCCCCATCTCGTTATATGGGGAAGATTATCTGGTCACCATACACAAAAAAATCCACTTTTGGCAGACCAACTGCTTTTTTCAGCTGCAGGCATTATTTCTGTCTAGAAATTACAGCCATCAAAAGGAAAATTCCCTGTAGTCTAACTGTTCAATGATTTTTGCGGTGGCATGAGAACTCAGATGCAAACCTTTCGTGGTCTGCTTGATCATCGTTTTTAAACATCATAATATCTATATACTGTTTGTCAAAGAGCAAGACCTCATTATTCTCTTGCGTCTCTCCAAATCCTAGAAATATTTCTGCATAAGAAATGGTTCAATGAGAAGATGTGCTTTGAATAAAAAGAGCGTCTGCTTACCACCATACATAACTTGGATATGAATTTGAAAATATCGATGTTATTTCAATGTTTTAACTGCCAAAACTGCTTTCATGTCATATTAGAAGCAAAATATTTATTTTTTTGTATGTATCTTCCATTATATTGGGTATCCTCTGAAAACATATATTATACTTATTTTGACTTATTGTGACTTATAGCAAAATAAACCGTAAAAGATATCTGATGTTGAATGCAACGCAACGTGAATCAAAGATAGTTTATAGAAAGAATTTTATTTCTGGGATTTTCTAGCTTTAACTGGATATAAAGCTCAAGCTCACTCTTGTTGGAATTCTGCTTTAACTTTTCATAATGATTTTCCTTTAATAGATGATGCTACGATGTCAATCAAAATGCACACAAGTTCTCGAGAATCCAATAGCACTTGATAGTGTACACGAGCTGTTGTCTTCATTTGTTAATTTAATATTTAATTTTTTGTACATTTAATTAAATTTAGGCTTTATTTGTTTACTTAGTAATGCATTAAAATAGTTAAATAAATATAAACATTTATTCAGTTGTTTCAATTTAACAAATTGACTTTGATTGGTCATTTTTTGCAGTTACATTTTGGTGGATAGAAGTGTGTATGATATATATCAATAAAATTGTCATCTTTGTTAACCCCAAATTATTGTAATTCAATGTTCAAAGGTTTAAAATCGGTTAGACTATATTTTTGGGTGCCCTTTTGATTCTCGTTAAGTTGTGATCGCGATTGATCACCAACCTGGACAAAACCGACTCGTGTTCTGATTGGTTTGGATCCTGTCGAGGCTCTGATTGATTACCTGTTTGCATTGAAATTGGCGCGAACAGGAATGGCACCAAAAAAAAAAAAACAACCAAATTCGCCAAAGAGCACCCTAAAGTATAGTCTTACCCTTTGATTGTATATATATCCTCGTTAAAATAATATAAATTTTACATAATTTGCCATTATTCATTATTTAATTTGTTGTTATTACTAATGAATTCAGAATATGTTATAAAAATAGAAATAACGAAACACATTTATGAAAATCATAGTCCACATCATCACAAATACAAATTGTCATTAAGAAATCTAATAGTATAAGTCTCAATTAAATTTGTAATGTATCTGTTACTATGAATTTACTGTTTTACATGTATTAGAGATCAAATAAAAATAAGTTACATTTTCTTGTAAGTTGAAGCAATGGTTGCGCGGTTAGTTTGTTAATGGCATTATTAATAGAAATATCTAGTTTATTACTTAAGAAACTTTAAGTTTTCATTAATATTTTTAGAGGGAACATCAATATGGATTTGAGATTTATTATTTTCTTCAAAATAAAAGCAGGAAATAAAAAAAAACACGTTTTTTTTCTTGTTTTCATCAGATGTTTAATTCAAAGATTTCATGTTTGAATGAAGCACCTGCAGAGCATCAGTGAAAAAGCAATTGATCTTATTCAGGTGTTTCATACAAAAACTGACAGCTTATAAACACCAATACAAAAAATATATTTTGATGTTCTAGAAAGGAAAATTAAAATAAATATGTTCCTTACCCTTGGCCTATATATGATGAATTTGGGAATAGAAATCATTTTTCTTTTTATGTACTAATTGTTTTCCTTTCATAAAAAACTTAAACTATGAATAATTATTTAAAAATAAAATATTATTTTCTTGCTTAAAATTTGTAATATGTTTTAGATTTTTTTCCCAAGTCTAAAATTTTTCATGTGTATAGGTTTTATTTGATTTTTTTTTGCTTGCTTTAAATACGATGAAAAAATAATTTGTTAAACATGTTATTTTAGAATAAATAATTCTGTGTACAACATTTATCAAAACTGTAACAAATACAAGTAAAAAATATATATATTACAGTTTTCAAATATATAACTGCAGTTTCCAAATCTGACTGTGACTTTCATTTATATATATATATATATATATATAATATTTGGA
>JAPDSC010138028.1:152279-172429 GCA_026290005.1 Latrodectus geometricus
AGAATTAATAATAACACATCCGATTGAAATTTCAGATAAAGTGTGGCATCATAAAATTCTATAGTTTGATACATAAAAGTAAACATATTAAACAGTAATTTAATTTACACAAATCAAAATAATGTTCAGTAACATATAAGAAAAAATCAAGTTATATATTTGCAAAAAATAAAACGAAATGAGGTCTAGAATGTTGTAAAACTGTCTTTAGCTACAATTTTGTTATATAGTGAAAACGGGATTTTTTACACCTGCGTTCTAATACAGTTCCGACTGGTGACATTGTGAAAAAGGAGAAATCCCATTCGATGCTAAGATCGATAATAGTAATTTTCAAAAATTGATATAAAATTGTTATTATTTTATTCTTTCAAAAAAATAACGTAGTAGGAATGTAGAAATAAAAAAAAAAAATTCAATGCCACGATGTGGGAATCCATACCTGATAATAAAGAAGAAATGAGCCACACATTTCTTTTTTGAAGCAAAAATGGCTATGATTTGTGAAATGTTACATCACTTAAGTTACATTGAGGTATACATAAATTTATTGGTAATTCAAATCAAAGTTGCTTATTATTTTAGTTAATTACAAACGATATTATCAAATTGAAATATAGTTACATAGGACTGAAATTTTAACTGATCTACACGTGTATCCATTATGAGTTCCAAACTACATATTGTACGGCTTTAAATTATCATGCTTCACTATAAAATGTCTACATAGGAAAAATTATGGTGGTTCATAAATAAATATCGGAATTACTTTTTTTTAAGTAATACAGGCACTAATTTCTCTTTCATAATTTATGACTAATATCCTTTAAATAAAAAAACAAAATATCAACTATGTAACATGTAAAGATAAAAAATAAAAACAAATAATATATTTTAATGTCTCTTAAATAGGAAGGTTATGAAAAGAAGAGTTTTTTTAATAGAAGTAAGAAATACTTACTTCAAACTTTTATAAGTTCCAGAAACTGTAATGTACCACGATTGATGATATTATAGTTTCTACAGCAAAAGTTTCAAAATAGATATATAAACAACTTATTAGATATTTTATAGTTTAAATTTACCTATAAATTACACCAAAGACAGTTTTAATACGTTGACAATTACTATGTTACTCTCAAAATCAGGCTTTTAAATATTGTTGTGCATCAATATCAGAACCTTAATATATATAATTGAGATAAATCTAGTATATTTACTCAGACGCACTCTCGATTTGTTCTGAACCTGTTATTTCAATTTCAATTTGATATGAAATTTGCTTTATGATCATTTTTATGATTCCTTGCTTGTTTTAACCAGTCATTGGTTTGATTCATATGGATTTCTTTCTGTTGTATTTTCTTTTTTACATTGACCTTCTCTCGTCCATATGGTACATGATTTGTTTATCAGAATTGCAATAAACGAATACAGATATTATTAAAATTCCAATTTATTTATGAAGTTATATATGAATATTTAAAAAGAAATAATTTAAATATTATATCTCATTAATGTAGTGAATAAATAAGGATGTTTCTGCACAAATTTCTTGATCCCAGCATGCTTCAAATGCATACAAGATTAATATACTTTAAGCTTTGTTTAGTTTAGTTACATTTCCATGGTTATTTTATCGTGATTTGGCAAACTATACCAGGACATACTGTTTTAAGGGGGTTCTCAAATCACAATGAACATCTACATTCGAAGATAAAAGTGAGGCCACAAATGGTTAAGATGAAACCTAGAGTATTAATTATTCAGTTACTATATTTTGGCTTTAATTCTTTGTTGGGTTAAACACGAATAATTCCAGAATCTAATCTGTTACTTTACAGATCACATTCCTAACCATTTCATTTGCCATTAACATTCTAGTTTTACTCTTTATTCTATACTGCCATTCTTCTTAACATCATCCGTTGATCATATGTCAAGAATATGTAATACATGTTTGACTAAATCAAGGTTTATGGTTATTTAACTTTATTCTATACTCCGATGTTGATTAAACAGCTCGACTGTGACAAAAGTCTGTAAAGTGTTGTTGCATTCCCCCGTGGTCAGCAGAGCTAGACTAGTTCCATGAGTGTGCACACCATTAAAAAGCCCAGCACTGTAAGCAAGTTTTCGGTCAAATCCTTCCTAGAGGGACCAAGGCACTCAAGAATATGTTCTGGAAAAGCCTGTTCAGTTGAACACTTGGAGCAAATGTCAAAATTCTTTGAACCCTCTGAAAATTTTATAGTTTTAAGGTGGCCACTTCTTAAAGAGGCGAGAGTAGTTTTTTCCATTATTTTTGTCTAATTAAGGTTAACGTTTGCTTAACTTTGTGCCTATATCATGGCAAAGTGTACTAACTAAATATGGTTGAATGCATTTCTACCTAGTTAATAACAATGAATGTCTCAACTTTTCAATATGGTTGCTATAGTGGTTCAGAATCTATTTTAAACTCTGAATAATGTTCGAAATATTAAAAGAGATTCTAAACACACATTTGTAAGGAATGTAAATATTCTTATAAGAAGTATTTACATTACTTACAAGCCCATACATTATATCTTTTTTCTCACCTCAAACAAGACCTAGTTACTATGTTTTTGCTTGTTTGTCTCCATATTATCGTTATCTAGAATTCTTTGATATCATTAGAAATATTTCATAGCATATATGAACAATATTTAAACAGAATTGAATCACATTTTACATTAAAAAGTCTTAACAAATGTATACAGAATAGCTCTCGTTCTTAACTTTTCTGCACTAACTTCCGATGTTTAAATTAATGCGATAGTCCATTTAAATAAATAAAAAAATTGAAATTTCATTTAAGTTTAAGGAAAATTTACTATATCTGATACTGATTTGATCAAAAAAGGAATTAAAAAAAAACATTTAAAAAAAAAAGCTGTATTTCTAGCTTTCAGAAATAATTCATACTATCTAATCAAAATATTAGGTTTTGCTTACAATTATTTGTAGTGCATTTAAAATTACATAACAAATAAAAAAATTCTCATAAGTTTGAACAAAGTATTACAATGATATTTTAATCGATAGTCTTTCTTTTACTTGTTTGTTTCTTCATTTACACACAGTAATGAGAAAATGCTATGCATAAGTAGATATTTATTTGGTTACAAATGTATTTTAGTTGAATATATAATAAGATGTCGACATCGAATGGTTACTAAAAAGAAAATGGTTACATATATTTTGTAATCGTAATCGATTATGCTACGTCATAAGTCATGCTGGCCAATGATTCAAGATTCGTCTGATGGACACACTGGTCGAGGGCAACACGCAGGCCATTTGCCTGTGCCTTGTACTGTTTCACATTCAGGAGCATGGAATTCTGGACAGCTGAAAATATTAAAAAAAATAAAATAAATATTAGAAATTTAAAAACTAAAAAGTTCAATACATTGATATAAAATTATTCTGAAAATTAATTAGCTTATTAAAATTATTTTTCTTCAGCTTTTCCTCTGCTCAAATTTCAATTTGCAAAAGAATTTACACCATAAAATCGAGTTCTCTTCATTCGCAATAATTTACATGGCGCAGCTTGTCCTTTTTGGACCTTGCGTCATAAAATCCAACCAACCAGACACTAATTTATATTTAGAATGTAATAAATATTTTAAGTCTTTTTTCTACAATTAAAACGATTTTTAATTGTTTCTTTTAAAAAAATTAATTGTGCTTTCAAGACATCTTGAATTTGGAATAGGCCGTGAAACACATTTTATAAAATGTTCAAATTATTTTGCTACTTTAGAGAAAAAGCGTTTGAAGCGCCACAAAACGTAATTTTGATTAAATAAATTTTTATAAATTTTAACTAATTTCCTCTTCGAAATTTTATTTAGGAGACTATTTTAACCAGAATCTAGAGTTTCAATATATTCTGGAAAACTTAACATCCATGCAAAAGAAGTTTGTTTGATTTCTTTATGTTATATTTTGTTTTATCCACATTTCCCATTAAGCTACCGCAAAAAGATGTTTGAGCATTAAAAAATACGTCTTTAATACCATTATAGAATGCTGTTTTTAAAGATCAATTTTCCTGAAATAAATTATACTTTTTAAGCTTAAAATAAATCTTAGATATCTATGATATACTTGATTTTTCTAGACACTTTTAGCTCGTTTTACAATGCATGTCTCAAAGCTAATTTAGTCACGTTGGCAAGTAAAAAATTATTGTTAGGTGTTTAATTCAAGGAATCGTTCGTTCAAATACTATCTCGGATATAAATATATACAGTGATTCGGAATCCACTTTAAGGGTTTTGAACATTAATTAGCATTTATTTTAGAAATGTTTCCATTGAACGACAAACATTATTTTCTAAACCTCTATTGATTGTCTCTCTGTACGATTTTATGCAAATGGAGCATATTCAATCAGAATTTAATACTTAAGTGAATTCCTAATCACTGAGAACATTCACTTTCGAGTGGGAATCAAACCCATGAACTGTTGAAATGAAAACCATATCGCAAACCCATTAATTTCCCGGTCAATAATTGAAAAATTGAATAAAATTTACCGCATACAAGAGCACCACAAATAGTGCTCTTGTAAGCGGTAAAGAAGCTTCTTTAGCACCAACTCCGTCTTGGCGCAGTATGTCCTCTTTTGGACTTTGTGCCATAAAACCCAACCAATCATCTTTAGCACAAATGCATCGAAAACCATTGAATTAAAAATTTACGCATTTCAGACAAAATATGTATATTTACATGAGTGCCAATAATAATAATGTATTATTTGCTTTAATAAAATGCTATGTCACTAAAAAGTAGAGATGTTAGTTAATTACTTACCCGACACTGGAAAAACGATTATGGCCATCACATGTAGTTTTTTCGCAAGGAAATTCAGAGTAGAAATTATGTCCGACTTCTACTCGTCCCTCAGGTGTCTCACAGTATCCTTAAATTTAAAAAATAAAAAAAAAACCTTGCATATTGTTCTATTTACTAAGAAAATCAATATTTACAAATATAATATACAATAGATTTCTTTTTAATGTAAATCTGATGATAGTTTGAAAATGATGTAGAGAATACAGTAAATATTGATATTACGCAAAAATATAGATTAAGTTTGTTTATTTCAATAAGTTTACCACTTTCTATTTCTGCTGACGGATTCTTCTAAACTGAGCCAAAAAATATTTAATGTTAAACCGATGCCAAATTACATTCTAAAAGTGATATTTCCATTTCTAACATGCTCTCCATTTCATGCTATACTAGTGGAAAGACATTGGTCACAAAGAAACATTAAGAGTATATGATCTATCAGTATAACATTCTTTTCCAAAATAAAATTTTCAATCGATTATTCCCTGAAATTTAAGAATCAATATTAAGTATGGATATTATTAAGATATGTTTATGGATTTCTAATGTATCAAATTTCTAAATGGTTTCTTAATTTTGAAGGACTGTCCAGAGACGAAATCGACACATGAGTTTTCACTCTCCTGTCCAAAGCAGCTCACTCATTGTATGGATCATTATTCGTGTATGGATCAAATCTACTTAACACGAATGATGCTTTTTTATATTGGTATATCGTAGCCTATATACTTAAAATATACACGTGGTCCTTATATAATAAACGTTGGTGTAGTGGTAGCGTTTCCCACTCCCAACGTTCAAGTCCTAGGTTCTATCCTAGGGAAGGGCAAGTTCAACTCAGACTCTCATACCTTCAGAGGATTGATATCAAGCATGCTTGGTAACTAAGCAATAGCAGTTTCGTGTTCGGCTGATCACCTTATCAAAACATGTGCGTCGCATCTTTATCTAGAGCCCGCGGTCAAGAGGAGATATTGGGCTCTGTAGGTCTTGGTCCCTCGATAGGCTCCACAATGTTGAGTTTAATTACGTAAAAAAACAAATCTATGCCGAAACAACTGAAACTTCGACGACCATTTCTTATAAACCTTTAATAAAAAAAAAATTATTTTCTTTATTGCTATGAATTTTTTTAATTTAAATGGAGGATGTTTTTTTGGAAAAAATGATGCAGGACTTCTTTACCTATCTTTGAAAATCTTAAATTTTCAAAGATAGATAAAGAATATTTTTATATAAAATTTATTTTTATATTTATATTAAATATATTTTTTTTATAATTTTTTGTAAAAATAATATGTAAAAGGCTAAGTGTATGTTGAATGCAGTAAGTATTTTAATAAAAACACAAGTAATTTAAAATTATTTTCACAAAAAATTTGAAAGTATTAAATTTTGAAAGATACATCTGTTTCCAGAAGGCAATACAGAAATAAATGAAGGTAGAATTCCTAGATGCTTTTGTACATTTTTCATTTTTGGTCGAAGACATTCAAACGAATTAACTAACGTCATAATTGAAAAAATAGAAGCTTGTCAGATGAATTTTTTAAAAATACATGATTTATTTTTGCATATAATTTAGAAATAAAAACAATTAAAATAAGTGCATTGATAGCTATTAAATTATGTACTGCTTTGTATTATTAATAATGACTTCATCTATCTAAATGTTACCTTAGAAAATAAATTTAGTTTTCATTACTCTATATCTAATAGTGCTACTATTTTTATATAGTATTTTAAACTAATTGTGTGTGATTTTTTTTATAAGTCAAAACGCATTGAGTGATTTTGCCATTTAGCCTTGGCCTTTCCTCATTAAGAGGTCAGAGACTCTTCTCGATTTTCTCAGAAGTGCAAGTCAAGCATTTTTCGCCTTTCTACAGCTCATGACTATTTGCGGTTTAAACTTTGGAGTTCTCACGAGTATAAACAAAACAAACATTTTGACATTTTGATTACTTCATTCGTGAACTGCACTTCTATTTTTAATATTTACTGCTCAGAGATGTTAGAAGGCCACAGAAATAGTTCCGTATTTATATTTTTTATTAATTTCAAAAAAAAAAAAAGATACGTTATCCTGATAAAATTTATCAAGGATTTTAATAATTAATTTATTTATCAATGATATTCTGAACATTGCATTTTAATTTGATAATTATTTGTGGGGAAAATTTTATTTCATTTAAAATAATGCAATGTTTGAATTGATTTATAATTTTTAACATTAATAAATAATCATTTTTACCTTCTTCCGTTGTTGCTGTCATTCCAACAACAATCAATCCAAAGCAAAGAAATACAGTAACCAAAGAACTCATCTTTCTTCTTTGTTTGAAAATCTCAAAGATAACTAAAACAATAAATTGAGATAAATCTATTTTAGTGATAAATTTAGAGTACAGATTTCAGATTATAAAATTATTATGAATAATCTACTAAAATATCACATTTTAAATCCATAATGAATCAGTTTCCAATACTTCAATATTCCATGCCATAGAATCAATTGATTCGAAGTTAGATGTAAAAATTAATTTAAAATAAGAACAAATTTTATTAATATGTATTCAATAGACATCTTAAGACATTATATTGTTTTAATTGTATGCAGGCAAAATTTTCAATTTCTTACTTAAGGTTTTCATTACGTGGATATATATAATATGCCGATTCTTATAGAGAATAAGCCCATTTTTATAGGTGCTTTTTATGATAAAATATACATTAACTATAAATTTCCATTAATAAAATATTAGAAACTAAATAAATGATCCGAAATAACATTTTTAATCCCAATGTCTGATATTGATTATCCAAAATAAATTTCTTCAATCCTTGTTTTACTTAATACAATGCAGAGAATTGATAATTGGATATTTTTACGAATTGACCATAATTCTTTTGGTATTAAAATTAGGCGAAACAAACTTAAAACAGGAAATATTCAATATGTTCAGTCAAATTTGTTCAACATGTAATGAACTTATGAGAAAAATTGAAAATCAACAAAACTTAAATGAGTTTTTCCAATTTCAAATTTAAATTTACTTTCACGGAGAAAAATACCTCTGCAATAGATTGGTTTCTCCTACACAAGATTACTGATTATTTAAAGAATATTTTAAGAGTTTTATTTCCCTGAACGTTTTATTTTGTATTGTATATATATCGAATAATTTATGAAGCATCAAATTCCATATTATTTATCATCAATTTTTTTTTATTTAAGCAACTTGTATGAAAGAAACAAAAATAAAATATTGAAATAAAAAAGAAAAGGAGGATATCAGAAAAGCCTGGAAATAAAATTCAAAATGATTACAACATACTTTCAAATTTTAATGGCTAATTTTAATTTTATTGATTTATTCATTATTAATATTTTATAGCAATTAAATTTTAATACTAATTATAATGTTAAAATATTGGCCAACTTAATGCTGAAAATTTATATTTTAAAACATTTTCTTTTACATGCAATGAAAACAAACATTTTTTTACCTATATTAAAAATATTTATAAAAAAACTAAACAATTTAAAAACAAAGACAGTGCTATTACACATTTATTACAGTATCATATTAAACAGCTATTGACTCTAAAAATTGAAAAAAAATAGACATAATTTCAGTTTTGAAATTTTTAATTCTAAAACTTTATAGAATTTAATATAAAAAAATTTAAATGCTCTCCTTTAATATTGAAAAAGAAAAGAATAATATTACAACATTTCTGTGTTAAAAAATTAAATATAAAAATAAATGAATATATTAATAAAATCATAATATGGAATATGTCAAAACGAAATTAAGATGTGCTCCAAGTTTTCAAAATTAAATGAAATAACTCAACGCTTATCCTTATAAATCATTTCCCAGTTTAAAATAATAATATTTAAAATGTTCTAACTGTTCTGAAACAGTTTTCTTAAAATATTGAAAATCCTCTTGCAAAGTATATTATTTAAAATCTTTATTTTTTAATGAAATTTATCATATAATGTTATAAGAAAATACTATTTTAAATGCTTTTGTGATATAATTTTTGTAAAAATATTAAAAACTCTTCTGTCAATTATATTATTTAAAAATCTTTAATTTTCTAATGAAATTTATAATGTGATATTTACAATTTTTTTATAAATTTTAGAGGAATAATGTTTTTTATTTAAAGCCAAATATACTAATTTTACATTTAATTTAATTTTCTTATTTTTAAAAAAATTAAAATGCATGCATCATTAATTAATGTTAAAATTGCAATTGCAGATCTGTTATTTTATTATAGTAAACATTTATTCATTCCAAAAATTAAAAAAATAAATCATTAAGCATAATTTCAGTTTTGATATTTGTAATTCAATAATATCATATAAATAGAATAATATTTTAAATATTTTCCTTAAATATTGAAATTGCATAAGAATTATTATCGCATTTCTACATTAAAAAAGAAATATAAATTATGAATATATTAAAATAAAATTATGATAAGGAGTATATTAAAACGACAATGAAATACGCGCATTTTTACGATACAGCCAAATGGATTGCTGAGTACATTTTGCATCCATCTTAAATATCAGAAAAGTAATAAAAATATTACAAGTAATCAATATTATTTATAAAATACATTTTCTCTCTTTTTTTCTTTATGTTTCCCTGTATCAATTTCAATTGTATATTGCACT
Organism: Latrodectus geometricus; assembly: GCA_026290005.1. Taxonomy (NCBI): domain Eukaryota; kingdom Metazoa; phylum Arthropoda; class Arachnida; order Araneae; family Theridiidae; genus Latrodectus; species Latrodectus geometricus. The sequence goes on from JAPDSC010138028.1 coordinate 161,869, forward strand.
GAAAATTTATTACCAATAAATAACATGATTTTGAAATGTTGTTTTATATATTTCTTCCAAAAAACAGACACAATTGCAATTAGAAAAAAAAAACTATTTTATTTCTTGCAATGTTTTCTTATCAAAGAAAAAAGGCTATTTTTCTCAAACTTTTTTAATACATATTTAAGTAGATACATTTTAAAATGAATTTATGAAATTTTAGTTGATTTCTTTTATTTCAAGTAGTCGGTAGATTTTAGCTGGTATTTATGCTATAATAAACTGCAGTTAAAAAGCATATTATTTGCGATGTTGGGTAATAAAAATAATAGTATATAAATGAAGACACTGTTTTTCAAATTGAAACTTCAGGCATATTATTTAACAAAAATAAGAATTAAAATGTAAAAAATGCCTATCAAAATAACTGGCATTGTTGGAATTTTTTTCTTTTGGAGGAAATATTTGTTTTCAGTAAAGTTATTTTCATTTTATAATAACTTCATATATAATAATATTTTACAAATTTGTTTATCTATCACTGGTTCAGTAAATTCATGAAAGCTTAATCCCAAATTAATTCTTGTTTATCTAAATATTTGAAATTATTTTTCTTTTAACTTATTTTATTTTTTATTTATTTTTCTTTTAACTATAATGATAAAAAATTTAATGAAGAAACGTGATAGTAAATGTTTTATAAAATTAATATTTCAAGTAAAAAAAAAATGTGTTTGTATTTTATAACATACCCATTCTACTCATTTAAAATATAAACTTCACCGGAGAAAGCGAATTTGTCTCTAGTGATAAGAAATGTAAAATAAAAAAGTACCATACTTACCAGAATATATTGCAATAGCTTTCTGACGAAAATACCATAATCCGTTAAATACAAAAATGATTTGGCGATATTTATTTTAAAGGCGCCAAAAATTGACAAACAAATAGAAGTGAAAAATTATCATTCTGGTTGTAGAACAAGTTAGATAAGTTTAAAATATTTCGTAAGAGTTTCTTATCTCAATATTTCAGCGAAGTATGTAAGGTTATTAATCCCTCATAAATTCTATTCCTGACACTATTTACTTCAGAAAAATAATATTTAATGAGTATATAGATAACAATGATTTTAATTAATTAATTTAGATATGATTTTTTTATGGCATCTATTCTCCTTAGATTTAATTCTTCATACTACATATTTTCCATAAGAAATTATATTTTTATTGCATTATAATAAATTAGATGCTTTTTAATTTGAAAAATAGCTTCTTCTTTGTTGTAAAAAATATTCACATAAGAAGGTTAGACAAATAATTTTTTAAATTTTTGTTTGCATAATAAAAAAAATGTCCACATGAGAAAACAACAAATAGTAATTTTATAGCTTTTTTATGAAATTTTATATTTTGTTGAACATTATCTGGAAGTGCAGCAAGAATGTTAATGATGACTCTAATTAAAATATTTTAAATATAAATATAGTATATTTATATATATATATATATATATATATATATATAATCAGTAATGAAGGGATCCAATGTATCGCACAGAGCGATAATCCCGAGAAGATTCTTATCAAGTTTGTCATTTTTTTATTTTTTATTAATTCGTAGAAAACGAAATCATGCATATTTTAAAATTAAATAATATTTTTTAATTTATGTTTAATTGAAAGAACTGAATTACTCCCGAATTAGGAATGGATCATTATTTTTTGTATTGTCATATGTGGTCTTATGCTTACCGTGCATTTAGCTGGTTTTTCTTTTTTTTATTATCATCAAGCTTATATATATATATCTGTGTGTGTGTGTAAAATAACATGTCATTCAGAAATATAGGTAATTCAGAAGAAAACCACAGATTTAGCATTCTTTGAGTCTACTGTTTAGTCAGTTTTTATAATAGTGTTTCATTCAATTAGAAGATTAAAATCCAAACAGAAGCTTTTGATTGACTTAACAAAAATAAAAATATCTAACTGAATAAATTTTAGCATCAAAACAAAACTAAATTTATGTATAACTTATTTGTGCATTACATTTAGTTGCAAAATAGTCATTAATTACATTATTTAGATTTAATTGAACATTTATAACATATATGAAATAATGAATCTTTTTAGATTGAAAAATTAAAATAACAAATTGTTTGCTTGCAAATGATTGTTGCAATTGATTGATGAGAAATTTTGTTGCAACTGATTTCTTTGAAATTTCCTAATTTTCAATCATGAAAATGCAAAATAAAATAATTATTTTTAGAAAATTAATTAATATGGTATTATTCTTTGGGACAACAAATTTTTAATGGCTTAGATCACATTACAGAGTGCTTGACTTGAGTCAAGCTTCATCAGATGGACACACAGGTTGAGGACAGCATGCTGGATACTTTCCTTTGCCCTCCACGATTTCACATCCAGGTGCCAAAAATGGCGCACAACTGAAAATGAAGATAAATTTATAGGTTAATAATAAGAAAATATTAGTTAATATACAAGAGATCATTATATTGGTATTTTTTCCTTAAATATTACATACATATACAGACATTGTCTTCCAGTAAGTACTTGTGTATCAGGGAGAAACATTATTTTGTTTACAGTTATTTTGTACACGTGATTTTTGTTGATAGTTATGAAGTAATAAAGCCTTCATGAGCAAAATCTCTTCCAGATGTACTTAACTACTAGATTTTGTACGATGACCAGCAGTAATTTCTACCACTCCACTTGGGGAGGAAATATGTCAGTTCACACGTTGTAATCCAAATATCTTCTGAAAAAATATATGAAAATGTCTTCTGAAAAGTTTTCCCTTTTCCTGACTGCGAAATTAGGAAATAAATTGAAGCTTCAATTATCCCTTTCCAGTCCTGGATGTATCTACTTTAAAATGTTGACTCCAGACGAATAAGATCTGACGTGCGAAAAGATGTGCGAGACGTATAGCCCAAATTTTAATTTCGAATGTGATATTTAGTAAAATATTTCATGACTACGTGATCATATTATTCAAAAAATAGTTTACAAGTATTTCAACATTATTTTGTCGTTGTAAGTAATTCAGGTTAAACTTGTGAGACATAACTAGCTCTTTACATACTTTGATGAAAATCTCACGTTGTTCTTAAAGAGTCTTAGAAAAAATTGTGTAAATATTAGCACTAAACTCTTCTATAGTTAAATTTTTATCATAAATGAGTTAAGATATTCTTCTCTATTAATATTTAAACACACCTAAAATATTTATGGGGTTAATAAAGAATGGGATTTTTTTAAACTTACAACCAACCCACTGCAGAACGTAATTTACTTTTTAGAAAATTAACTATATGTCTTTCTTTCATTAGGACTTATTATATGTCACAAATTTTATTGCCTACAGCTTATTTCAAATAATAAAGTTTTTGAAAAATATGTGCTGGAAAAATGTTTGAATTATTTGATATTTTGTTCCTAAATAAATTTTGATGAAGTAAATAAATTTCATAAATTAAACCTAATAATCTCTATAAATATGTTAAAAATAACTCTATAATGATGAGGGAAGAATCGTAAAGGAAACCCTTTATGTTTATTTTCAATAATATATTTTGTGAGTAACAAAATTAAATTTAAAAAATGGTATAACAAATTTGGAGTTATAATCATTGTACCACCCAATTATGCATTTAGGAGTGGCATTAACTACGTATAGTTGCACAAACATGTTTCCCTGCACATAGCCCATGATTGGGTTCCACCAATTAGATTGAAGAGCTAGTTGAGATTTTCCTGATGTAGGAGCCTGGACGAAACAGAAAACTTCCAATACATGTCTCCTCACCCTAAGTATCATTTCACTGGGAAGACATTGCAACCATGAGCTATTTAACGTTCCTTAAGTAATACTATGATCTTTGGTTAGCCGGGATTTGAACTCACTACATTTCGATAAAAGTGTTCTCTAAGCAACCGGGCTAACGAGTTATAGATTAACGAATTCAGATTGATGTAGTTCACATGATTCTGTGTTGGTTTGATTCCACAGCTGCAGTTTATTATAAATGAAATTGTGGGCTTTATTTCATTTCTGTAACACATAAGCATGTTTGTATGTATAATAGTTTTGCTGTGGGAGGTACGGATACATGATTGGTTATCAATGTGGACAATAATTAATCGGGTCATTTAAATTAAATTTTAGCACTTATTTCAGCTTAAAAGACACTTACCCTACTGTAGAAATCATGTTAGGCCCATCGCACATGTTTCTGGCACATGGATTTTCAGTGAAGAATTCTTTACCAACTGCCACTTTTCCTTCATCTGTATCACAGTACCCTAGAAATAAATAAAACGTACAATAAAATCACTCAGATAATTTAGTGCTACTTATTTTAAAATATTAATGGGATTAGATATACTGTAGGGTCTGCTTTTCGCTTTTTTTCTGTTTTTCCACAATTGGCGATAAATAGCATATTCTGGCAACCCATTTTTTTGCACCGGCAATATTTTTGAATATTCTGAATTTTTTTAGTAGTATAGTATATCGCTTGTGCAAAATGGTGAGAATTTTGGCAAAATTTTGAAAAAGTCGCCAAAGGTACAATTAATTTTTACGTATTAATGTTGTAGCTCTGATTTTATTAATGTGATTTTTTAATAAATTTTCTTATGAGAGGTTTAAGAACACTTAAGTTCACTAGATGGCTTTTTCGTTTCCGTTTCCTATTTTATTTTATTTCCTGTCTAAATATTAAAAAGCAATATATTATTTTTATAAAGAGTGATTATCTTTTCCTTAAAAGTAACCTTAAATAAAAACAATGATACTCTACATTTTCAAAGTGTTTGATTATCTTGTAATTTAGAACGCAAAATACTCTCTCTATATATTTTTTTGATATTTAGCCTCTTTTATGACATATGATATAATAAAAGAGACTAAGTATTTTAAAGATAATGTTTACTTTTTCAACAATCTTTTTTCCACATTGTCAAAATTATTATTTATTTCTTATGCATCTCGTACTAAAAAGGAAAATAAATCTCAGGTATATTTTGAAATTTCAAGAGTCAAGGGAATTTTATCTCCATAATTTTTAAAAATGTTTTATTTTTATATGACACTAACCGCTTATGATTAATCTAGGATGGATATTATAAAAGTGGTATCAAAAAAAATTAAAAAGAAAACTTTTCGGATTTATAAATGAAATTTTTAAATATTAAATATTAAATGCATTTTGAAGATATGTTGCGAAAAATAATGTAAAATATTTAATCAAATAAGTCAATTAAGTACGTCTAACGATTTGCTAAAGCAAAATTTTGTTTTTATCAGTTTAAGAGCAGAATACTGTTTAACAAAATACATATTAGTTTTTGAAATAAGATAATTTTTAAGTAATCCCTAATTTTTGTTAAACTGATAAAAAATTATTAACAATTTGTGGGTTCTCATACATTCTCATTTTATCAAAATACACATCTATTATACAATAATGCAGTTCAGAAACATAAACCTATTGGCAAGTTTTTTTTTTTTATATTTAAATGGCTTCCATTAAATAAACTGGAAATGGTTCACCAGTTCAAATTAATATATATGGGTAAAAACACTTAATTAATTTGAAGAAATTTAAATTTTATTTCTACACAAATTTCTAAATCAATATTTTCAGTGTTAAACAAAATTAAAAAAAAATGTTTTTGCTGACTATCATAAAAATATTTAACATTCAAAATTTTAAAACTCTAATAGGACTAATTTGAGTATAATTTTATATTGTGCACCAAGCTGAATAAATATTTTATTGCACTGATATTGGAATAATATTAAATTTATTCCAAAAATAAATTTTAATTCGTCAGAAATGATAAAAAAAGTTTCATCTTGTGATAAATAAAATTCAATCTTGTAATAAAACATTGATACTTAGAAAACATATAAAAACTCAACTAAGAGCAAAATCGAATTATATTTAAATTGAAAAAAGAATAATTATAATAAATATATTTTCGTAAAAAATAATAAAGGAAATAAAAGATATTAAGGTAAGACAACAAGGTTCAAAACCATTTCAATTTAACGATTGAAAAATAGCTCCATGAAATGCTATTATTTAATATTAAAACATTATCATATTAAGAAAAAAAATTATAATATTATTAAGGTATAGTATATTGAATCATTATTACCTGCTGGCTCTCAAACAATCATATCAATCAATTAAGAAAAACACATATTATATACCTTCTTCCGATGAAGCTGATATTGCCAGAACTGCTACTCCAATGCATAATAGCACACTAATTAGATGATTCATGATGGAAAATATTTCGCTCTGAATGAAAGAAGAAATACACTGTATTAAAAATGAATATGAAAGACCAATAATATATATATATATATATATATATATATGACAATGAAAATATAATAAACATGACAGATTCTTCTTCTTCAACTTTTTATATATCGTCTGCTGGATAATTTATTTTATTTTAAAGTTTTGATTTTGAGTTTTTTTTCGGCAACGCGAAGTTTGTTCAAGCGATTCGAACTTTCAGAAGTCTGGCGGCATTCAATAGTGCTCTTGCAGGTTGTGTTTTTTCTATAAAAACCTATTTTCACGATGTCTTCCCCGTATATTTAAAGAGATCTATGAAGTATTTTCCCGTAAAAAATGGTTCTTAATTTAATCTGAGTGTCAATACAAATCAATGTCCACTGCGAAAATTCAAAAGTATAGAACAAACTGTATTTTAAAAAATGTTCTGGTGAAAAGCTAAAAACAAAAAAAGGAAGGTTTTTTCCATTGTGTCTTCATTTGTGTGCAATAAGTAAAAGTTATTTTTCTTTTCACAAAATTTGATGAATTTAAAGCGGTCTACTGTTATTGGTCTACTGTATGCTATTGTACGGTCACAACTTCTCCTTCGTTCTAAATAACATTTTTCACATTTTCCTTAAACATTATATATGTTGCTTATTACTTATTAGAATATTTTGAGTTAAATCAATTTGTGATTTCAATCTTGGTTTCTTTCATTTTTTTATATTTGTATTTATAAAAATTTTATACTTCGCATTAACTGAGAGTTAGCTATTGCGCCATTTTTATTTTTAAAATATAATATATTTAAATTTTCCCCACGTAACATACATATGTTAACGTTTCTGATAAATTATATTCAATAAATTCTTCACGTTCAATATTTTGTTATAATTATAGAAAAATTAATCCAAGTAGATACTCGACTTATTTTTTTTCCAATATTCTAGCTTTTTCTCAACTTATAAATCGAATTCATTTAATAGAAGACAAAATGCAATCTTTTTCAGAATATCAATTTCAATAAAAGTATATCTTTTTATTTACCTTTAGTACTAAAATTTTATTTACTATTTAAATAAGTGCATTAATGGAAATAGTATATTAAATAATTAATCAAAACGAAAAGTTCAATAAAAATGTCTTTGTAATTAACATTTTATAAGTATAAATATTTTTGTAAAAAATTTAAAATACTTACAATGGAAAAATTGTAAAATCTCTTATGTATTCGGACAATGGGTATTCACACATGCAACTTATATATAAAGGAAAACAATAAAATTATGCATTAATATAAATTTTATTATGTTTTATGGTTTATGTTTAAACATAAATCATCCTCAAATAGGGTTAAACACTAAATAATTGATAGAATATGCTGTCTGAAACGATATTCCTCCACAAATATCAACATTATTATATACTAGTAATAAAATAAATTGAAATTTATTTTGGCATGTTTATTTCAAAACTTTTAAAAAGTAAAACTCCTTTTTGGACAAATCTAATTCAATTTAAATCTTACGAAAAATGTACATTTTTTTAAAAAAAAAATTTAAATAATAATCTGCAAAATGTTTTAGATTCGATATTTATTTTTAAAAAATTTTAATTTTAAACAATTTTATATACAAATATTTGGTTCACACGTTTTCCATACACATCTTACAAAGAGACAAAATATATGCTTAAAATATTAATATTTATTATTTTAAAGTAAATATAAGCTATATATATCATGATTAATAATAATTCTTTTTATTGTTTCCCCCATTTAATTTCAATCGCTGCTTAAGTTTTTAATCAGTTACAACAATTTATCCCCATAGCTCTCTGATTTAATACATATATGCAACAATAACAAAAGACTAGTAAATTTTATATCTGTGGCAGTTTAGATTTGAGATATATAAATACTTATTTTCTATCAAAGTTAATAAAATAAGCAATGTATTAAATCAATGTAAATTTTAGAAGCCATATCAGACAATATGTTATAGTGGTAAAAATTTACTCGCTCTTGGCAACTTTTTCAAAAAATTTCCAAAAATCGATCCGACATCGCCAATCTGTACAAGCGAGGTCTGAAAATAAACAGAATATTCCATTTTTCATTGGTCGGTTACCATTTTATCAGAATCTCCCATTTTTCATTAGTCGAAATCCCTCATCTGTGATTAGTCAGAATTAATTGGGTTACCAGAAAATATTATTTATCACCAACTTAGGAAAATCGTGCTAAGAGCGACCGACCAGTAAGTCTGAGCCTAATATGCTTACGTTACTATAAAGAAGGACACTTTCATGTTTATCATAATAAATTCCCAATTTTGTAAACTTGTCCAACTTCCAATTTCTTTCCACCTAATATTACACAATATTCTAGCAACAAACAGTATCCCAAATAATAAACATGTAGCGCTAATAATAATAATAAAATTATGATATTATAGTGCAATTTTATTTACATTATTTTTTTTTAATTTTACTATCAGTATAGGATCAGTAAGGCAAAAAATTTTGGAAAATGCCACTATGTAAAAAAAAAAATTGAAAGAGTTCCAATATTTTCAAATGCATACCAGACTAATATAGTAAAAATAAGATAAAATTTTATTTTGAACTTTTTATAGAATTTTTGACTAACAATATGTTTTCTTTATGTAATACTTAGTTGAGTATATTTTTAACAAAAATATGAAACGATTATACGAATTAAAGTTTTTTGCTTGAAAAAATGATAAATTGCATTAAATAAGATTATGCTGTAGTTGCAAAAGTTGTTTCACTTTAAACGTAAGCACTACGGAAAATATGCTGCATAAAAAATAAAAACTTGAATTTGTTTTGATAAATAATCAGAGATTGTTCTTGGTAAACTCACATAGTTACTAAATAACGAATATCAAAATCTTCTTCATATTTCCATTCCATTCGAATTTTTACTCGCTATCATAGTGGAAAAATGGTAAAACGATACTTTAGGGTGCCCGCTTGGCAAACATGGTGATTTTTGCTTCGCTATCGTTTTTTATGGGTGATTTTTGTTGGCAAAGAACAATCAATTGCTCTGTTGCAATCAGAATATGATTGGGTTTTGCCCAGCTTGCTGATCAATCGCGATTACAACTTGGCAAGAATAAAAAGGGCACCCTAAAGTATAGTCTAACAGGAAAAATCTTAAATATAACGAAGCTGAAAGCAAAATTTTAAAATCAATTTTGCATTACAGCCAAAATAACAGTCGTTCTCGCTTCAGAGCTGACATCATGTTGCCAAAGCAAGGCAACTCAAACCATTGGATATATTCCAGGACCCATTACATCTTAAGTCAATGTTGTGCTGCTGTCAAGCAGTGCCAGCTTCTGACTTTGTAAAATTAGTAGATTATGAGTAGAAGTTTATCAAAAACAATCTTGAAAACAACTGTGAACTTTTTAATTTTTTAACCTGCAGCCTTTTAATTCGCTTGGCATTGTTATGATCACCATTTATCTTATATGTACTAAGGCTAAAATTGTGTACATTTTCTGCAAGATTTGTTTATTTTTCTGACTGTTTAATTCAGCATTATCGTTATCAACAGAATATGGAATCACAAATTTTTTCTTAGCCACCTCAAACTTTTAGTGGGTTTTTATATTTTTAATTATTTAACAGTTTTTCTTCGAATAGACGACATTAGTTGTGACGTCATATCCAGCAACTGTTTCCAAACATTTGCTGTTAAGCGCCATTTATCATTGAAACTGCCATAGACTTCGGGGATAGATTTTTAAATTGTTATTTTTGAAATTGATATTCATTATTTAAGGATAACTTGTTTGCTAAAACTTTTAACCTTTTGTTTTCTTAATCTTTGATACTCGCCAAATTGTAGTCACAGTTAATCACCAAGCTGGGCAAAATCCAATCGTATTCTGGTTGCAACAGAACAATTTATTGTTCTGTGCCAACAAAAATCACCAACAAAATCGATAGCCAAACAAAAATCTCCAAGTTTGTCAAGAAGGCACTCTTAAATACAATCTTAAACAAATGTTTACATTGTATTTGTTTGGAAACAGTTGTGGATATGACGTCACACTAATGTCGTCAATTATTCAACTTTGTATAATTCTTATTGCAATAAAACGATATCCTATACATTTTGGAATCCCAAAATTCTGGAGGATTTTGAGCATATGGATTTGTAAGGAATTATATTATTTATCTAAGGTTAAAATTAAAAAAAAAAAAA
>JAPDSC010138031.1:0-15418 GCA_026290005.1 Latrodectus geometricus
ACTTCTTCCATAGCATTACTGCTTGGTAGAGGCTTTCCCTTGTTAAGCAATCTCCCTCCAAACTTTCTGGTTCTTGGCCAAAGATTTTTAGTTCTTTATTTTCACAGTAATTAAATTTTTGGTTGTATCAAATCATTTCTTCAAATCTTTTGTTCTGCAACTTTCAAAGATCTTTGGTTTGCAATTCTTTTAAATTATATAGTCTAGTCATTCATCTAATCTTTTAATATGTTTCAACCATGTTAAGCGCCGAGATTTAATAAATCAAATGATGTTTCCTGGTTTTTAGTAAATTGATCAAGTTAATAATTATTTGATTCTCCATTGCAAATTACTTAAGCAAAAAAAATTCGTAACAATTCTGAAAAATAATAATGAATGCAAATAATTAAAGTCTAAATTTCCCAACCACGGTATAAAAATCACACAGTTCTACATTTTAATTTCTCAAGTTTGGAATTTATTCTTGAATAACTGTAAATAGCATTTACTTCTCTTTTGAATCTTATTTCTTTGGAAATACTATTGAAAATGATTAATCAAACCAAGATAAGTGAAAATGGATAATTTTTAAAGTTCAAATTCAAAATGAACTGCAACTGTAGACATTGGAACACTGTGTGTGTTAAAAAGAAATTTATGTTCTAGTTTTATTTTATCTAGTCTAGTTTTATCAATAACTAGACCAATAATTTTTGGTGCTTTTATAAGCTAACGTGCAAAAGAAACTAATTAAAGTCTACTTAAAATACCATCAGCAAAATTACACAAATGAATAGATTTTAGTAGCAATAGAACCTCTTAAATCCATTTGATCAACAATGAACTGGAGTACTGAAATAAATAAGGGCAACAATGAATTACTCTTTGCTTAACACTAATATTAATATCAGAAGCAAAAAATGCCGTTTTTCAGGACAAGAAGCTTTAAACACTTTTAGGGAACTTTTATTGCATGTTTACATCAAGTCTGGGTGACCACTTATAGCTTCATCTAGTTTGTTTATTGTATCAACAGAAATCATTTTCGTAATTTAAAAAGTTGGCAGAAAAACTTTCTTAATTTATAAAAAAAGATGACTATATAAAACAAAATGTTGGTAAAAAAGATAAATTTAACACGACCAGTGAGCTAATGTTAAAACAGCTGTTATTCTTTGTTAGTTATTTTTATTAATTAGAATATTTATACAACGTCTTTTTTGTTAGTTATGTTTATTAATTAGAATATTTATACAATGAAAAATAAGAGCTTTAACAAAACTGCTAAATAGAGCAGCATCACCAAACCTTCTATAAATTTAATTAACTAGTTACTTTAAGCTCAGTTAAAATAACCAATAGAAATGGCTTGGTATCTATAAAAGGCCTACTTGAATGAAGAAATAACAAAAATATTGATATGACACACACAAGAAAGTTCTGTAATATATTTTGAATATGGATTTTCCCATTGTTAAGTGACTAAGATCAAAAGCCACATTGATACTTCTCCAGTAAAAGTGTTCAAATTGTTTTTATATCATACAAAATATTCATTTGCTTGATTTATTATTTATGCTTCTATAATTGTAATAGTCAAATGAATTTCCTTATATACTGGCTAGGTTGTTTAATTTAACAATGTTTTCAAACTGAAAATTTTAATTTATAAACATAATTTAAGTACAGAGAATCTAAACTTAACTAAATACCATGATGAATAAGAATTTTGCTTTAAAATAGCAGCATAACATTCATTTCCAAATTTATTTTAAAAATATTTTTACATATATTTTAAATATATGTCCCATATTCAAAATGCAGTAAAAACAAGCTACGAAACAGAAATTTGGCAAGTATAGATATAAAACAAATTTTCAGATTCAATGTATTGCTTATAAGTTTAAAGACATGTAGAGATTATATATATACACACACGCATAAACATAATTTGTATTTCAAAATGTAAATTATAAAATATTTTAATTTTTAGCTTTTGTTTTACCTATTAAATTTGACTTTAATTTTAGATTATGCGTCTTTAAAAAACATAATTAAAAGCAATCACCAGTAATTTTTTTTTATTAAAAATTGCACATGAAAGTAAATGATAGGAGATTTTGAGAATTAGTGGCAAGATTTAGAATTTAAGTTAATTCAATATTATACTTATTAATTTAATTAAAAAATTACACAATTTCAATAATCCTGTACACAAACACAGAAAGTTACACAAATCCTTGTTTGTTTTGCATTTTAATATTTTCTATGCATAAGTTTAAAATATTTCATATACATGTACTAGATTCTCTTGTTATACATTATTAAATTAGACTTTAAAAATTTTGAAACTACAATTCTCAAATTCAACTTTTGTACAAAACAATTTTTAAAAACTAAATATTTTAGATACAAAATAAATCACTACACAGTATGTTGCTTCAAAATGGAAAAGAAATTAAGCTGAAACTTCAAGAAACAAATGAGTCCTAGATTAAATGAATATTTAAAAATTTTGAAAACAGAATTTATGTTTTTAGGACAATTTAAATTTCACAAAATAAGATATTTCAATCATTTCATAATTTATAATATAGCATATTGTAATCAAACAAAAATAGACTTGCTTTGAATGGCTGAGAACTCTTTGCATTGTTTCTGATGCAAGTTGAAACAGGTTTAGAGGTTGATTCTTGTTGCACTGGTTTTTTTACTGGAGCTGTGGTCTTTGAGGAAGTTGATGCAGATTCCTTATGAAACAGTTAAATAACAGATTAATTATCCAAATTCAACAATAATGAAAGGCTTCATTACAAAATATTATGAATAAATAAAATTATTTATTTCATGTTTAATAAGAGAATTTAAATTGAAAATAACACAAGACAGTTGGTTTCCATAAATATTAAGTGTAAGTACCATAGGTAAGCTTCAACTAGTCAGGACTTCTACACAAGTACATTTAGAATGATTCTGACCGAAAAAACTGATTTTTCTAATTTTCAATAAGAGATTAGATTAAGTCATTCACAAGTAATACTAAATTAGAATGTTATGATCAAACTTTAAGAAATAATTTTTGTTTAAACAAAGGAAAATATATTTTAATACTGTTTTTGCTTTTTACATGCACATTTGTGGAGAAGGTGATTAAGAATTTTCTGAATTACTATTCTTCAGTAAATATCAATTTTATTTTAATTTACGAAAAGTATTAAGCTTATATCTATTGCCAGTACATTACAAGAATAGCTTATGGCAAGTAATCTGGCTAGAAGCAGTTTTTATAGTAATAAGAGCTACTACTTTATATACAGGTTAAAGGTGTCAAATTGGTTGTATTTAGAGGACAGTACATTTTGTACTGTTATCAAGGCTTTCAATAAGCAAATGCTGAAATTTTTCTTTTGGCTCCTCTGCCTAAAAACAGAATGTGCCTTGTTTTAAAAAAGACAATTTGTAGGTGTTATTGTAGAAGACAAACAGTTATGACTTCAATTAATATGTGGAGTTTAAAACATTTACAAATTAAAAATAAAGTGAATTAATATTGTAGATGCTTATACAGATAGATGTTCAAAAACACGTGTAACTACACTAAAGCTGTTAAGCTACTTACTAGAATCAAAACATACACAGAAATGCCCTTTCACTGTTATTTAAAAAATGCACAGTTTCTGATTTTTTTTTAATAAAATGCAAGTTTCCTTTGAATAATCCCAATATTTTTTAAACCAAAAAATATATTGTGGAAATTTAGAATCAATAACTACTAAAAATAAAATCTTAAATTTTAATCACAAATGTTATGAACATATGTAATGAGATCTGCAAAAAATTTATTCCAATGATTTTATATAATTCTAAAACTAAACACTATTAAATTAGTCAAAAATACCATCTTTTTTTAATGATTTGAAAACTCACCTTTTGAATAGGTTTAAGTGAAGCAATTTTCATGGAATGAGTATTTTTTAACTGAGATGATTTAACAGTAGAAGAGACTGATTTTTGAGAAACAGTCTCATATTTTGAAATCTGAGAAATTTTCGAAGTGATGGATGTAGGTTTTGAAATCTGGGGTACCTTTAAAGAAATAAATCTTTTAACAATAATATTATATTAAAATTTATATTAACATTTAGTTATTTTTAAATTATTTTCTGTATTCAAGAAACTTTTTTTACATTTTGACTTATATATAAAAAATGGTAGACATAACAAAATAAAGGAATTAATAATCAAACTTAAAAACTTCTTGATTAAATACTTTCTGTTTGTACTGAAATATATTTTCAAAAGATATAACTAAAAAAAAAAAAAAAAATTAAAAATATTTTGGAGGGAAAAGTAAATATAAAAAGAAAATATATAAAAATATCTTTTGCTTAAATATATTCAGCATGCCCAAGTCTTATAAAAATGAAATTTTATTAAAATAACATGTGTTTTGTATTAAAATGCATTAAAATATGAAATTATGAGTGCGTAATTTTTACAGCTTCTGCCTCAATTTCAGACACCACTTTAAAATTAGCAAAAGCAAATAAATATTAAAATTTTAAATGAATTTAGGACTTAAATATATTGTGATTGCCAAACTACTAAGGTGAAAATTTCTTCTAGTTTAAATGAAATATTTCAAGATAAATGATTTTAGGTTTTCCAATTTCTAAATATATTTTGCTTTCACAGTCTTTAAGAATGGAGAAACGTTTTCATGTATCTAATTTAACCCTTTCCGGCGCAGTGTTCCATGTGATGGAACACCAACCTTTAAATTGTTACCAAATCATTGCATTTAGAGATAAATGGATCAATTTTTTTTAAAAATGTTCCTTAAACATTCTTCTTTGATAATAGATGGCAGCAGCACACAAGGCGACAAATAATTTTCAATTATTTTAAGTTATTTAAATTCCTCTATTTTTAAGAAATTTTCCCCAACTTTTTTTGTAATTTAAAAATAAACGTTTGGAAAAAAAATTTCTGTGTTATTTTGTTGCCTGTCCATTAAACTATTTAATCTATATTATTTAAAAATTTTTACACATATAGCATATGTAGAATCATTGAATAAAACAAGTTGTTCCATCCCCTGGAACACTGCGCCGCAAGGGTCATATTCATTTACGCCGTCAGTGCAGGATTAGCATTGAAAGCAATGATGAGGGAAACATCTGTGTTTATGTTTACTGTTTTTCTCTCTTTCGGAGAGAAATGAACTTTTGCTTAGGAATTTACAGGGGAAGATTTCTTGTATGGGAAATATTTCTACACCTTTCTCGGCCTCTTGAATTGGAAAGCTTCAGTTGGGTCTAAGATTATATCAATTATTCCACGTCATCTCTAGATAGAAGTGCATGATTTTTATGTTCTCGATTTTCCTTTTTGCTACTACTTATTTTATATTACTGTATAGATATTTTTTTGAATTTATATATTTTAGTTTATACTTTTCTATGCAAATAAAATTTAATTTGCAGTTTTTTTTTAAAATTTGTTAATTGCTAATAAATGGCACAGAGAGATCTTACTCTTTTTGAAGAAATAAAGATACTTCAAGAATTTCCCTCTGGTATTGAATCTGAGAATGCAGATAGTGATATAGAGGAATATGTTTCTATACCACTTGAACAGTCTCAATCTGATAGCCTCGAGTTATCACATGCAAGTGAAGATGATGACGATGATTTATTCCAACCAGGCCCCTCAATGCAGCCCCAAGACCTTACTTGGGTAACTAAACAGACTGTGGAGAAGTCGCTGCCTGATTTTACACCGATAGGTTGTCAAAATAAAGATATTTGGTACTTGTGCGAAAAAAGCCCCCTTCAATTTGTCTAGAGCTTATTCCTTACCAATTAATTGAAGTTATTCTTTTGCAAACCAATCTTTACATATGTTTTTATGTATAAAATAAAAATCACTTTTTCCTCGCCCCCCCCTTTTTTTCGGGGGGTTGTAGAGTAGCAGTCCTCCTTATGGTGCACCTTGGGGTACGCTAAGTCTGCTACACAGGAATAACACATTGTTTTTTCATTAATATACGGAAGATTTGCGCGTTAGCGTGTTTCACTGAAATGCTCGCTTTTCATAGCCCTTTGCGGCACAGTGTTCCATGTGATGGAACACCCACAAAATCGAAATGGTCAGTGCAGTCTTTACCAAATTTTTACTGTAAGTAATTTAAAGCCTAAATAGACAGCCTATAAAAGTTTTCCTTAATATCTCAACTTTAAAGGGTAGTGCGAGAGAAAGGGTTAATAAAAAGGAGTTTTAAAATTAAAAGGAGAGCTTTATTAATAAAAGGGAGACAAATGATTGATTTTCACAAATTAATTTCAAACTATAACTATGAGATAAAAGCAAAATCTACTTTAGATGAATCTGAAGAATTAAAATCCTAATTACTTAGAAGTCAGATTGATCTTATAAAATAAAGTCAATGAGGAGCTCTGAGTTCTCTCATAGTTGAAGTGGAGAGTTTTCTAATCTGGTAAAAGAAATTTTCAGAAATTTTTATGAAATTGCATATTTACTTACTCTTTGTGATGAAGGAAACCAAACCAACAGAAATATTTTAGAAAATTTTGCCTAACATTTTTATAAACTGAAATGTGGCAATGAGTAATAACCGATTTGATTTGTTTGTTATTATGATAGTATGTGAAATGGCAATGGAAGTTTAAATAGATCAGATCCTATTTGAATTTACACCATCATAAACAACAAAATGCAATGCTATTACAAAATAACTTTCTTTATATGGCTACTTTTTAGCCTCATGCTAATTAATTGAAATTCTACAACACTTGTAGGTATTTACAGAAGTAGACAGTAATTTTGAAAACTTTTACACCATACAAGTTCAAGGTTAATTAAGATTTTTAAAAAAGTTTATCTTGAAAATTAATATTGTTATTTGTCAGTTTAAAACTAAATTTTAAAATTAGTATTTTCAAAATTTTAAATTTGATCTATTGAGACATTTATAATTTATTTAATAAATTAAATTTTTTTTTAAATTTGGAAAGCTAATTTTTAATAAATTTTAAAGGTAGTTTGTGTGTACTTTATAAGAATGTTTAAATGTTATGTTATGTATTAAGAGTATTGTACACTGAAAATTTCTACATCATATTTTACATGTGTTTCATTCTGATTAATTATAAACAAATAAGGAGAGATTTAGCATTCACATTAATGATTTAGCACAATTACTTAGAAGCCTTAATTGTATTGATCTGACAACAAAATTACAAAAAAATAATGTTATTTCTATAACTGATTCAGCTTTATTCTTAGTATATTCTCATAAATTGACCTGAATCCATAGCACTTATATGTTTAAATGTATACCGTTGCTAAATTATGGTCTAATTATAAAAATCAATGTCACTCTCATTGATTTATCTTTGTCTCAATCAATCACAGCTGTTACAATATGAGCAAAAAAAAAAAATTTTTTTTAAATACAAATGTGTGCCAATTCTAGATTAAAAAAATATTTAAAAAATAATTGATTATATATATATCACTCATACAGTTTTATTGTTATGCAAGCTTATATATTAAAAAATAGGTTCTAATAAATTAAAAATTTAGTTTTCATGATAAAATGCTAAATTTATAGTGTAAATTCAAGAAATCACTTGGAATAGAAATAATCTAAAGTTATACAAATTGTTTTAATTATATTTCAAATTGATTTGCAAGAAAATTGAAAATCTTGACACGTGGTGAGATAAAATAAAGTTTTAACAAAACATGAAACTAATAAAAGTACTTTTTCAAAGTAACTTTTAGACAGTGCTAGAGTAATCAACGGAGCTTTATTAAAGTTTGAGAACTCAAATTTGAAAAGCTAATAAGAAATATTTTAAACAGTTTACTTAGTTATAAGAATTTCTGAAGAAAAACACATAACAATTTCAATCAGAGCAATTTTAAATTGCTTAAAAATCGTAAAAATAGCTTAATTCAAATGATAATTTTTAAACTAACCTTGTTCTTTACTGTTCTTTCATTAGATATAGCTTTTGATAAGGTAGTAGATACTTTTGACACATTCGAAGTCTACAAAAGAAATACCTATAGTAACATTCTTAAAAAGCATGTTTAAAGATAATTGTAAAACATTTTTACAATAGAAGTATAATAAAGTAGTTGGTTACACATAATTGATTGATTTACATTTATAGAGTAAAAAGTAACAAGTTTATGGCAATTAAGAAAGTTAGATTTCTCTTTGTCATTTCCTTTTATTTCTCCAGTTACGTTTAGATTACTGGGACTCAATAAGGATCAAGTTTTTAAAGAGGTTTGTATCAGTAGTCAGTTTTTGCATATCAGGGCTACTTACACATAGATTTGTAGAAAGGATACCAAACCATTACAGACATCCATGCCTAATGATAGTTTCAAACTCACAAACAGTTCAAAGATAACAAACTTTCATTTAGCTGCCAGCTTGACAGTTTTAAAATGAATTTTTTTTAACAATGCTCAATGCAGAAAGCAAATTCTTAAAATGTTCAATTGAGGGGCAGAGAGCAAACTTTTTAACTGCTAGTTTAAAATTCAATCACTTAATAAAAATTCTCGTAACTGTGCATAAAGATGTTTAATTGCTTTTAATTTCACTATTATCAAATTCCAGTTCATAATTTGTTTTAAGACCAGCTTTTTCTCTAAAACTAGACATTCTTTGAAATTTTGAGCAATAATGATTTCTATAAAATTCTTACAAAATTTACTCAATATTAAAGCTATTCACTTATTGGAAACTATAGAAGATATTTCATTAATGAACATATAAGCTCATAAATTATCCCCATCAGATAAATGTAAGCAAAGGTCAGATTATTACCAGAATAAATATAAAGCATCTTGATTAGATTTCTCATATTCTTCATATTTCAAAAATTTCAATGATAAAGTACTAATTTATATGAAAAACTTAGTAATCTAGAAATTGGTTTATAACTGTAGTTACACCTATTTACTCTCTGAAATTTCTTTAACTAGTCATAATCACACTATTTTTAATTGTCACACATCTTGTAAAAAATATGTTTTATAAGAAAATATTCAAAGAACATGAAATTTCAATAAAAATTTTAACAATTTTTTTAAAATGTAAATTAGTATATAAACAGTTATTGGGAAACATACTATAAAGTTTCCCCGTTTCATAATGGAGAAAAATATACATGTCATAAAAGTTTAAGAATCTGAGAAAATAAAATAAAGTTCTAATAATTTTCAATAATAAGCATCAACTAAAATTAGTAAATCCAATTCATATAAGATTGAACAAATGCAAAGTATTTAAGTAAGATTAACTACATTTGACTCAAAATTTCATTCACCTAGTTAAGTCAGAAAAGAGAAATTAAAATGTTCAAAAATAAAACTTAAAAAATTAAAAAACAGTAAATGTCCTTTTTTAAAAATTTAGAGATTTAATATTTAAAAATTTTATAAAATGTTCATAATTAAAATCTGGTCCAGGGATTTAAAAAAAAAACTTTCAATACAATTTATAAGTTTATTAGAAATTAAAGGCAATTCAAATAAAACATGGATAAAATCTACACAAATTCCATTTCATTTTACGTTGATTTAACTAAATATACATACTTTTGACTTGGATCCAAAAGACTGATTAGAAACTTTATCAAAAATTGGTATGCTGGGAGTAATTACTTTAGGAGCAACACCAACTCTTAATGGTGGTTTCTTTATCTGTTGCTGTCTTTGTTGCTTTAACAGCTTTTCTTCCCTCCATTTTTTTTAACATCTCAGCACGTGAAGGTATTTTTGTAGTTTTTAAATCTACCAAAAATTTATTATGAAAGATTACAAATTAAAAATTATTTAATAATGATGAATTAACAGATATATGTACATTACTGAAATATCTATAACTCTGTTCAATTACTAGTATCAAACTTTTCCAAAGTCTTATAATATATTTTTTCTGTGAAGACATAATACCAGGATGTAATGTATACACTAGGATTAATTTATAGTACTTATAATAGTTTTTATTCACTTCTTAAACTACACAACTTAATGTAAATATTTGTAAATGATTTTCATAAAATTAAAATACGACCAATTTCAGTTATTTCTTCTCAGAAAAAGGTTTTAAAATATGTATTTAAAAAAACTTGCATAATATTCTTTAAAGTAAAAAATAACAGTTTGAAACTTAAAAATAATTAAACTCGAAAAAGATTTTCTAAATAAGCATACTAAACTGAATATGCAATAATTAAACATAAGGTGTTTCAAGTAACAAATAAATTTTAAAACAGATTCTTTAATATTTTTGGTAAAAGACAAAGTAACTACATATTTGGGGTGATTTGCTATTTTTGTGCCAAGAGCTGCATAGTTTATTACGCCAACTTAAATTACTCCTAGGTGCAAAATCTGGTTATCAAATACCGATCACACTTGATCTTCATTTTGAAATTTTAAATATTTTTATTAATAATTACAGAAATAGTAAAATTCTAATAACTATAAACTAATTTAATAAAAATTACAGTTAAATTGCAGTTTAGGACCACTTTCCGGCCAACTTGGGAATTTGAAGCACTATTTCGTGCATGCTCATTAATTACTCTTTTATTTTAGTCTTTTCATTGGTCGCTAATTAAGGATCTTATAAAATGGTTTCGGTAAGAAAAATAAATCTTAGGTTTCTGTACGATTTGAGTAACAATGGAAAAAAAACAGTGATTGACTGTTGTATGAATGAAGTTTTAATTAGTAATTGGTATAAATGCCCAGTTTGTGGGAAAGAAATGTCTTTGGTGGTACATCTGATATCAGACGGCTTTCAATGGAATTGTCGTGTGAAAGTTTCAAATGCTCAAAACATTAAATAATCAATTAGAAAGAGATAGTGGTTTGAGTATACAACAGATTCTTCGCAAGATAAATTTAAAGAATATTTAACTGCTGTTAAAGAATTTTGTGTACCTGAAAGTGCGGACAATAATGCTAAATAAAGTAAGTCAATTTTTTTCTTTTCTTTCTGTGCTTACTCCGGGGAGTTCCCCTTTCGAATGCCCGTTTTGTTTACATTCTGCAATATCGCCAATTTTCGCTCTATTCTCGCCAAATGATTACCAAGTGAAGCGATTACAATTACAATCTGGTTTATCTAGTAAGGGTGTATGTATAGCGTATGATGTTAAGATTTAGGCGGTGTTAATTACGTTATGAGAAAACATGATTGGGTATAATTTCTATGTCATTATTTTCATGTAGTCCTGATATTTCTTGTTTTCGTTACTTATTTCTTCATTAGACTCGTTCATTTGTAAATATAGAAAACTGAATTATTAATGGATTTCGATTCTTTATTTCCCAATTAGATAATATATATATTATATAACAGTATTCTATAATATATTATATAGAGAAAATTAGAAATATAATATATAGAAGAATAAAATATTTTTCACAATGGTACTTTTGTAATAAATTAGAAATATGCCAAAACTATACAATTAAGCATTTTTTGTATAAAAAAAAAAAATTCTACTCTTAAATTTTAAATGAAGAAATATCAAATTCAAAAACCCATAAAAATAAACAAGTCTGCTAAAATAACTATTTACTAAAAAAATTTTAGTTTTTCTTAAAAACACAATCTAAAACTAAAAATATTAATTTTAATATTCCTTATTTTATTCTATAAATCATTAGTTTCATAAGAATCTAATAAAACTCAAATACATTAACTGAGGCTGTAACACTAATTTGGATAAATTTGCTTTCATTTAATCATAATTTTAGAAAATATTATAAAATGAAATAATACATCGATAATTAATAATAAGAAACCAGTAATTGATATTATATCTACTAATAAAATTGATGATATTTCTTGATATGACTTTAACTTTACACTGGCTTCCTAATAGATAAACTTTTGTATTAACATTTTATTTAATGAATATGAGTCTTTATTTGACATTAATTTAAAATTAGAAAGATATTTGCTCATTCTGTATTTATAATATTTTTTGTGAAGATAAAATATACATACAGATTAAAGGTATTCCTCAAAAATCCAAATTTTTAAGTCTTCCAAATATATTATTACAATATTATGAAAAATCATATTATTCAGATGCCTTTAGATATATTGATGATTTTATTATTTTTATTATTTTGATAAAATTTTAAAAATATTTATCCTGAGGACTTTAAATTAATTTATCATAAATATTTTATCACTTTACGTCAACATAAATATCCAAAAATTTTAATTTTAAATTTGAATCGATTTTATTTTAAGATAAATAAATTAATTTTTTGGATCAAAACAATTGCATTTAAGAAAACCTTTTGAATATTATACTTTTGACTACATACTTCAATGAGAATAATTGTTTGCTATAATACAAAATCTTTGAATTATTTTATTTATTTAAAATGTTTTCACAAAATAGGCTTCAAATAGACTGTATTATGCTTTCAACATTTGACATTTTATAATTTTGAAATCAGGATACTTATTTATGCATTAATTTTTTACTATTAAGGAAAAATTAACATTTTCCTAACGATGGCTTGAAAAATTACAAATGTATTTATCTAGTTTATTAACCAACTGAAGAAATTAAAAAATTGTTTTCCCTATTTTTAATTCCCATTCCTATAGGTAACATTTTGCTTATGTAAGACTCAACAAACTGTTGATTATTAAATGTTGAGCATGTCTTATAACTTACAATAACAAAGTTTTCAAAAATTATGAAACTTAAATAAAAAAACAATGTTGTATGCATAAATTTCATATTGAAAAAAAAATTAATTTTTCTGATTTAAAATCTAGGAAACCTTTTAAGGAACCTTTCTAGAAAACTTTTTATGGCTATTAAGTAAGGTTTGTGGAATGGTATTATTTTCTTTCTCTTTGAACAGATTTATAACATTCAAAGATAATTTTAATATGGAATTTTTTACAATATAAAATAATAAATACGCCCGGTTTATTTATATTCTCTAAAATGAAACTTTTTCATATAAATTGAAATTATTAATTGAAATATACTCAAGAAACTTTTTCTAAATATTTGGGCAAAAAAAAGAAAAAATATATATTTTTACCTTTCAAAAAGAAAAAAAAAAAAAAAAAAAAAAGATTTTTTCAATATATGTTAATGAAACGCCAATGAAATTACAGGTCAAATTGAAAATTATTTCCTAAAATAAAAACGCTAAACATTAAATAAATTTTAAATAATAAGTAATTTAATTTTTAATTTTCATAACTATATAAGCATGTTAATAAATATAGATACTGGTAAAAACTTGTATTAAATAATCAAATATGAAGTACACCATTCACATTTTCAGAAACTTTAAAACATGTTTTCAAAAATTAGTTACAGATAATGTATATTTTATATGGATAACTAAATAAGTTTATAAAAAGAAGTGAATCCTATTCTTCATGTGAACTATTATATTGATATTCATGTGCATTTATTATATTTGAGAAATTTATTCAATACTTAATCAAACCCGACATGTAATTGTGACATATATTTCATAATGTATATTCGGAATATATATCATAATATTAAATCTTTTCTTTTAAAAATATATCAATATAATCATTATTTAAAAATAAGGCAAAAGTATCATTTATTGAAAATTAAATTTTAAATTTCAGGTATAAAAATATTTACAAACAATCTTATTATATATTATCTTTATATTATACTTGCATTATTATTGTCATTAAGAAATCTACTATCATTGAATTGAGATTGAATCATAGCAATTAAAATAACTGTGTACAAAACATTCTTCAAATTCATTCAATCAATTTTTTATTTCATCATCAAAGTCAAACTCTTATAACATGAAATCTTCGAAAATATTTTTTCAATTGACAAAAAAAGCAACTGGTTATCAGGAAAAAAATTGCTGAAATGAGGATGAATTAACAAATCTATTGGCTATTATTTTTTAAATGAGGATTAAAAAGAGATCCAATAAATTTGTTTTACGTACAAATTTCTCCATTCTGATAAGTCCCCAGTTTTTGACTTTCTGTCTCAATAGAACAACAATTAAATATCCCTCAACTTCCAGGAGAAATTTGAGCGAGAGAAAGTTGAGCACTTGAAAGGGGCAAAAAATCCACAGTACAACAGTTGCACTGCAGGGACAAAAAGGTTAAACATTTTAAAAATGGAAAATAATACATCCAAATCTAAGTTTAAAGGCAGTTTGTAATACTACTGATAATTATTACTTATGCTAGCGATAATTACGCAATTCTTAGAAAGATTCAGTCTATTAAGATTTTTATTAAAATTTTAAAAATACAAAATGTATCATATTTCGTATCATAGGAACTGAATATTAAATATTTTTCCATTCATGTTTCACTATCTCCTACATGAAAACTGTAATTATTACAAACATGAATTGAATTTGATCATTCTTATGTAGAGTCTCAATAGTAGTGTTCAGATAATCCAAGTAAATGAATAAATACACACACACACACCAAAAATTAATATTTTCATTGCTTCGATTGTAAAGTATGAAACTTACTGCTTATTTTTTAAGTAACAAAATATTTCATAACCGAACACATTTTTTTATAAGGATATTAAAAATGAGGATAATTTTTCATAAAAAATATAATTTGAATATTTTTTATGAATGACAGTAAAATAAATCTAATCAATTAAAAAAAAAAAAAAAAAAAAAAAAGAATACATACGCTAGGAAAATTTATAATTCTCAATTAAAATTTGAATTTTTAATTAAGAGACTATATTCTCCTTTACAAAATCTCTTTAATTAGGAGACTATAGAAAAGAGATAATATGTAAATGTTTTGCATTTGTAATATTATAGTGTTGCGAATGTAATACCTTTTTGTAAAAACTTTTTTTAATGAAGGAAGAATGACGTAGTTGTTTTATATAATTTTATGTGAATTGAAACGTAAGTCAGAAAACAACTCATTATAATTTTATCCTTTTTTTTCAGCTAAATCTGGCACTTTTGTCAAATTAAATTAAGCTACCTTTGTTTTTATTTTTGATTATATGTAATTTTCCATTCGTATATGCTAGAATAATATTTAAAAAATCTCAAGTAATACCCTTTTAGAAACAAATTTTCCATTTATATGGGAATAAATTTATCATAACAGTTTAAGCTACTTAACACATGCATTGAAATATATTTCAATTCAAATTAACAAATAAAATTTTCCACCCCTTTTTCCATAAAAAGTATGATAAATGATATTTTATCTAAGTTTGTTTAGTTTTGAGTTGAGAAAAAATAAATGTGGCTAATAAATTTAAATCTTAACGCTTTTAAATGAACAAAAAACTACATTTATCGATCAAAAAAAGTACATAAATATATTTTT
>JAPDSC010138035.1:0-12818 GCA_026290005.1 Latrodectus geometricus
TTTTTTCTAAAATCAAGTTAGAATATTTATTCATGCTAAGTATACAAAATCCAAAAACCAATTTTACGGCAGTATTATGTACAATGAAATCAAAAAGAAAGATAAGTATTTAAATATTACAGTATTATAGGTTTAACAATTTGTAAAAAATTCTCAATGCAAAATTAATTATTTACTGATATAAAATGAAATAAATACATATTATCTTTTAAAAAATTTAAAATAAAAAGCAGCAGTAACTGCAGTTTCAATGCTTTATAAAAGATTTTTTTAAATACAGGAAGGTTCTTTCTAATTTCAGATAAAAAAAAAAAAATTATTAAAATTAAAATATTTGGTAAAATCATAAATCATGCAGACACTTTTCCCTGCATTTAAAAGTTATTATCCAGTGTGATTTAATAAAATATTAGGAATGCGATTAACTAAAAACATTTTCACTTTTATTTGAAAAATGAAAGTGCAAAATTTTTAAAAAAACCAATTTTTAAAATTATTACTTTTATTTGTTCATATTATAAACTAAAAAATTCCTACTGCACATGTTATCTAAACTTTTCCAATAACTTATATATTTAGTTAAAATATATAATTTCACTGGTATCCAAAATATTTAATTAAATAACGCAATGCAAGTATATACTAAGAAACATTCATGCATGC
Source organism: Latrodectus geometricus (assembly GCA_026290005.1). Taxonomy (NCBI): domain Eukaryota; kingdom Metazoa; phylum Arthropoda; class Arachnida; order Araneae; family Theridiidae; genus Latrodectus; species Latrodectus geometricus. The sequence goes on from JAPDSC010138035.1 coordinate 664, forward strand.
ATTAACAATAAAATTTCTAGTACATCGAAGAAAACTGTTAACTTGATAATTTTGGAGAGAAATTTAATCTGGTAACTGAGAATTTAAATCTATTATTTAATAATAATATGGCGATTAAAATAATGAAAATCTTTTTCTTACTATGTAATTGTATCTTTCTCTTCATTTTCCTTTAAAGTACTACAAAAGTCCTTAAAATCCATTATGAAGAATTTTTCCTTCTGAGGATAAGAAATATCAAATTAATTTAAAATTAAAATGTTCTATATGAAAAAATCAACTTATAAGAATTATTAAATCACAGCTTATAGTTAACATTCATATTTAAATTATATTTATATAATGTGTTAATCTATTTAGCATTTGTCAAAATTTAAATTAGGCAACCGTTCACAAGTGTTTGGTATCTTGCTGCCTAGTTAAAAACAACTAATATATGATGCAGCAGAAGTTTCTTAAATATCTCAAATAGGAGAATTTTTCAACTCAATAAATGATTAAGTACAATCCATTGTATAAGATTTTAAGAACAAAATGTGCAATTTTTTTTCAATACAAACGGGTTTAATATTGCAATTAGTAAAGAAAAACAAACCATAACAAATTAATATTAAAATAATATTCTAATATTAGGTATTTAAGTAGAAACACTGAGAAATTTAATGTTGATTTAAAAATTGGATTCATGGAATATATAGAGGTAGCTTTCGTAACTTTTGAATTTTTAAAAAGTATGAGATCTAATGAAATCATAATCAATAATAATATTACCAATTTAAGCTTATGTTCAAGCTATATTAAAGAAAATACTAATCTGAAACTACAGGGAAATATTTTAAAAACAATAGTTTACTTAGCTTTTAATAAAGAAATTATCTTAAAATTGAAACCTATTTTCATATTTTTTATCTGTATAACTATCCTTGATGGTTTATATATCTCAACTACTCTAAAACTTTATACTATCTTTTAAAATTTTCTCAAAATTTTTTATCCTTTCAGCATTTAATTTAAAGCATACGTTGTTTGAATTAATATAATAATAATTATGTTAATTAGTTTAAAATCAAACTAAATTTCCTAAAATTTTAGGAAGTATGCATCTAAAAATTTATAAAATTTAAATTTTAGCACAGAAAATGAAAGTAAACTATCACTCTAAGCTTGAAGAAGACAGAACAAACGATAAACACACAAAGGTATTTTAGGAACAAAATCTCTCAAGGATTTGTTCAAAGGAAATTTCTCTAGAGAAATAATCCAATATTTTGAGCACAATAGCCAGTGTCTGCAATGTTTGCATATAGATAGAATTAAGTTTTAAAAGCACGGAAAGCTTCTCTGTAGATTTCAACTTTTATGCATGATAGGGGATGCATAAGAATTTTCAGTGTGATTTTCTGAATTAGCTCTAACGTCTTAGAATTTCCTAATGCTTTTATAGAATAATTTGTTTTATAAAGCACATCAATATTTATTTATCTTCAAATTGAAATTTTGTCTTCTTTCCGATTATCTTATTCTTTCAGAGACATAAGATTTAATACTAAATAATTTAATTTATAATTTTTCAAGTATTAAATATTTACATTAAAATTCCTATATCTAAAGAAATATACATAATATCAAATACAGGTTAAAAAGATATTGGTTTATATTATAGAAACATGTATATATAATATTTTAGAACCATTAACTGCAAAAAATAATAAAAAATGAGATTAATAGTTTATTTGAATTAAATTTTAAATTTCATTTTCTTAACTCATTTAAAACTATCTTTTAAATTTATTCATTTATTTCATTTTAAAACAATGTAAACCTTTTATACATTTTATACTCCAATAAAAATTATTTGAGTTCTGGTTTATTAAAAGGTATATTGCACTTAAAATGAAATTCATCATGTAAAGCAGATTATCATTACCAAATTCAAAATTATTTTTCTTGAATAAAATAACCAAGATGCGTGATCTATGGGGTTAAGTTAAAATATTTTTACTAGAAAATATGTCATAAAAATTTATAATATAAAATGTTTTGCATCTTCTTATTTCAGTTTAATTACTACGTGTTAGCTTCAAAGATTAGCTTTAAGACTCTCAAATTTTATATTTAAAATATAAATAATATTTAATATTAGACAATCCATTTCAAATTTCAGAAAAATGTAAATAAGTCATTAAACAAGTGCACAAATAATAATAATAAAATTTACGAATATTATTAAACAAATGACAATTCTTGCATTAAAATATATTTAAGAAATGCATTTTTCCTATTTAAAACTATTAATAGATTGCGTTATAAATATTATATTTCATTAGCAAGCAAAAATGTTTTAAATCATGTATATGATTTTTTCATTTATACACCCTCGAAATATTTTATTAATAAATACTAAATAAATTAAAATCATATTTTTAAAATTTCTAATTTGTGTAATACTTCCTACGTGTTTTAAAATATTTCTTTTTTATAAAAAAAAATGTTAGATAATATCATGAGTGTTTCGTTTACTTATAATTTTATATTTATAAATAAAGCTCATATATGTATTTTAGTCAGCACTATTATAATAATTTCAAATACTTTAATCATAAAGATAAATATCAGCATCACAATTACACAGGAATAATAAATACAAGGCAGAGAATTTACGTTTTAATGGCATTCAGAAAAGAAATAGTGTTTGCGTAGCCAGAGAGTTGGTATTGATATTGAGTATACACTTCGTGAGGAGGATGCAAGTTAAATATTCAGTTCATTCCCATAAGTTGGCTTAAATATACGCAATAATTGTTTGCGTTTAGTATTTTCAGTAGGAAGAAAGAGGAAACAAAAAACGTTTTGCGATCATCTAAAAGAATTATATCCAATAAAAACACGACTATTCTTAAATTAAATCTCAGAAGTCTTGCATAAATTTAGGAATATAAATTATAAGAAGTTAAAAAATATAATTTAATTACTAAAAACTAATTCTAAACTATTCATAGTTGATTCAGGGATTTCATTGTAAATAAATTGAACATTTAAAAAAAATATCTAATCACTTGCGTAATGCTATATTATAAGAAAAAAATATCAGAAGCAATTCATGCTATGAAATCATCACGTGGAACAAAATAATTGAATAAGATAATGACTGCTTTATTCGAATTACAAGAATAAAAATAAATACAAAATTGATTATTTCAACAAAATATTATTACCAAATTGATAATTCAAAATTGATTATATTCCTCAAAGCTTTTATATTTGTCATTGGAACTTAATTGTGATTTGCAAGTAGCAAAATGATTAACACTCTGATTTTCAGTTCACCAATTCATTAGATTGATTTTTTCGTAGAGCATGAATATTTTTAAATTGTAGCTGACAGTTGAGCTAGATTTCTTAGATAAACAATTACTGAAGATTGAGTGAAATAAAAATAATTTATGGTGAATTTAAGTTACATTTTACTTCCTAAATGTTCCTTTTTGAATCTTCATCATATAATTTTCAAGAACAGCTTAAGGGTTTTGATGAAGGAAATAGGGCTTTATATTTATAAACTTAGAAGACACAAGATCTATATTGTCTTTAACTTTCTGTAAAAAAAAGAAAGAAAGTGAAGTAAACAAAGAATTCTTAGCATAAAGAAAAATACTATGAACTGAAAACTCCTGAAACAATTACAAATGCAAGTTACACAGACTATTGATGTTTGTAATGACCATATATAGTGAATCCTTATATTAATATCTGACGGAATAACCAATTTATAACAGGATTATAACTTTGTAAGTCATGATATATATTCTCGTGTGTGACTTATATTCTGAAGTACCGTAAATCGCATTTATACCTTACATTTTTTTAAAATTACATCAGAATATATTTAAATCAATTACTCATTTTAATTTTAAGTCACGTCCATAATTCTCAGAAAAGTTATGCATTTATGTCTGAGGAATTTCGTTTTTAAGATCAGGTCTAATGAATTAGATTATGTTATAAAATCTAGAGAACGTCACAGTTTTTATTATTTTACATTCTTTCCTATTATAACATGAATATACTAACTAGTCATCATATTCTTTATAATTTATTTGTTCATTTGACCAAGGCTTTTAAGCTATGTAAGAAAAACTAGTAAAAACCATAGCATAGTTTTCTCCATTCAAAAGACGAGTTTAAATCGTATTCGCCAGTCACGCTCGTAATAAACGATGTGTTCTAAAACGAAAGATGTGAAAACTCCTTTCTTCCACTATATTAAAGTGGTTTTACGCTATTCTGGCTCCTGATAACTGAGTCTATGTAAATGTTTTTGAATAATTGGAAAAAATGCTTTTTTTTCCTTAAATCTTTAAGTTTTTATTGATTTGCAAAACAAATCCTTTTACGTAATTAAATTTAAAACTTAAAATTTAACAAATAAATATTTATAATTAATATTATTGCAAAGTGATGAAGAAAGTGTTCTTTTTTTAATATTTTAAAATAATATTAATTTTTAAAATTATTGTACAATTATAAAAAAATAATACATAAATAAATTAAGCGTTTGTAGATTAATTAATGTAATAAAATTTTTAGGTAAAGTTTAGGATACAAATTAATCAAAGTATTTTTTCTCTTCTTAATTATTATTCTTTCCATTTCATGGCAAAACATAATGTTTTCGTCACTTTCTAAACTTTTTTGATACTAAAACATTATGACAAATAAGAAAATAAGCTTTCCCAAAGTCATAGTATATATATATATATATATATATATATATATATATATCATCAGGAAAATATGCTGGTAATATCTGCATTAAATGCTGTTTTTTTATTAATGGAATAAAGTTTCTTTAAACTGATTCAGTGTAAATTTTATTGATTAAATAAATTGTCATCTTGAATATCATAGATTGTCAATCGTATCTATTTCTAGTTTCTTTTACTTACATAAGTTTAAATTTCATAAATTTTTAGGTTATTTGCTTCATTTTAAATTACTTATCGTGAATTAAATAATGTTTTTTTAATTTAAATAAAATAATTTTATTATTTAATTTTATTATTATTTAAAATTAAATTGAAATTAATGTTTTTAATTTAAAAATAAAAAATTAATTTAAATAGTGTTTTTTTAATTTAAATATAATAATACTTTTTTATTTTTACTAATTTATTTGAATAATATCAATTAAAATATCTGCCAAATTAATTCTTATGTGTTTATCTTCAAATTATAATTATGATAATTAGATTTAATTTTATCAATTCAAGAAAGTCAAAACCACTAATCATAAAAAAGTTCATTCTATTAGCTTGATTGTATTACCATGCGTTCGCAATTAAAAATTTGAAACACAATTGAAAAGTTAAACATGTCATAGAAATTTTAAAAAACTTTTTTCACACGAAAATAACAAAAAATATCTGTCTCTTTAGCTTAGTTAGCAAAATCATCTTATATATTGGTCATTACCATATTATTGTATAATTTGTCCGTCGAACAATCATATGAATAGATTTCTTAAGAGCAATTTCTATGCACTTGCTTGTTAGAGATTTTGTATATGAGACATTCTGTATATTTTCAAAAATCCATAGTAACTTAAAATGAATGGTAAAGTACATATATCAAAAAATAAATTATTGTTAAAAAAGCTTAATGGAAATTCAAATTATAAATTTTATTAGTAACATTTATATAAAACAAAATTAATATTCGGAAACAAAATTTCAATGCATTTAATTTTAGAAAGCTAAAAGTATATTACAAAAACATAGTCTATCATCATTCTTTTCATCATTATTCATGTCACGTACAAATATAAACATACTACAAAAACTGAAATGAAATCTACTTATTTTTAAAAATAAAGACGCAAATATTATCTTTAAGATTGAAATGCAGATGCAAATCGAATCATGCTTCGAAAGCCAGAAAACCAAATACCGAAATTTTATGTCTGGGAGCTTCCACTGAGCGAGTGTTTGTATCGCATCTGCGTAAGGAATTTCTGAATATAAATACATATTTACTTCCCATTTTTTCGATTTATAAGAAAAATAAAACATTAAATCGATGGAATGTTGCGTTTGAGAATAGAAGTTGTGAGTATTTCATTTCGCTTCTAGAATAATAATTTTCATATACAGGAAAAATACTCAAATAATATTTTCATTTTTTAATACCTATGCTAAGGCCAGTCTTGATTATTGAAGTAGAGATTGTTTCAAATTAATAATACTACATTATAAAAGTATATAGGAATTCAGTAAAAAAAATTTAGTAACAAAGTATTTAAGCACAAATTCCTAATTATTTAGCTTTAATTACTGTGTTGTATCTTTTATTATTTCTTTACACTGGTTGATTATCATATCTTATCTTATTATATCTGATATTTTCTATTATACCTTGGTTGCACAACATGATTTCAGATTATATGTATAGATATATATGTTAAAAAATAAATAGAAAAATTATTTCCTTAATTAATATTTTATGAATCCTAATACATTTAATTACTTAGTTTTAGTGATTATAATATCCTTAGTATTTCGTTTATTTCATGATATTATTTTATTATCACAAGCTAGAAAATATCTGAATTTACACAAGGCTATAATAAGAAAGATCAAATAATTTGTTCTTAATATACTTAAGTATAATACAAAATTAATTAACTTCAGTGATTATATTACCTTTTACTATTTCGTTACATTTATAGTATCATATATTTGTTGTGCAGCATGTATAGTTGTAAATTATTTAAATTTAAATATCACAAATATTTAGAAATGATTAACTCATTGGTCTTATATTTCCCATATACAAACAGTTTGAGTATTCTTAATTAATCGTTGTACTTAAATCTAGATTCTTCAATAATTAATCAAATACTTATCAATTCCTCGAATTGATGAAAAAGATCAAACCAAATCAAAGATGTTTTGATTCATCAAATTAATTTCATTAATATTAATTTTACACAACAAAAAAAGTCATTCATAATTTTCATTGAAATTATGAAAATATTTATGTTGCTAGTTAAATTAAATAATTAAAAAATATCTGCGACACATAAAATCTATTCGCATTTCCCAGAATGTGATAGTCAGTTAATTTAATTAAATCTTAAAAGATTATTTCAAGTAAAAAGTAAATTTAGTTCAATAATCTATCTATTTAACAAAATGTTTTCAATAAAAATTGTCTTTTTTGCTTCATATAAGCCGTTGGTGGCTTCGTTGGTTAGGACGTCGTTCTCATTATAGTAAAATAGTGATTTCCAATTGCGGCTTATCCGAAGATCCGTCGTGTTCATTAATGGTGATTAAACGCGTAAATAATTTCGTAGTCGCAATGTAATCCATGTTCCCATTCCAAATAAATATCTACCCATGGAAGTGTTTTGGTTCTTCTTGGCTTCAATCTCTAAAGTGGAAGACGCAGATGGAGTTGTCATCTTTATACCAAACTCGTACTTCCATCTCGTATGGAGCTGTTCTGTTTAGAAACGATAGACGCTCTTTCTGATATCTCCCAGCCTTTGACGAGTGGGCTCAATTTCGCCAAGTGCGTTATAGGTAACAACTACAACATACTTCGTATAAACATCGTATAAACTTGGTATAAATATGATTATTTTCACAATTTTGTACTAATCACTATTCAATTAACTAATAAAACATTTAAGCTCATTATTAATGCTTATACCTTTAATATTTACTCATAGGCCAATAAATAATTTATTATTTTACCAGTAATTTCAAAGATTTTAAAGCTTTTTTTTCTGAATAAAATTCTTTTGTGGATTAAAGTTCCTTATTGTTAAGTGTTTATTTTGGGTACCCATGCAATAAAACAGGAAAATTCATTTATCTCTATAAGTAAATACTATTAAATTAAAGCTCTGCTATTCTAATTACAATATTCAACTGATTATCAATAGAACAAGGATCGTTTTAAAGTACCTCATGAAATATTTGACAATAAGGGTATTATTGAAACATTAGATTTTGCATTAGGTAGAAGCAGCAATGTACTTCTTTGTACGAAATTTCAAGTGTATTTTTATGAGATTCTAATTTCATTATTATTTTTCACATTGAAAATAATATATATTAAGTTTGGAAAGAGAAACATATGTAGGGATTTCATTCAAATATTTATCGGCTTATAACATATTACAAGTAGTAATATTCTTTTCCAATAACTAGAAATAAAAAGTTTAGATAAGTGTTAGCATTTATGTCATTGATAAGTTAATTTTATATATATATATATATATATATATATATATATATATATATATATATATATATATATATATATATATGTAGGATTCAATGTTTGAGAAAAGAGTTTTTATATTGGTGCTAATCGTGCAAAATATATCAATGTGGTAAGTATATAAATGTTCCAATATTTATCGTAATTATACCAATTATTGAGCACTTATACTATAACAGCATTGGTATGATTTTTATTATGTTGATTAATCATACAAATTCTGGAGTATTTGTAAGGAGCAAAGGTTCAATGAATAATTAATTATATTTACTCCATGTCAGTCAGCTTATAATTAATTATACATTGAGTCTATGTGGTCCAAATAATGATCTACCAGGCTCACATGTTTGGAAAATGTTGGCTGTTTCTGTAATAGATATTGCTCCAAATCTTCAATCCAATAATGAATGAAGGTCAGATCTATGAATTAAATGAGCTTTTAAAAATTCTAAAATAAAAAAAAAAGAAGATGAAATTACTTCCCAAAATAGATCCAAATATTCTAGGATGTGTATACTAGAAGTTTGAAGTTTGGCGTTGATGGCATTTTTGGCAAAGAGGGTAGGATTTTTCACCCTCAGAGATTCATAATACCGATAACAAGGCGTGAGAGGCTGAAGCAGATTTTTCTATCAATTAAGTGTAATTTCTATAGATCTAGTCTACTTTCCTTGTATGAAAAAGTATGAGATAAACTAATGCTTTATGGTTAGTATTTTTTCTGGGTAAATGGTTCAAATTAAGTTCTGAAAAGGAATTGGAGGAGTATAACTATCTTCTAAATAAGACTTTTTGCAATGTTTTCACTGAAAAGTTTATTGTGCGATAGAATCTACTACTAGCAACACTCATTTTGAAGAGAAATGTGCTTTAAATTGAGTAAATTTGACAAATGTCTTAAAACAATACGATAAATCACAGATATTGCCAAGTTCTCTATAGTTTTTATTCCATATATGGTAGTGATATAATTGAACTGCAAATTACAAGAAATCGAGGAAAGTATGACATTGATCATCTTGCTTTAAATTGTTTTTTAAACACCTAAGAATCATCTAGTTGTTTTCTAAAAACTAATGGAAAATTTGCAAATAAATCAGACTAAATTTTTGAACACATTTTATTTACCAGCAAAAATCCACTTATAGCAAGTGTAACATTCAGTTCTGAAATTCTATACATCCAAATATTTTGAATCATTTTATTTACACGAAATCATGATTTACATTTATGTAACATATTTGTATACTTTCGCCAAGTACGTTGCAGTTAAATACTATAATTTCAACTTTAAGTTTTCTCTTCCACGATTTAACATTTTTCGTATAAATTTAATTTTGAAAGTTCTTGCATATTAAATGACAAATTTCTTACACATTTGAAAATAATTTATTAAAGATTTCTGCTTACTTACAATTCTGTTTTCTTCTATATCATATGTGCTCCTTAGGAACATTATACACTTCTCAAAACAATTAAAGAATATTGCGGTTTTAGGTGGATCTTGTGGTTGGGAAACTTTTTAGCTGATTGATACCTGATCAACAGACGTAATTGATTATATGAGAATATATTACACATGTATGGCAGAAAAAAAAGGCATTTTATTGAGCATTTGTGTACAAAAGGAAAAAAAAAACACAATTTGTGCATACGAGAAAAAAAAAGAAAAAGAAAAGGTGTTTCTTCAAAGGAAATCATTTTCAGTAGGGGGTATGGTTTCCACAGACGGCCAGCAACGTTGAACACCTTTGAGGCATGGAGTCAATGAGGCTAACAATCACGAGTTGGGGTATTCTGCCCACTCTTCCATTAGAGCTCTTTCCAGTTCTTGGAGAATTTGTGGGGGTGATTAGTGGCCAGCAACTCGTCTTCCTAGAGCATCACAAACGTGCTCTATTTGATCATGACCGAAGAACACGCTAGCTATTCCATTCGTTCTATTCCTTCTTCGAAAAGGAAATCATCCACCAGATTAGCACGATATGGCCTGCAGTTATCGTCCATTAAAATAAAGTCATCTACGATCGCTGCAGCGTGGAGACTACAATAAGTCTTAGGATCTCATCTCTATATCGGCTACCAGTCAGAGGTCCATCTCGAATGATATAAAAATTTGTGAACCCGTGAATGAAGATGACGCCATAACCCTACAATTATTCACCGCCAAATCTTACACTTTCGTGCATGAACTCAGGTTTATTCCTACTGTCTCGGTCCTTCCAGTTGAAAATACGCCTATTATCAGGATGAACAGAAAAACGGACTCGTCAGAAAAAAGAACATTGCTTCATTCATTTCTCCTAAAGTTCACATGCTCTGTTGCTCACTCCCTTCGGTTACGACGATGCCCTAATGTTAGTTTAACTCATACCATCGGTCGGCGAGCATATAGACCAACACAAAGGAGCCGGTTTCGGACAGTCTAAGTAAAATCGTGGTGTCAGTAACCGAGCGAAGGTATTGTGGGAGAAGAGTAGCTTTCATATTTCGGTGTCTACAAGCCGTTAACACTAAATAATAATCTTCATTGGGCGTTGTTGCCCGTCTACAAGCTTGCCTTGTAGTTTGGCTTGGACTTCTAGTTTCCAAAAAACGGTTCCAGATCCTGAAAATCACACTTTGTGACTCTCCAAAGACTTGCGCTACATTGGCTTGAGTTTGGCCCCCTTCTAAATTATCAACAACTCTCCAAGCTTCTGAATCAGTTAAATAACTTTGCTGAGACATTGTTTTAATCGAAACAAAGTAGTCACTGAATGCCGATCATCCTTGTTTTCATTGTCTTTTATTAAGTTGAAAGTCAAATTTCATTCACTGCCGCTGAAGCAACATTTTTTACGTGAAACTCATAATAAGCGTACTCCACAGTTTGAAAATCAGAAAATTTTTTATTTGTGATTCTCTTCTTCCATTTTCAGACAAAAAAATTTCGCTTATATCTTTATTTTATGTAAAACTTACAATATCATTTAATTGTTTTGAGCACAGAGTATATTAATTCTACAAAGCAATGATTTTGAAAATATGTCAAAAATGAGTTGATTATAATGGCAAAAAGAAATTTTGTACTTACCATTAAACCCGTATATCCTATTATACCATTCTCATAGAAATATGATCCTATTTACCTCCAAATTAATAATTAGAACAAGTTTGTCAAACAAACATTACTTAACTGATAAATTTTGATGTTATAATATAAAATCGTTTCTGGCATTTAAAACAAAATGTTAGAGTTATATATTTTGCAATTCATCAATGAAGTAACTTTCTAAAAATTTCTGGAGAACTAATATAGTCAAAAAACTTTATGTGAGGTAAAGTATTGCACATTTCTACAATATTTAAAAAAATGAATATAATTTTTTTTAAATATTGTAGAGATGAAACATATAAGACAAATGTTCTTTTATTTCATAATGTAAAAAACCATTTTACTGCATTCAAATTGTTCATAAAACGTAAATGCGACTTTCATGAAAATGTTATGAAAATACTGAAACAGAAATTCATTCACAAAACATATTTATTGTTACATTATTGCGCTGATAACTTATTTTATTAAATAAATTAATTGACTTAATAAATTTATAATTAATAAGTAAGAAAAATAATGCACCCTATTAAAATTGTATTTTACATTACTTAATTTAAAAATGATCGATTTATTACATTTTAATTTCTAACCATTTTATTCTTTAAAGTAATAAACTTTTCTTTTTATTCATTTAAGAAAGAAATATTTTCACTTAAACCCCATAAATATATTTCATGTTTTCATTTTACTAAATTATTATTCAGATGAAATGACTAAAATTTAGATGAAATTGTATATATATGATTATATATATATATATATATAT
>JAPDSC010138045.1:0-22761 GCA_026290005.1 Latrodectus geometricus
AACAAAAAGTTTAGTTTTACTCAGAATAGTATAGAGGAGATATGGAAAAAATATTTGCTTTATATTTGAATTCCATTTCAGACTACAGTTTTTTTTTTTTTTTTTTTTTTTTTTGCAAGATTTTAAATTGTATAAACACTTTTGAGAGCCACTGTATTTACAATTAGAATTCTGAAATATTAGGTGCAACTGGAAAAATCTTTTAAGAACTTCTTTAAAATTTAATTTTAGGAGATAGCATCCTTCACAATTATTGCTATGCATGCAAAAAAAAAAAAAAAAGTAATATAATATTCAACATATGTTATATTAAATTTAAATGCAATGTTTATTCATTTAAATACAGCAAATAATGATTAATAAAATGATGAAGATTTCATTAATGATCTAGAACCTATTTCAGATGAAAATGAGGTAACTGCTACTATTTTATTTTGTGGGTTGAAAATATAAATCAAGATTATATTAAGATGTGTTTTGTACTAAGTTTGGTATTAGAAAATTAGGACAGAAAGATTAACACATGCAATCCATATCATGCTAAAAAAGTATTACAAACTCATTTGTAAACATTAAAACTAAGTAAATTATATTAGTATCATAATTACTTTTGAATAAACACCAATAAGACAAAACTATTCCCTCTTATCCTTAATCAAAGAAATCGAACGTGTATGATAACAAATTAATATCAATTTAAGTAATATGATAACATTTATTGAACAGAATCACTATCAAACATTTACTTAGAATTCAGGATTTAAGGAAAACACAGATATTATTCCAATTGATGATTCATGCCATATTTAATTGAAGAAAAATTCAATGCAACTTTAAAACTCATCCTATTTCCCAAGAATTTTTAGGCAGTTTATACCCATATTTACATCAAATTAAACCTAAATCAATTCATTTTCCAACAATGTCTTTACAACGACACATCAAATGTTTACTTTGTCAAAGTAAATGCCATATATTTCAAAAATGGTACTAATGAATAAGTTATGTGATATTTAGAACTATAAAATTCTATACCATTATCTTTTACAAAAAGAAAGCAAAAATTTTCACTGAGAAACTTGGAATTTTTTTCTGACATCACATATTTTTAAGAACTTTTTTTGGTAAATAGATCAATAAAAAAAAACTTAAGAGATTTCAATATAAGCTAAAACTAGACATCATTCACAATTTTAACTTTTAAATTAGAAACAACATTTGATTAAAAACATCACTAATATTGAAGGATTTTCTTCAAATTAAAGAAAAACAATCAATCTTAGGAGCACACCTTTGATACATTTATTTTAGCACTACAAGGAGCAGAATTAATGGCATTTTGCACAATAGGCCACCTAGGGGGTATGCCATCAGAGCTCTGAAAGTGATTGAATCCTCATAACTTTAAAGTAGGGATCAAGTAGAAGACTCCCAGACTCGATTTGCAATGCTCCATATTTTTTACTTGGAAAACATAGTGACTACAACCTATTTTATGTGTTCCAGCCACCATCTAAGAACATAAAAGATCTTTGGCTGAGTTGACGTATAATCCACTACTACATGGCTGTGAGAATGGCATCCATCCCAAACAAGCCACCATGGCCTTGGTAGTCATTTTTTATGACAAAAATTCAAATAGCTAGTACTGAATGACTAAGAAATTGCTTTAATTAATATTTTTTATTCACTCATTATTAAATTAATATATTTTAAAGAAAAATAAACATATACTAATGTGAGAAACATTTTAACATTTTTTATAAGATTATTAAGTAGTTTATCTATAAACAATTTGTAGCATTTTCAAATTGAGGATAAAAATTAGCAGTGTAATGACAGATAATTGAATTAAAATAAAATAATTAATTTATCTACATTAGATTTTATGTACAATTTTTATTTATTTATAGAATAAAAATTAATTATATTTATATGATAAAAAACAAAAATTACAATAATTAAGATACAGTAATGCAGCACTATCAAAAATAATCATATGTTGATATAAATATACAATTCTTTTGATGATTATTAAGAGTACTTGTTATTATTATAACAAAATCAAAAGAAATAGTAAATATCATATGAGGTAATGTGACCAATTTAAATATTAAAAAGACAATTAATTTATACATACTGATAAATGAAGAAAAGTTAAGCTTATGATAAATTTGCATAATTTAAATTTTTTCTATTGATACTTGTTTGTATCATTTATAATTCTTGAAAATGAAAATGAGATTAAGCTCTTAACTTAAAGACTAATAAATTTGCATTAAGTAGCAGAATTTAATCAGATTTAAAACTTATTGCATTTTTATCAATTAATTTTACTTTCAGTATCACCAAATTACAATATGATAAATGCATCTTACATTTTGTGTATACTAGCAACTATTAAAGTCTGAAAGATTTGTAAAGTAACTTAATCTTATTTTTTATGTTGCACTTCAGATTAAGTAGAATTTTTGATAGCTTAAATTTCATTTTTAAAGTGTAAGAGAGATCATATAAAGAATATGGCAATTTATTTTAAGAATTTCCTGAAATTCAGTAAATAATCATTACAACAAAAATAACTGCTATTCACAATGAAGTAACTTCTAATATGTAACAGAACTTACTTTTTTTTTCAATATTTCATTTTCATCAGAAAGTTGTTGGAGTTTAATCAAATCTTCTTCATAACTGAGTAATGTTGGCATAGCTATGAAAGAAAAACATAGTTGTAAAAATCTTCACTTCAACAATTTTATAAAACAGTAATTTCAGCTGTATAAAGAAAATACATAAAATTTTGTTTTTCCAATGGTATTTCTATTTCAAATATATTTAAGATATTGCAGCTTTTAAAGATCACTTTATATTGAAGACTATAGTATTTGATTGGTATTACAAATTTAAAAGAAGTCCTTAAACTTTTGAAAAAGGATTTAACAATTATGATTACACAAGTTATGTAATCACTTAATATGCCCCCATGTATTATTTTTTCAATTCCAAGAGATAGTTTCTTTCTGGTCTTTCTTTTGATTCTATTGAAGAAATAAATAGTAAATCAATAGAAAATTCTTTGATTATTCAAAATTCAATTTGATAAGTATCTTTTTAACAAAAAATAGCTTCAAGACAAGTTTTGAATCTTGGTTTGATTGTTGTTCAATAGCACACAAAAACTAATTCAACTGAGGTCTGCAATTTTAAGTGTATTCTGAGTTATCAAAATACTCCTACATAAAGGTGAGCATAAAATCTTTGAAAATAAAGGATTCATTTGCCACATCAGAGAAAATAATCAATGAATTGAAAAAAAATTGTAGATATAAATGCATTACAATAGGAAATTATTTTAAAACTTCAATAAATTTATGTTTCTTTTCTTTTTTCATAGCATTTTGGATAAAACATGGGTGAAAGAATATCAGATTTTAAATACAGTAGAGACTCTTTTTTACAAACATTCATGTTTTCATGATTTAGTGACTAATCCTTACCCTGACACCATTAACATAATGATAATTTTAACTCCCATTTATGAAATAAAATTTTGAAAAATCTCTTTGAGAACTTTGGTTTCTGACAAATAGTTTTTATTTTTTTATTTGATATTTTTCTGATTTTTTATATTTGGTTTCTTTTTTATACAGCACCAGAGAACTGAATTCATTCTTAAACAATAAGGCAACATTTGCAAGCAATATAGACATTTGATAAGAAAAAATTGAGGTGTCACAAATTAAAAAAATTACTACCCTTCTCACACATGAGAACACAGAAAGGCTAAAAAATCTCTTCATATGTGAGAACATAAAAAGAGGTTGGTTGGTTGGATTTTCTGGCATAAGGTCCAAAAAGGACAAGCTACACCAAAACTTTGTTTCTATAAATTATTCATAAATTATAGAAAGCCTAAGCAACATTAAAATCAAATTAAAACACAAAAAACAGTGTAAAAAATATAAGTTTAAAATTTAGTTTAAATGTGTAAAATAAAGACAAAGGAAAATACAATTTTAAAATTTAATAAATTCAAGGAAACCTATTGCCCTCAAAAAGGCAAAAACGTTTCTATGAGCTGGCTACCCCACCAAATCAAACATGGTTAAAATATTTGTTTTAAAAAAAGTAAAACGATAAAGGCTAAAATCTAGACATAAGATTAAAATATGATAAACAGCATATGGTTCAACATAAAAAGAGGAAAAACACTTTGAAAGTTTGATCTCGGTTCTGCAGTTGATTTCACTTCATTGGAACAACTTATTTTTTGAAGTTTTGTTTATTTACAGGGTAATTGAGGATTTTTGTAGTTAAAAAAACAAATATACTTATCAGTTTAAGTAAAAAAGAAAATTATAAAAGTAGACAAAAAATATTAATGACAAAAATTGCCAAAAACTATGGAATTTTGAAGAACCATCCTCTTGACAATTTTAAAAACTAAAAAAGATCCTTGTAAAAGGAAACATTATCAGTAAAAGTGCTCATTCTCGGAAATAAGAGAAGCAAAGCATCCTAAACTGGAAAAAGTTTTGCTAGCTTGGATGAGAAAAATGAATATTCCTATTGAGGGTAATATCATTAAAGAGAAATCCAACTGCTTTGCTATGAAGCTGAACATAACAGAATTCAAAGCATTAACAACAATTATTACCGAATTTCCTGTATATAATCCGCGGATTATGAGTTAAAAAAGTTATGAATTTCGTTGTGCGTATTATACGCCGCCGCGGATTATCTGATAAAAATATTCTCCATCAGAAAAGCTTACAAGAAAGTTTTGAAAGAAATACTCTTTATGTTTCATAAAATAAATAACAGGTGATACCAGGACACACCTGAGTTATTTAAACTATAATCGGCTTTGTGCAATTACGTTCAGAAACGAATTCGGTTCCTCTTAAAGATTTTACGGTTGTAAATTCGCTAACGTCATTTTGCAATTTGTCTTGATGTGAGCCGTTTCGTTTTGAAAATATTCAAATTCGTATATCGTCATATTGAAGCGAAAATTTTTAAGTTACACAGCAGATTTTAAATTAAAAGCTATAGCGAAAGCAAATAAAAACAATGGCGTCAAATGTGTTAATGTGAAGTGAAAAACAAAGCACGCGTGGTATAAAAAAATTTTTTTATAAAATACGCAATTTGTAAATAATAAATTTCTTTCGTTTAAATTTTCACGAAACAAATATATATTAATTTAAATATGTCTAACATCGTTTTAAAAGTTATTAGAAGCTAAATATCGATAAGTTTTACAAGACTCTCTTCTCAAAATTATCGCTTTTGTTCGATCTCGTGCTTTCATCTCAAGTTTATCGCACTTTGCAATGAACTGGATCTAGACTGATATTTTTCATAATAAATGCTTTCTTTCTATACAATTTATTAAATTTTTAATCCTCCTGTGCATTTTTTTATTTTATGTGACACCTATATTATCAGTAGTACATATTTTAGACTTTTCGCCGAAAAAAAATTGCCGCGGATTATATACAGGAAAATACGGTAACTTCAAAAATTTATAATCTGAAATGATTTGAGCTTTAAAAATTGTTTGATGAAAGTAGAACCATGATTAAAATTTTGGAAATCAAATAGAAAGAATATTGAAATCACTACTTTCCAAGTATGACTCAAAGATATCTTTAATGTAGACAAGATAAGTTTTTTAAAATCTTACTCAAAAGTACACTTAGTTTTAAAGGGGATAAATGAAATGGTGGTAAAAATGTGAAGCAAAAAATTAGTGCTGTTCACAGTCAACATGAACGGAATAGAAAAACTGCCTCCACTTTTAATATGAAAATGTTTAAAACTTAGGTGCTTAAAAAAATTGTTCAAAAACTTTTAGTTGCATATCATTAAAGCTTAGACTGAGAGTTTTATGAAAATTGGCGAAGAGACATAGATCAATGTTTTTTCATTAGAGAATCAAAGTACTTTTAATCATGGATAACTGCACTGCTTACCATGAAATCTTGGATTTTGAAATGAATCATATGGAGTTTCTTTAATATAATATAACTTCTGTCTTGCACATCATGGATCAGGGCATAATTGACAGTTTCAAGAAGAAATATTATAGGATACTTTTGCAAAGAGCAATTATGGAGTTGGAATTTATTACTTTTGCAAAGAGCAATTATAGGATTAGTCTTAGGAAATTGGCCTTCTAGGAGTAATGTATTTGTCACTCAATGCTTGAAATGTTGTTGAAGGAAAAATAATATTGAGAGCATTTCAACATTCAGGGTTTATTGAAAAACTCCCCATAACTGAAGATAGCTAAGGTAATTTACCCAATGATTTGAGCAAAGATGAGTCACGTATGCATGAACTCCAACAAAGAATCCTTTTGGTGCTTGAAATTTCTTTCAAGAATTCTTTTAATATATGCAGGACTCACATATAATATATACAGGAGAGCTTTTACTTTGATAAATACACTCCAATAATTTATAAATGATCAATGAAAAGTGAAAAAATAGATGTTAATTTTTAATTTCATAATAAATAAAACTGCTTTAAAATAGAAAGATAATTTTATAATCATTAAATATAAGCATGATAACAGAAGAAAATTAATATTACCTGCACTTTGAAATACTACACTTAGAAAATTATGAAGGGAAAGCAGCATAGTATCTTGCCATTGGCGAGAAAAGTAAACAGAGAAAGTAGGGTGTTCATCAGCATTTTTTATAAAAGGTAGAGCTAAAAAAGTGTTAAAATATTACATTTAAAATTTGGAAGTAGTATAACTTTCCCAAATCATTTACCATTAATAAAGAATTTAACAATAATGGTAAATGAACAATTTACAATTATTGTATTACAATAGACAAAGATAGCTTTTCAGTGCACATTGCAATGATAATCTGCAGTTAAACTATAATGAAATTAAAGTTTCAAGAGGTTAAACTATAATGAAATTATAGTTTAACCTTTGGAAGTTATTTTAGTAAACACGATCCTGAGAAATTCATTTAAATACTTGGTGAGACTTATTTAACCAAATATTTAACAATTGCACCAAAAGTAGATTCCTTGGTATAAAAATTTTTAATAGTATGGAATTTGTTTGAGATTCTATAACAATTTCTGCTTTTCATTGAATTTGATTGCAATGGTAGAAGCTGTACTTAAAACTCATAGATCATATGGAATATAGTACTATATCCCAATCGAAACTTAGTATTACTATAAAAATTGATTAGTCAACCACAAATTGTTAATTCTTTTTGAATAGAACTATATATTTTAAAGACAAAAGCCATAGATTCAGAATCAAATTATAATTATGAAAATTGGTTTCTCAGTTACTATTTTTGTGCAATTACCTGATTATTGATCATCACCTGATAACACAGATCAGGCAAGGAATTCAAAAACATTCTATCTAAGCAACTCACTTCTTTTGAAAGAATGTCATTCCTTGATTGATTTAAGTTAAGTTGTTACTTAAAAAATGTTATTTATCATATTAATTTAGTAGGAATAAAAAAAATTTTACAGAAGATCATGATATATAATTTAATTAAATATGGGAAAGTAATTTTTTGGTATTTTCTTATGAAATTTTGTTATAAAAGTGGAATATCTGAGAATTTGCAATATTCTAACTTGCACAAACTAATGCTAAATCAGTTTATGAGAAAAATTGCACTATTAATGGTGAGAAAATTAGAAATTGGATTTAGGTCTTATTTAAATTGTTGAAGTATGACATTTTATTATAATCAAAACTATCTTCTAGCTTGTTCTACTTGATAAAGAATAAACACTTTTTTGGTACAATTTATATTGTTTTCAAATTACATTTTTCATCTCTAACTCAAGATATGTACACATATAAATTTATATAAAAATAAGAAATTGAAAGCAAGAAAGAAAAGATATATTATGTACCAAACCATTCTTTCCATTCAGGTTGACCTTGAAGTTCTAATGCCATTTTATCAAAAAAGTCCAGCAATTTCTCTTGCTTTCCAGAAGAGACACATGTCACTAAATACATCCGTAACAATGCAATTTCTAATTTCTTAGCTGTAGCTAAAAAAGAATGCTCCAATCTAGAAAAAAATCTTTGTTCCAAATGCTGCCAACAGTCACGGAGAGTTGTAACATCCAAGTTAATTATACAGTTGCTCAGATATTCCACAATACGATCAGGCTGCAAAACACATTACTTAAATAACGAGCTTTGAATATACATAACCAATTTAATATATTAATTAAAAATTCCCTATAATAACTAACAAATATTTTAATAATTTTCAAATAAGAAATGTAATTTGCAAACACGATTTCCCTTCTCAAAACTTTTGATTTAATTGATTTTCTGAAAATAAATTTTATCTTAAATTTGTTTAATATTATTAGCATAATATCAAAAATAGGATATATAATTTTTGACTTCATGGGTCAATAATATATTTTAGACATTTGCCAATTTATTATTCAAATTGTCTACCAGTCCTCCAATTCTTTTCTTATAAAATTAAATAATTATTCCATGCCCTAAACTCATAATATCAATTCAAAATAAATATAAAGAATTTGCTTTTCTTTGTATGAAAAGGCAAGTTGGTTGGGTTTTGTGGCACAAGGTCCAAAAAGGACAAGCTGCGCCATAATGAAAAGGCAAATAAATGTATGTCATTTTTTATACAATTCCTTACAACAATTTCCTAGAATCCAATTCTTGCTTTCCTATGCATGAAATAAAGAAAATTAATGTACATGGTATTTCTTCATACAATTAAAAAATTCAGTGGCACCACAGTCCATAGTGGGCCCATGTCCTAGCGGCCTATCTGTCTGTTTATATGACCAAGGACCTTGGGATGTGAAGCATGTGTCCCAGTAGTTGGTCACCCTAATGAAAAACCCCCAATGTTTAGTTTCCAAGCATGTTTGGTGCTCAGTTTTATTGACCCACTGAAGAGTTAAAAGGTTGAGTGGACCTTGTCTATTTTGAGGATCAAACCTCGAACTTATGCACTATACAGGATCCAGCTTTCCTTGATACAGTTCCCTGACAATTTTCCAGAATCTAATTCATAACACTTTCTGATTAGATCATCTCCTTATTTTGAGTAAATCTTCCATGGTGCTAGAGCTAAATGAACCAAACCAGTATTTTACTAATTCTTTCACTTGATAAGTTTTAAAATGTATGCTTGTTATCTGTGACAATTTTAGATTTATGTAAAATTTAATTAAAGTAGTAATCCTTGAATCTTATACAATGTTCTTTATTTTTATAATTTAGAATACTTTAAATTAAGCAGATAAATGAAGATGTTTATTTGAAATTTCAGTTTTCATTTTGTTTAAAATTTAAATTTAAACAAAATGAAAACTTAATATTTTCTAGAAATTATATATAATTTCAAATTTAAGATCAAACTATATTTGAGAAGACAATTTATTGTCCAACTGGTGCGAGACATTTCAATAAGTGACGATCAAGTAAATACTTTATGTATAATTGGATTGAAATTTTTAATTCTATGTTAAATAATACTTATTAAACACAATATAAGAATACATAAAGGTTTTTAATTAAAAGTTGAATATTTTAAAAACTATATTACACACGTCACTGATGTACAGTTAAAAGTAAGTTATTGATGCTTGTTTTATTGCATAATATTAAGTTTTTTTTCTTATTACATGAACTATTTAGACATTAAAACTTGATTGTAGAAACTATATTACTCATGTTATTGATTAAACTAGATTACTCAGCTTTTCATCTTTATCCAGCTATAGATGACTTTTTAAGATCTGAACCACATCCAGTTAATTCAAAAATCTAATATTATTTACTTATTGATATTGTTTTATTGCTTGAATGTTGATCCCTAACAAGTAATCAGAGATTTTACTAAGGTATACAGCACAGTGCAGTTAATTAAAAACCAAAGTCATCAACATTATTGATTTAACTATTTTGCTTAGCTATTAAGTATTGCTACACAGCATTATACTTTTAATATATATTTATGATTAGTTTGTTTGCCACTCAAAGGTCATTTTTTGAACCCAAACATTCAGGCCCAAGATGAGAATTGAATTCATGAGTAGTTGAATAGAAACTGAAAAAAAAAAAATACTTAAATGGTGGTGCACATATTACTGACCAAGAATGAAAAACAGCATTTTTTTTTTAAATTTTAAATTTGTTTTGAACTATTTATTTTTATAAAATGTATGAAATAAAATTTTCAGTATAGTTATAAATAAATAAAAAATATTCAAAATCATAATTTTCAAAGATGAAGACTGCACAGAATTGTGTAATTTACATTAGCAAAAAAATTGTACAGTACTTGGTGCAAAAATTAGATTTGCACCAAAACATAGAATTTTACTCAAAAAACACTTTTTAATATATTGATTACAATGATTTCATTTTACTTTTTTTTATGTATGGAGTTTAAACAAATACTAAAAATCTTTCCCATAACACAACTCCCATTTTTTTCAAACTTAGAATTTGCAACAGACAACCTGTTTTATTGTGTGGAATCCACATTCATCATTAAAAGAAATACTACATCAATCACATTTTTACAAGTAAGAAATACATTCATACTCTAAATTATGTACCCTTTTTCTCAAAAACATAAAATAACATTCTGATAATGCAATTAAATATAATCATCCTAATGCAAAAAAAAAAAAAATATACAGTCTTTTTATTTAAAAAAATACTGTCCTTGAAGGATCTTCATTTGACAACTTGGTTTCTCAAATATGATATTGACTTTCAT
This sequence comes from Latrodectus geometricus, assembly GCA_026290005.1. Classification (NCBI taxonomy): domain Eukaryota; kingdom Metazoa; phylum Arthropoda; class Arachnida; order Araneae; family Theridiidae; genus Latrodectus; species Latrodectus geometricus. The sequence goes on from JAPDSC010138045.1 coordinate 10,791, forward strand.
GTAACTTCAAATATTTGCAACTTACTAATGGTTATTTATTTAAATTTAATTTAAAATGAACTTTGGCTGTGAAATTCACAATAACAGATGACAGTATTTTTTAGTCAAATAAAGTTTTAAAATTAAAATTTTCAATATGTAATAAATTTATTATACCTAATGTGACCACAGCATATGCATGGAGAATAACTCAAAATTGAAGTTGAATAACATATGATTTAAGTGAACAATAAATCTTTCTTCATATAGAATAACATTTTTCTCTGGGTAAGCATTTTTATCCTACTTTTGATTTTTCTTTTCCCTGATGCTTCATTATATCTTTAACTATAATGTGACAAATTTTCATTTAAGATGTTTTATTTCAAATTTTCACAATGAAAACTCTGACTTTTAAATAGTATTCTTTTTTCTTATTCAATTTCCAAACAAAAATGAAACTAATTAAATTTAGTGGCAGGACAGCTCAATATAATCACGTAAAGTTGAAAAATTTATCATAAATGTCATCAAAACCAAAATTTGATTTTACCAAACTATATCTTGAAGAAATTTTCAAGGAACCTTCTAAATATCGCATACGATAAAGAAATCAATAAAAATAATTTTTTTAGAGTCACTTTTATAACCAAAATAATTTGTTTACCAACTCAAATTGCAGCTGGTGTTTATCTAAAATGATCTTAAGGATAAAATATTACCAAGAAGGTTACCTGCCAGGCAAAATGCGTTTGATTCTTAAAATCCTCAACTATCTCATTCAGCAATACTGATCCTAATAATAAGCAAACAATTAAAAAAAAATTGCACATTAAAGACATTTGAACATCACATTGGTATGTTTACATGTGTGCTGAACTAAATATGTAACCATTTTCAAGTCAAGAGTTTTCAGCAATTACTTTGTAAACTTCTATACCAATGAAGATATAATAAAAAATCAATAACTTAAAAACATATTTTTATTTATGAATTGATTCTACCCAAATGTTATTGCATTTGAATTCTTTTGTGAGAACAAATTTATCCTAAAATTGTTTTTCAGGGCTATATTAGAGTATAAAATGGTGTAATATGCCTCAAAGCCCTAAAATTTGAACTATAACAATAAATACAAAAAATTATGCAAGGTATCCAAATGAGTTATTTTAGGACTCTTTAAGAAATGTCTTTATTCACTTCTGTATTTTTTACAAAGATAAAATAATATATTTCTATATTATTTTATTATTGAAAAAATTCAGTTTTTAATAATTTGTTTTTAAACAAAATCAAAATTTTGAGAAAATTGTATTGACAGTTAAAAAATATTTTTAACCATTCTTATCAATTAATTATTATTCTTGTAAAGCTTCAATAATTTTTAGGGAGAGAAAAAGAAATTGTAGATACTAAGTTATACAATTCCTACATATAATTACCCGAAAACCTCTATCTTTGTCTGCTTTTACTTCGCTCTCAAAAGCTTTTAATGCAGACAAAAATCCTCTAAAAACTAAATAATCTCGCACAAGCTCATCTCCGAAACCAATAGCAGACATTATTAACTAATTTTCATTCACAATATTCGGATTTCTTTGAAGACGTACGAGACATCACCGGGAGTAATAACACAGGCTTGTATACAAACATAGGATAGCATATGCATGATTCAAAGGGGCGTTCACTATACTCTGACATATGATCAACGCATGCGTGATATAAAGATGAATGTTCATTACTTTTCCTGTAGGGAAGTTCTTTTGCTCAGTGGGGAAACTTTATATTTTGGGTTAGACTATACTTTAGGGTGCCCCTTTGGTTCTCGCCAAATTGTGATCACGATTAAACGCCAATCTGGGCAAAACCAGTACCTTCTAATAGCTATAGAAGGTGATGGCAAAACCCAATCGTATTCTGATTGCAACAGAGCAATTAATTGTCCTGTGCCCACAAAAATCCCCAATAAAATTGATAGCCAAACAAAAATCATCATGTTTGCCAAGGGGGCACCGTAAAATATAGTTTTAACATATTTTGGTATAAGCGATTAGATTATAGCGCACAAAGTGTAATATGCGACCTTATTAGTTGCGAGCGATATTCGTGAAGTCAAATAGCGTCATTTATATTTATATTAGGTCAGAAAAATAGAAGAAGTGCACGACGATTTTAGATTTCGAGCATGTTTGAAATATCTGGGAACTTTTCACTTGACAATATTAACTTGAGTTTATGCTTTTCTTGGAACAAATTACAAAAAAAAAAAAAAAAAAAAAAAAAAAAAACATTTAAATCATTTTTGCAAGTATTTTCTTATTTTTTTTTTTATTTGCTTTTTCTTCTATTCTATTGTCAAGGGGTTATAATGTCCCCAGTCAATGGAATATAGCTTTTCAAACCGATTTGGTCTTTATACATGGAATCGTTTTATTAACAAAATGAACTTCAACAGTATTTTTAATTTCGATTCTCAAAGAGTTCAAGCCAGAGAGACACACACGATGCCATGTTTTTTGCGTGCTTGGAACAATCAATGTTTTACGCACAAAATGTTCATCAAAACCTTTTTGAATTCAAATCGTACGAGTCATTAGGCGAAAATGATCCAATATTTTCAAAGCTATTTATTTAGCTATGGTTAAATAACTTGTATCAAATTAGATTTTAAACCGCAGATCCTGTTCTAATTAACACTCATGTGCTAAAAATGGCTGTTGAGCGACAAATAATCTAAGCTAGAAATTTTAGGTACTCAATGCAAAAGGGAATTTTAATATTATAATTCATGATCTTATTTTAAGTTTTCTCAACCATTATTTATATCAATGTTAGGTCAGAAATTAAAAAATAATAAACTTTACAAAAATTTATTATTTTTTTTATATATTTAATAAGACTATTCCTTACGTAATACCAAAATTAAGTGTTGCTTAGTAGCGGAGGGAAACGTTGAACATCCTGATACTTCATTTGTTGAAAAGCTCCGCTTCAATTAGTTCATACTTGACGTCATTTGGTGGATGGATAATCAGGTAGTCAGTCATCCTCCGTATCCAAGGAACGCGGGTTGCCATTTACTTGGCGGAGTTCCAGTGCACCAGGCACGCACCTCCAATTTAGAATTTTTGCTCCTTAAAGGGGTTTAAATTGTTAGTCATAACAATCTTTAAGTTTTCCTTTTTATTAATTTACCTAGAATAGTGGGTGGGAGGGTCGAACGTGATATTTTAATCCCGGCAGACCGTAATTTATTGAAATTTCTCAAAAAACAGTTACATGGGCTTGAGCCAGTTTGTGTACAACAATTATATAATATTAGTACATAGGCTTGAGCCAGGTATTAAACATAGATAAAGTTCTTGATAACACATAATTTTGCGACAATCTAGTTTACATGAAATTTCTTGGTTACATAATAAGTGTAGTATATACAGAGTACATTTACAAATATTTACAATAAGCATTTATACACAGTACAGTGCTGCTCCGTTTTATCATGTTGATGCAAATATATTTGAGTTTTAAAAAAATATTTTTGGAGATCAATAAAACCTTTATTAAAATCATTGAAATGATTTTGAGATGATAGCAAGTCTCTTGAAATTTATTATTTAAATATTTTATTTCTAGTTTCGTTGTGTGATTTCAATAACACACTCGAGTGTGTTATTGAATCGATCGCTACACCCCTAGGGATCACTCAAGTTTGACAGTTCAGTTCATCGGAGATGGGGAGACAATTGCCCATGACGAATTATCTTGGCGAGGGGTTGGAGGGGGAACACCTGGGAGGGTGGTTTGGAATTATAGAAAATAAGTTTTCATTTGTGTAACATTTAATTAATAACATTTTATTTATTTATTTTTTTTATTATATGTTACTGATGAGTTTAATTGAGAGGTATTTCTTGGAAATTGTCTTTGGTGTTATTTTTATTTTTATTTGTTTATTTATTTATTTATTCATTCATTCATTTATTTTTTTTTTATTATGTTACTGATGAATTTAATTAAGAGGTAAAATTTGTTAATTAACAAATTACTTGTCTGAAATCCGGGCTTCGTTATTTTATTTTATCTTATTTTGTACTTAAAATGATTTACACTGCATTTCTTAAAATCGCCTTAGGCCTCCTTCGATTTTCAGGATTATTTATATTGTATTGAGGCTAAGTGTTAATTAATGGGTTCGGGACTTGGTTTAAATTTTCAAAGAACTTTTTTTTGCAATATTTAAGATGTGTTCAGTAATGGTTTCGATTTCGTATTCATTGAAGATATTGATGTTTCTAAAATAAGCTGGGGCCATAGTAACCATTCTAACAATTCTATTTTCGTGAAATTGAATTTTATCAAAATGCCTCTGTGCAGCATACCCCCATGCAGGGGCTGCATAGGTGGCAATGGGTCTTATAATCGATTCGTAAATGAGTAGCTTCTTTTTAGTACTAACTTTTGACTTTCGTCAAGTGAGTACAAGTCATGGTTATGCAAATCTGACGTGGGAATGATATATGCTTATCACTAGAGAGTTCTCTTGACATAGGGAAAACCATTTATAAAATCATTCCACCGTATCCAAGTGACAGTGGATATGTTTGCTGTCGGAACTACTTTGATATACCCCCCCAAATCGGAAATTTGGCGACTTTTTTTCCCTCACCAACCATAATACCTGTTTTTGGCGCCTTTTTTTACTCGCCAAGATGGATTCTCGCTAAATACAAATAATTAATACATAAAAAACTTTAAAATAAAAACTCAGAAAATGGTACCAATTACAAGAAAATCCTAAATTTGGCAACAGCAAAAACCTAAAAGCTGAAAAAAACCTAAATTGGCAACACCAAAATAAGAAACAGCAACCCTAAAAAGTCAGTAGGGAGTACCAGATTTGGCGCGTAATGTTTTGGGGGGTATATCAAAGTTGTTCCTTGCTGTCTAAAAGGCACCAAAAAAAAAAAAAAAAAAAAAAACTAGAAAGAGAATATTGATTTTGTTTAACGCAGCGCTGAAGATGCGCACGCAGTTCGAAAATCGGTTTTCTTTCTGTATAGGATTGTGCGCCAATTAGTAGTTGGCAACTACTCAGCGCTTGCTGTGAAATAAGAAGCGGAGGAGCGGAATCTTGTCATTTGTGCTTTTTTGCGAAACAAATAAATTGCTGTGTAAAAATACATTATTAATTTCTTAGATTCAAATATTACTATTTCTTTTCTGCCACTAAGTCTTGATTTATTTCTAAATGTAAGTGTTTTCAAATTTTAATTACATATTTTGATTCCTAAACAAGAAAGCGAATTTGGCTTGAATTATAGTCCAATTAATATTGCCTATGGTTTTTGTACTTTTAAAATGTTTTTATATGGATAAATAATCAAGTAATATTGCTTATTTAATTTTTGTGTAACCGTCATTTATTTTCTAAACAAAATAGGACTTATAACTAAAAAGTATAATAATTTTTTCCTATGATTGGAATTCTTCACTAAAGAATACGATATCAATATAAATTGTGTTGACTATGTTTATATAATTACGTAAAGTAGACTTTATAATTATGTTAAAGTTCAAAACAAATTTTAGACGTTCCAAATGTATAGGTTCCTACTCGTACCCACTAAAATGATGAATAAAATTAATCTATAAAATTACTTAAACTACTTATACTATTAAGAATCTTTGATTGTTTATGGAACCAAATATATTGATACCTTGTATCATTTTGCTGTTATAAAGTCATCTAATAATTTTCTAGAAGATGTGTTTTGCAGTTTCTGCAAAATATTTAGTTAACAGCTATGTATCTAATTAAAATTTACTGAAATTAATATTTTTAGCTCCAATAAAGAATTTTCATTTTTTTCTTTCACATTCAGTTATATTTTTGGTTTTTTAAAATTGAAAAACTGATTTTAAATTCTAAAACAATTTAACAATATATAGCGATATTTTTGGTACCAAAATATAAGTTAATATTCTTCACATTTCAAGTTGATAGGACCAATAAGAACTAAGGTACCATAGACTCACTATAGGAATATACTAGAAACTTAGGTAGGAATGTTCAAGGAACTGCTGAAAAGATATAAATATTGGCCTCCACCAAGTGGTAAGTCAGTCGAAAGTTATTTGATCAATTAGTTACCAGAGTTTTCAGTTCTGAAATTTGCTGTTTAGTTTCTGTGTTGAAGATAATATAAATTCTTTTAGCTTGTGTAAAAGCTTCAAACTGAAGTTTTTGCAGTCAGTATATCTATGTATCAGGGCTATGAATAAATTGTTTTGAAGAAATTAATATTTATTTCTGCATCATCACATCCTCATCACCATAAAGAACACATTATTGCTTTTTACAATATTTTGTTTTAATTAATCCAGGTATAGCACAAACTTTTAAAAAGCATCTTATCTAATGCTACTGAGAAGAGGTTGACAGATAGTCAACATTTAGTAACATTTATAACAATGATTTTTACAATATATGATTATTAATTAATCAAACAATAGCATGTAGTTTAAAAATATCCTATGTATATTTTGAAAGGGATCAATCACTGGACAGTAACGCTGAATGAGTAATGAGATTAACATAATTTCTCAGTAAATTTATAATTAACACAAAACATTAAAAATTACACAATATTTAACTGGTAAGATATTTTAGTACATAAAATGCTTACAAAAATTGAATCATATGTGTAAAAAGTGATTGCACTCACCTAATCTGTTATATTCCATTTTTCAAAAGTTGCCTCACTTTTTTTTGTTCCTTAAAAAACTTGCTTACTTAAATTAAATTTTAGTTCTAAATAGTTATTCTCTTTGTATGTTGTCAAACTTTAGAATTTTAGAACTGTAGACATATCTTAAAATGTAGCTTTATTTATAAATCATTTTTTTATTAATTGTGCATTTTAACTTTTCACTTAGTTTTAGAATGAAGAATGATGCCAGATACTTTTTGAATAAAAAACGACAGCAGATGTCCTCTTCATCTGTTCGAAAAGTTATTAGAGGTGGTATTGATGATGCTCGCAAAATTCTAAATTCAAAGTTAGCAAAGAAGAAGCTTTACAAAAATAAATTTATGACAGCAGGCACATCTTCAAATCCCATTGTATATCGATCTTCATCTCAGAGCAAGACAAGAGTTTTTTCCCAGTTTAAAAGAGTATGTATGTTCTTTCATTTAGAACATTTATTTTATTTTGCATAAGTATTATTATTTATGTGTTTATTAATTTTAATTAAAAATGTATGATAAAATGCATTTACAGTTATTTATTTATTTACTTTTTTTTCATCTTATATATGTTAAATATCTGAACAAAATAGTTTTGCTATTGTGATCAAATATAACAACGTAATTGTTATTCTATAAATATTTAGTGACAATTTATTCTTAGGTAACTGTAATCCTTGATTATAGAATTTATATTTTTGTCATTAGTATTTTATTTAATACTTTTATCCATTTATTCCAATTTTTTTTTCTTATGGTAAAACTATGCTTTTTTACTAAAGAGTTTTGGGTCTGATCCATTGTTGAGCAATAAGAAATGTATCTTTTTGTTCTAAAGTGTATTTCTGCTTTCTGTTCACATATTTGTCAGAAGGGTTGCTTGGGCCTTTATATCAATGTGGGAATGAGGCTTTATAGAACATATTTTCTAAAGTCAAATATGCTTTTAAGGCTAGGTGAAGTTTTATTACAGCATTTACCTGTTAATCTTTCTGCCTGTTAAGTTTACAGTCCTAATTTATTTTTGATAGCTAAATGTCATGTTACCTAATTGAATCATTCAATCCAATTTAACCAAATTATAGCATCCCTAATTATATATTTTATGAAGGTGCTTATTTTTCTGTTGCAATTGAAAGAAAGTTTAAATCCATTTTCATTTTCAAGCATTAATTTCTTTGAAGAATGTGATTTTTTGTTTTATTGTGTTTTATCAATGACATTTTCTTTAATTTTTTTATCACAAAATAAACATTTATTAGTATTTAAATTTTGCATCTAGTTTTTTGTGTTATGTATTATGAATACAATTTATATCACAAATTAGTTTTGTAAAAATACAACAAATAAATTTTGTAAAAAATTTGTTATATGCAATAAAAATAAAAATTTATTTTCAAATAGTATAAAAACATCTAAGTAACTTAATTCATTATATTTACTTTCTTTGCATCATATAATTTTGGTGCCACACAATTTTCTTAATAGTCAAAACAATTGACAATGTTTTTTTTTCCCCTAAGGATATTTCAAAGTTTTTAAAGAAGTTTAAATTTCTATAAAATTTAATGTCAGCCAATAAGTTCAAAACTATTTTAGGTTTATGAATACTATATCTTTATAATATGTTTCATTTCAGTAATTAACATTTGAAGTTTCTCTGTTGTAAACAAATTTTATGACAATTTTTAATTTTCTTAAATTACAGTTCAAAAGTCTTGCTCTGTAAAGTGGACTAAGAAATATTGGTTTAATAAATAAACAGAAACACCAGTAAATTGTAAAAAAATATTTTTCAACTGCTATTTATTTAATCAAGATGTTAGAATTAACTGATATACCTAATTAATGTGTCTGAAAAGGCAGTGAATCAATGACACAGTAGTTAAATCATAGATCTGAGGTAGATATTTTGCTCCAAATTCTTGATTCTGCTTAATCTTATACATCATTTTAAGCGACCTAAATTTTCACCAATATCATAATTTATCTGTATTTACTATATTTGAATTTAATGTTACTATCATGAGCACTACTATCAGTCAATTTTAATATCATCAAGATTAAAAAATAACTTTTAAAAGATATTGAAGAAAGTCACTGTTTACTTTTGGTGTTCCAAGCACTACGTATATTCTAAGCATTTAAGAAAAATTTCTATAAATATAATTTTCTTTAAACTTTTTCCGTATTTTTAAAGAATACTTTTGAAATGATTTTGTGCATAGTCTTCATGTTTCCTTGCAATAATTTTGTTATAAAGCTAGAGTAAATATTATAAATAATTATGAAAATATATTAATAAGATAAGATTATTAAATTAAATTAATTAAGAAAAAATAATAAATCTATAACCACAAAAAGTGGTTATAGATTATTGTAATTTAATTTATGCAACTATAAAAAGCATAGTTAATTTCCAAATGTTTTCATTTATATATCCTTTAAATGTAATTATATAACTTTAGTTTTAAGTATTTTTAATCCACTGGAACGTAGAGGGTTCATTTTTACCCAGTTTTTTTATTTCAAATCACTTGTTTATAGAAAATAATTTTAGTCATTTTCACTTTTAACTAATTTCTTATTTGCCAAAATTGAATTAAAATTGATACTCATTCATTCTTAACAATAGTTGGAGTCAGTTTTAAAATTATATATAAAATCTATACATATGATGAATTAATATTTGAAAAAAAAATTTATGTAGAAAAAAAATTTCATTCTCATGTTTCAAAATTAATATGTTTTATAAATATTTGGTACATTTTATGTTTTTAGACTCCTAAAAAAGATGTAAAGCTGACAAAAGATGGAAACATTTATGTCACGGCTAGATCCAAGAGTTCAGTTGTAATTTCTCTTTCTTTATTTTTATTTGTTTTATCATAAACTGATAAAATATAAAAATATTGAAATTCTTTTAAATCTTTTTTAGAGAGGCAGCTATACAGATTTTTCCAGAACTTCTCATCCCACACAGAATAAAGTAATATGTGTAAACTTTTTATTGAATATGATTATTTATTCTTTTATTTTTAAATTATCATATAAATGATTTGTCAAATGCCCTTTTAATGTAGTAAAATGGTCTAAAAAAATTTTTTTGCCAGTATCTCTGAAATTTATTAAATTGAAAATATTTACAATGAATGCATTTATGAAGTAAAAAAAAAAAAAAAAAAAAATTGAATATAATATCTTTTTATTTAAAAAATGTTTGTTAAAATATAGTTCATACTAGAAGAAAAAAAAATTAAATAACTATAATATATAATATTTTCAAAGTTGAACCAATTTTGGAAGTTATTATCATAATATTTGGAAGTTAATATCAAACTTTACAATTTGAGTTTGATTTCAACAGTATAAAATATGAAATGTTTTATTGCATCTTGCCATGCACATTTTTAATTTTGTATTAATTTATATTTTTAATTTTGTAATAATTGAACATATATTTTCTAATATAAAAGAAGTCCTTGATTTCATCTAATATTTCTTTAGAAACTTTAGATTTTCATCCTTGATAAGTTGACAATTTTATATCAATAAAACAATTGTTTAAATTTTGATTAAAATTAAAATTCTCTTAAGAATAGCAAAATAATGTTTTTTTATTTTTATTTGAAATTATTTATATTATATTACCGAATTTTATATTTAATAAATTTTTATCACCTATTTATTTAGAATATTCCTCAGTGGATTCCTTCAAATGTTGATACAGGAGACATTGAACACATAGCCATTAGTGATATTCTTGATATTGAATCTTTACCTACAGCTGTTGTTGCATCAAATAATGTGAGTATTATTTCACAGATAATGTTTAAAAATGCACTCCATTGTTTCTAAAATACTATAGGTCAACAGGTTTTATATAATATTCTACTTTATTAAAGTGGCATAGTTGATTAAATGTGCAACTAAATTAAATTTAAATTTTCAAAAATAAATATTGCATTCTATGTAAAATAATGTAAAAAATAATCAATTAATTTTCATATTCCACCTGAAGTATTTTTATCTGAGTATTTTGGATAAATTCCCATTGCTCAATTTTCATACTAATAACTGAATGATCCTTTCACTGTAATAGTTTATGGGTTTGACTACCAATTCATGTGGGGATGTTGTTCGCAGTGAATTTCAGAATCTATGTAACTTGTAGGCTCTAACAATTAACCCTCATGTGCAATAGGTTATCTTAGAGTAGCAATCCAACTAAGCAATTCAATTTAATTTATAATTTTCTCTTTTTTTCAAATACAAATTTTTTTTTTTCTTTCCAATTTTACTTCTCAATTTTGAGTTGCATAATTCATAAATTTTTTAGTTTTAATTCAGCACTTATCATTGTTTTTGATAATTTTTGTTGAAAAGTTTGATGCATTTGTTTAGTTAAATTAGTATTAAAGTAGAGTTTTCAGTGATAATTGTTTGTTTGTGATCTATTATCTTTTTTACTGTTGTCATATCTTTTTGAATTTGAAGTTTAAGTGAATAATTTGAATTATTTAAAAAGCAGGAATTCAAAAAAGTTTCTTGACTGTTATTTTTTAAATTAACTATAAAAGAAATTATAGAGTTATACTGCCACTAAAAGTTGAATAAAATGCATGATAAATGAAAGTATTAACTACTTCAGTTGCTGATATTGCTTCCTTCATCTAGCTTGAATACTATAATATGAATCATATTATAAATTACATGTGTTTAGGTTACTTTTAATGCTGAAATTTCATTTCGAAAACTTTGTAGTTAAAAAGCCACTTTCACAACAATAACTTTATCCAAAGCAAAAATTAAGCTTTTAAAGAATTTTTTTTATTAATGAATGTTTTTTCCTATTTAAAAATTATATTGTGCTCATGGTTTAATTGTGGATTGCTATTTAACATTTTAGAGTAAATTAATATTTTTATTCTATATGTTGATATTTTTATTGATCACATTTGCAATCTTTTTTTTTTTTTCTTATTTTTGTACAATATTTCAAAAATATTAATTTTAGCAGGCTCAAAGTGAATAAAACGATTGGATCAAAGGTTTCCATTCTTTTGGAACCTTTTTTAGTAGATTGGGTTTAATTTAATCAGATACTGTAAAATAATAAAGATATATATATTTTTTTCATTGAAAAGTTTTCATTTTTGTTGTATGATAATAGAAATATTTTTCAAAGTAAAATCTTTAATATAAATATACTTTTTTTTTTTTTTTTGCTCTATTGACTCAAAA
>JAPDSC010138045.1:22861-35991 GCA_026290005.1 Latrodectus geometricus
ATATATATATATATATATATATATATTCAGTATTTAAATTTTTTATTGAATGATTTCGAAGTGTAATAAAAATAAATCTTGACTGAATGTTTTTTTATTACTTTGAATAAATACGTTTGTTCTATTTTGTAGTTGAACAAGGATGTAAATGTGTTGGTTATTTAAATAAGTTTAATATGATAATTAAATCTACTAGATTTCAGTAATATATTGGATTAAATAGTTATTACTGCAATAAACTGATAATTTTATTTTTATCATATAAAAAAATAAAGCCATTTTGTAATTTGGCACTGTACTTAAAAATTATTCACTGTAATATTTTTATGAAATAGTTAATACAAAAAATGCTATTTTCTATCAATCAATTTGCCATTAAAAATATCATAATTAAAACAGTAGGAAAAACCATTATGTTATAATTCTTCATGAATATGTGACAAGTAGAAATTAATCATTAATTATTTTTATTTGAAGTAATTATTTTATATAAATCCTTCATCATAAAATATCTCTATAAATATAATTTTGAAGTTCACATTCACAAGGGGAAGAAAAATGAAGGTGTTATAATTACAGCTTCATTTTTCTGCCCTTTATAATATATTCATTTTTCTTTCTTTAGCCAACATAATGTTGGCATATCAAAATAAAATTATAAATTATATCTAAAACATAATTGAGTAGCTATATTTTAAAAGATATTTTATGCTAAATTTTTAAAAAAATCAAAAAGAAAAAATTGTTTCAAGAAGCAACATTTATGATTTTGATTTACTAAAAGGGGAAAAATTTTAAAGTATGGGTCACTGAGATCATTTTTGTTTTGAAAAAATTTAATTATACACAGGTTCATACAATGCCTGGTAATTAATATTTTTCAGGACCTTGTGTAAAACATGCAAAGAAAAATTAGAATTTAGAATTGATTCCTGGAAATTTTAAATTTCTGTAATTAATCTTTTATTAAAAGTTTTACTTTCTTTGGTTTATTGATTTTTGGAAATTTTCAATAAAAAAAATGGAGCAGAATATTAGTGTGTATTATCTCTGTTAAATTTTACATTGAATTTATAGTATAAACAGATTTTAACTTGAAAACATAGGATTAATAGCTGCTAACTAGCATAGTGTGGTTTATGCTCTTAATGTACTATTGTTTGAACTGTCAAATTGGTCTAATAATATAAAAGCTTCCTCTTTAGTTTCTTGAATTTTATTAGTTAGGAGTCCAAAAATATATGCTGCATTTAAAGCTTTAAGGAAGAAAAGAAAGGTATATATGTCTGATAACATAAAAAGATATCGCTAGATAATTATTTATTTATAAAAATTAGTACATACAATGAGCAAATAGGAGGTACAAGTTTTGTATAGTAAAAGTACCTTCAATATGGGGTATGATCTTCCGAGAAGCAATACAGCCCTTGTAGTAATGCTCTTAATTATGCAGTCTATTAATTGTGTAGGAACTGGGAACTGTTGCTCTTCTAAACCATTTAAAAGTGTGTCTAGGATCCTAAGAGAGGGATTGAGAGCAACTGCTCTCCTATAGTGTCCCAAACGTGTTCGATTGTGTTAAGATTCAGTGATCAATCTGGCCACAGCATGCAATCAATTGTTTCCTACTGAAGATAAGTATCCCTGATATGATCTCACATTATCATCCTGTAGCACTAAAGCATCTATAGTGTTTCCATAAGGGTGCACATAAGTGTATAGGATATCATTTTTATAGATGTGAGTATTAACATTTCCATGAGAAAAGACATATGGAGGTCTGTGCATTCACCTAAAGCAATACCACCACAGACACCATATACATTTCTTTCATAAATATTTGATAGAGGAAAACGCTTTCCACAGTCTCGCCAAATAAAAACTAGCCTTCTATCTCTTTCAATACTAAACCTGGACTCATCCATAAAGATAACAGTCGTCTATCAATCACATGTCCAATGGACATTTTGACGTGCTCATTGCAAATGTTCCTGCCCATGGTGTGACTATTCCTTCATGTGCATAGTGACAAATCTCAGTCATCAGCACTCTTGGTTGTCCTTGACTGAATTTCTTGTATACAAAATCCATGATTAGCAATTGTTGCCAAAGTGTATGAATCACAGGCGGGCTCACATTCAGATATTTAACCACTTCTATTCTACTTTATCCCTTTAGTCTCTCAATAGCCTGCCATTGAAATTGTTCAGTTAAAAGATGCTTGAAAGCTGTTGCTACAATATCGCAATACCAGATTTCTAATCTCAAACATGCAGTTGACATTGGTTTATTTTTGGATTTTTCCTTCATTTTTGGTATTTGGCTGAAAATAATTGAAATATTATTTCAGTGTGTGAATATTTATGACTTCTGGAAAAACTTTGATTCCTGGAAAACTCATAATATTTTCTTTTTAAGAAATCTGCTAACCCTTTTTCTAGGAAACTCAAGTTTCTAAAACAAAATTTTCCACAAGCTGCTTTGATTTAAAAAATATTTGTTTAAAAAGTAATTTCATTTTTCCAAACAGATGACTTATTTGTATGTTTTTACCACTAACTTCATTCTTAAGTTACATAATCGTTATATATTTTGACAACTAATCTAGCTAAGGTTGCTTGTGAAACAGTTTGATAAATTCTATAAAGTGGTTTTAGGTTAGTATCCTTTCAAATATGGAAAGTAAAGAACACATTTTTCTCATTTTTTGCTATTGAAAAGGTATAAGTGCTGTGCAAGCAAAAAAGAAAAAAAATATGTCTACAGAAAAAAATGTAATGATAGAAGGCCAGTTCCAAAACAATGATGTAAAATTTTGAGCCGGCAGTTTTGACATTGTAGATGCACCACATTCTGGAAAGTCATCTAAAGCTGATAAAGACACTATAAAGGTATTAACTGATGCTAACTTATGAGTAATATCTAATAAAATAATGAAAGAAATTTGCGTCTTCTCATTTGCATCTGTAGTTTCCTTCTCGGGCATCAAGAAAATGTTCCAATTTTAAAATACGTCAACACAAGGGATGAGAAATATTTCACCACCTACATTTAACACAAATTATTCAAAAGATGAACCAACTCAAAATACTACAAAATCTGATATTCATAAGAAAAGGTGATTCTGTGTGGTAAAATTTCAATGGAATTCTTTTTGAGATTTTTCTGGACCACATTTTTTTTTATCAATTCTGGACTGTATTGGTACCAGCTGGACAAATTGAACAATTCAATTAAATACACAGGATTAGAATTTATCAATAAAAAAGTCTACCGTTTCACAAAGATAATGCATGACCTCATACAAGTGTGTTTACTTGCCAAAATCTTATATAGCTTGGAGGAATATTCTGTCACATCTACCATATTTTCTAGATCTGATATCTTTTTATTTGTTCCAATCTCTACAAAATGCTTTAAACAAACATTTCAAAAACCAAACATATTAAAGTATAAAATCATGATATACCTTGATACTGGTCATAATAATTCTAATATATTTTTGGTAAAAGATAATGGGCCAAAACAAACAATAAAATATGTATTTGCTATATAAAAATTGTCTGTTATTTTCATATAAAATAAAGGAATTACTTTCCAAATAATCCAATAGTGAAACTCCAATATGTTTAGTGTGTAAAAAATTAAAAGTATACTAAAAACAATTGGAAAAAAAAAAGTTTGTTAAAACTTCAATGCTCAAGAAATCATTTCATGCTAGGAGTTTCATCTTTGCCTGATTCTTTACCTAAATAAAACTCAAATATAATTTTAAAAAATAAACTTTTTAACATTTTTATTTTTCTTAATAGAAATAAAAAAAATAGCTTTACATGAAAATGGTTTAAGTTTATACTTAAAGCAATAAAAGCATTGTAGAACTCTCTTAGTTTAAATAAAAAAAAATTCAAGAATCCCATGTTTGCATTTGCAATACCTAATTTAATGCTAATGTTATGGAAGGTCATCTGTATCTCGGCTATTAAATGCTTATATAAGTTTTTTTTTAACATGTTTGCTACTGTTTATGTGAAGATGAATTAATACGAACCTCCCTGCAAAAATGGATTTGTATCAGAAGCTTATTTAGTTTTTACTACAAATGCTATGTAGGAATTGTATAAAAAATACAAATTCAAACCATAAGGTTTTGTTAAGCGTTACTTTATCATTAGACAAAACTAATATATAATGCTGAATTTTAAAGAGAATAAGCATAGAGAGACACATCTCTTCTAGCACAAGAATGTAATTGGCTACTGTAATATCACTTCACACACTGATACATGATAACCATTTTAACATTGTTTTCAAATCATGCTTGGTTGAGAAAGGCAGCTTACATGTGAAGTTTAAAATAGCATTTTGTACAAGTAAATTATATTCCAAACCATAAAAATTAATTTCAAAATTTATTTATGTTTATCAAAATGTAGCCATTTTATTCAGCAGTGTAAATATTTTTATCATGGAACACTTTAAATCTCATACATGTACAATTTTTAGATATCACATGAAAAATTGCCTCTCAGATCCCTTGCTGAAGAAATTATTGATATGCAGGACACAATGGTTGCAGATCAAGTTGAATCGCCGCATAAAGGTGCCATCATTAGAGTTTCAAATCTTCATTCATCAGTTTCCAAGCAAGATATTCTGGTATAATCTTATTTTTTATTTATTTATTTTTTCCCCCAATATTGCATACATAAGTATTATATATTTATTTTATTAGATTAATTTGATTTTATATATGATTGTTCAATAAAAGAAAAAAAGCGTCACAAAAGAAAAGAATAAAAGAAAAAAAGCGTCACATAATCCTATAGCAATTTCTTTCGGCAAATAGTCAAAAATATGTACTGCTGATAATATTCTCATTAAATAAAAAATACACAATATGATTAAAAATATAAATTGTACAGAAAAAAGATTATGGAAAAGATCTCTTTGGATCCACTTCACAGTATCCATCAAGATCAATAATTTTGTAAAGATTTTATTAAAACTTATCGATTTTTAGTTTTTAGTAGTTTTTTAAACGATGTTAAAAGTATTTTAAAAATACATATTTTCGTTAATAATTAAATGAAAGAAATGGGTTATTTTCAAACTGCATATTAGATATATTTTTCTTTTCAATTGTGCTGGCTTTGTTTTTCACTTCTTAATAACATGTTTATCATCATTTTCTTATATGCTTTCGTTATAGCTTTTAATTTAAAATCTGCTGTGTAACTTAAGCGTTTTTGCTTGCATATGACACTATATGAATATGAATATTTTCAGAATGAAACAGCTCGTGTCAAGTCAAAATGACGTTAGTAAATTACAACTGCATTATCTTTCAGAAGAACCGAATTTATTCTAACGTAAGTGGATAAGGCTGATTATACCTGAAATAAATCTGCTGTGTCATGGCGTCACCTGTTACTTATTTTATGAAATAAGAACAGTATTTTTTTCAAAACTTTCTTGTAACCTTTTCTGGTAAAAAATGGGACATTTTCTTTCTTTCTTTTTTTTCCCCCCTTTCTTTTTTTTTCTTTTTCTTTTTCTTTTTTTTTTTTTTTTTTTTAAATCAGATTACACTTGTCGACGTCTGATAGAACTTTTTTTATCATATAATTTGTGGATTATATACATGAAAATGCAGTAATCTGGATTTGATATGTAAAGAAGAATATGACTCTAATTATTTTTATGTTTCATCTTATAACTATTTTAATTTTGTATGTTTTGATATTTAGGGGGAATTTTTTCAATATTCGTTTCTTGAACTATCAAATATATCTTCTGTATGAAATATGTGAAACATATTCATGTCTTATTTTAAGAAGTCATTTTTACTTAATTTGTGTAAATAATTTACTATAAAATTTTTCAAAATTTTTAAATTTTGGCGATTTTTTTATTAAAAATATTTTGAGTTTCATTCATATTCAAAAGTTGGGTTACTAATTACATATTTTACCAACATATTCTAGTTCAATTACATTTTTTTAGATTTCAAAGAATTCTTTTTAAATTGTTTGTAAAAGTTTGTAAGATTTATTGTCAAACATTATTTATTAAAAAATCAATGTCATTACAAATGCCTGTAGGCTGGATTGTGAATTTATTTAGATGTGTGTAATAATAATATACAATTAAAATAATACTTTTTCTGTTAAAATTGAAATGAAATAACACTATATTTTATTAATTATTGAGAATAATGGGTAAAATCCTAGGGAAATTAATACATCTGTTTTAATATAAATAGTGAATTGTGTAAATAAATTATTTTACGTATTTTTTGTAATGGATTATCTATGAAACTTAGTGTAATGACTCACTAAATTGATTGCAGTGTTGATGGTTTTGTTCTTATTTGTTTATCAGTAGTTCAGTTAATTTCATTAAAAAAAAATCATTTCTTACAGCTTGAAAGAATTTTTAGTTTTATCATGCCAATGATTAAATTAGGGTTTAATTATTAGAGAGTTATTTAGCAATATGATGTCTTATGAAGAATGTTTAATAAAATTTATATTTTCCTAAAGTTTTAAAATCAATTTTTCCAAATCTGGAATATTCCAAAATTTTATTTTTTTATTTATTTATTTATTTTTTTTGTAATGCAAAATAAAATTAAACTAAATGAATATGTTTGAAGTATTTTGCATATTTAAATTAATGAGAAATAATTGTGTTATTACAAATTAATCTTGATTTTAGTTAAAACTAATTACACTCAGTTGAAGACTGCGGTAGCCTAGTTGCTTAAGATGTCAGTCCCGTAATCGCCTGGTTGTGGGTTTGATTCCTGGGTGACTAAAGAAAATTGTGTTCAATAATGGTGACTATGGCACGTAAAATATGTTATGGTCACAATGTTCTCCATGTTCACATTCCAAACTAATACCTCTGCAGGTGTTAGGAGCCAGGCCTTAGGTCTTCCTATCTCTAAATTGAAAGACCTAGATGGGGTGCTGCCATCAATGAGTAAAAGTCGTACTTACACCCTTATGACGAAGGGGGGGATCTATATTAAAATGGAGGAAGCTCTTTCTGATTTCATTTGCTTAGTTCCCATTGGACGGGCTTGGCCTAACCAAATACCATTGACAACAACAACAGACACAGTCGAAATTAAAATATGCTATTTAAAATCAATATTTAATATACTTTCTGGTTAAGCATTTTTAAGAAATCTTAGAAGTTGATATTTACTGGTTAAAAATTTGTTCATCTAATTACTTTTTGTGTATCTATTATTTAAAGAACATCAAAGTTTGTCTCTCAAATAAATGAAACAAACAATTCAAAATTTATTCAATAAATTGATTCAGCATAATCCTTTTTTTAACAAAATGCTTGCTGATATAAATAAAATGAAAGAAAAAAAATATGTGTATATTGATATTATTCATTTTTAGAATAGATCCTTTACAAGAGAAAAAAATGTTGCTCATATCTGTAGATATTAGTTTTACTTTATTGTCAATCAGCAGCTAATTTTTGTGGGTAAAGGCTAAATCAGGGTCTACAGTTTAAAGTAAGATACAAACCACTACAAGCCTTCAAAAAGTCAAAACTTTTAAATCAAAGTAATGTCAGGAGTTTTTTGAAATTGTACTAAAGTTTGCTTTGATCCTATTAATATAATTGATTGTATCGACAATAATTTACAATCAAATAATCAAAATGACTGTCATTTATTGAGAATTTTTTTTTTTTTTTTTTTTTGCTAATATTGTTATCAAACGTTTATTGAGTGTAAAGTTTCTGTTATGTAGTAGATTACACATAAATTTAAAAACAGTTTAAAAATTTAATTTTTTAATAAATCAACCAAAAATTTAATGTTTGGACTAAGTTAACATGAAAAGGATTAAATCAAGCTGAAACCATCTAGTACAGAAAGCTTCGTCTCACTCTGAACTGTTCTATTACAGTTGGTGATTTAGTGTGTATTTATTTTTCAATTCTAGCATAATGCTTTTAATTTATTCAAGTGGCATTTAATTTGTTTTCTAACACCATAGAACACTTGAATAGTTATAAATGTTTTACAATGTCTACATGGATTCAATTCTTAGACAATTGCTTACATTCATCACACTTAGTCCACATAAAAATCTGCAACTATAAATCATTGTCAGATTTTTAATGTTGTAAGACAAACTAGACATTCCACAAAATATCTAAAACCAAGAGTCCAAATACTTCATCATATTATTAAACTTTTGATTTTCTTATGTGCTCTTCAAACAATTAAAAACACTGATTTTGTTTTAAAATATTTAATTTAATAATGTGCATTTTGAATTTTTCTTTATATTTCTAATAAAAATTTGCTTTTAATATTAGAATGAAGCTTTTAGGAAATAATTTAATAATTTCTTAATTAATTTAAAGAATTCTAAAATATACTGGTTTCCTCCATTCTCCATAAATCATGTGAAAAAAACTTTTCCATATAATCAGTAAAATCAAGTTCTACTATGTTTTTTTACTTTTAATTCCTATTTTCATTGGAATAAATGCCTGCTGTTTACAAAAATATAATATTATGCTTTGTGTCTTTTTATATAATATTCAAGAAGGTATTTCTCAAAGTGTGAATAGTTTAATATTTATTTTGTGTGTTTAGATTTAAAATTCTAAATTTTTTATTTGTTAATTCCTTTCATTACACAATTTCCAGAAAATTCAGCTTGTTTCCCCCTTGTAATTATACTTTGTTAAATTCTATCTATAAATGTTAATATAATCATATTTATCTTTTTGTACTTACTTAATAATTTATGTATTAGGAATTGTTTGGAGATGTTGGGCTGATAAAAAATGCTGAAATGATACAACCAGGCACTGCAGAAATAGAATTTTACTATTCTTCTGATGCAGTAAAAGCATGTGAGCTTTATCATAATCGATTGTTGGATGGTAAGTTTATCTTCAATTGTCATTTCTGTAAGAATATTTCTCAATCTTTTTATGTATTAATTGTAACCTTGTTTATGGTATTAGGCTTAAATTTGCTATGACTACAGCAAGAAACATTTAAAGATGATTTAAACATTTTAATGTTGAACAAATATTCACAATATTAGGAAGGGAATTGATTTCTAAATCGTGCAGATTATTTATGTGCATAATGGAAATAGAAAATAAACTTAATTTACCATAATAGTAAACAAAAACATCACCATATTCAATAAACTTTGGTCCAACAGTTGGAATAGACTGTGTTAGTTTCAGATTTTAATAACAAAGAAAAATCTTTGTAATATATTGTAATAATAATGTAGTTGTATGTGTAGTATGGTTTCTTTTATTGTTAAAGAAATTACTTATAAAGAATTTTGTTTGCCTTTGTTTTACCACCACTATTTTCTTTCAATTTCAATATCATTGTTTGGTGCATATGGGGCGAGGAAAAGTTCTTATTTTAAATCATATTTCTTTCATCATTAATATTTTATGGTATTTTCTCAGATTTAGTCAAATATGATTTTTTTTAGTTATGCACAGAGCATTTCATGAATTCCATATGCAGATACATTTAAATTACTGAACAGCTGGTGGTGAATAACGAGCAGTTTTGGAAATCCCTTCTATACAATTGCTTCCATTTACCTTGGAAGTATTGACTGATACTGTAACAAAAGTCAAATTAAGAAAAGTTTATGAAAAAAAATCATTTTATGTATTAAAATTAAAAAAAAATAGGAGACAATAGAAATAAGTTGACAAATATATACTTTTTACAATACAAATATATACCTTTTTACTCAAAACCATGTTATGCATTCAAATATTTAGTGAAAAAATTTGGTACCAAAATTGCTTGGCAGGAAAATATAGTTGTTTCTCTGTTTTGTTATTATTTTTCAAGTATGATTTCATTAATTTATTGTTTCTGGCTTGTTATAGGTCTACCCATGCAATGTTTTATTCGACCTCAAGTACAGCAAAGGAGTTTAATCTCTCAAAGGTATTCATTTCTTGTTAATTGTATTCTTGTGTGTTTACTGATTTATTTTAAAATATTAATTCATGCAAAGACAAATCCATGTGAATAAGATTTTGCTTAGAAATAACTTATATTAGAAAATGTTATTTTCTGCACACTTTTATTCAGAATAGTTCCTGTTTATTAATGTAATTCGAAATAATGTAATGAAGTCTTCGCTAACTTAAATTTTGTAAAATGCTCACATTGTGACAAGCATTTATGAAATGATGAGACTTACAGCTTTTTGTTTCATTATAAGTGGTGAATCATAAAAATGAACAGTCTAGTATATAAAAAGACAAAGTTATGGTATTTCAGACAATTTTACTGCTATTAGAGTTGCATTGTTATTTCTTTTTATAAAAAGTACATTTTGTCTACAAAATTTTTATGAAGTTCACTATTTAAAAGTGAATGATATTCTTAATGAAATTTTAGTATTTTTAATGGCTATTAAGCAAAAGAAAGATAAATGTAAGAATAATTTAATATGTGTATAATAATTTTAAACATTTTAAAGTAAACTTCATCATTTTGTTAAAGAGAAAATTGCTTGCAACTTTCTTTTAAAATAAATTTCAGAAATTTTTATTTGTATAATACAAAAATTCTAAATTTTTATAGAACTTAACCTTTTGAATAAATGACAAAGAATTAATAAGCTTTGTCATATAAATATTTGTTATAAAATATTGGTTTAATTTTTTATACAGAATAATTTGTGATTATTATGAAAACAAGTCATAGTTTTCAACTATACAAATTTTATTATAAAATTAAATTTTTATGCATAGTTCATTTTATAACATGTTTCCATTAAAAGGCATGTAAGTTATGCAGGAATACATTTATAATTTTGTGCAAATACTTTCTTTTAACTTAACATTAACATCTTTGTAATCATACCTTAGTGATAATAGTCACTCTTATATTGGGTTGTTCGGAAAGTAATTTCGTTTTTTCCTGTCAGAGGACTTAATTACGTTTTTTCGAAACCAACTTCACACTTAAGTCGCATAACCATTATATGTCTTCAGAGCTGATATTGCAAGGCTTGTGTGTGAAAAAGTTCTATTAATTCTACGCAGTAGTTTTTGGTTGGTGCCCTTTTAAATATGGAGAGCAATAAGCAGCATTTTCGTCATTTTTTACTTCAGAAAAGGTAAAAATGCTGTCCAAGCGAGAAAAAAATTGACGGATGTGTATGGAGAAGGCGTGTCAAAAACCACCTGAACCAGTTTTTTGCCAGCAAGGACCAAAACTTTTATGAGAGGGGAATTATGTTACTGCCAGAAAGATGGCAAAAGGTGTTGGACCAGAATGGCTAATATATAATTTAATAAAATATTTATTCATTATACGAAAACTGTCTTTCATGTTCCCCAAAAAAAACGAAATGACTTTCCGAACAACCCATTATAAATTAGTCGTTATTACAGAAAATTTTGTAACTTTTATCATATCATTTATGATTGGTGTAATTTCAGATAGTGATTTGCTGTATCATTGCTAAAAATATATGGAGAAATATATATATATATATAATATATTAATTTAATTAATTATATTATATTATATTATACCCAAACATTTTATTAAATGACTATCAAATTATTTTGTAAGTTCCTACTCTAATTGTAGTGGGAGATTGTGCATTTACATGTTAATGTATACCTTAAATTTTTTTTAATTATACCTTATCATTTGTTAAAATTTATATTTTATTAAAAATTGTATATTTATTTTTAGATTAGGTGAACGTTTGCAGAAATCTCTTATTAATCGTAATTTTCCTTCCACCTCTTCTGCCAATTCAAGAGTAATGCATAATCCTCGAAATGTCCAATTTACTGTGAAATTAGCATGAATCTTTCTTTTGTCAAGTCTCTTCACTTGTGTTTCATATGTTATGTAAATGATTATCTTGATAAATAAAATGTTTTTTATTGTAGTTATCCAATATTTAATAAAGTTCTATGAATGAAATTTTTTCACCGATAAAATAAAAAAAAAACTTTAATGTATATGTTAACCTAGCGGTTTTATCTTTCTTTTAACTGTAAGTATTCTATAAACAGCTTCTTATGTATCTTTTATAACATTTTTGAGGATACAAGTTTTAGTGCTCTAGTAAAACATTGATTTATTGGAAAATTTTGTGGAACAGATTTAAATATTTAGAAAGAGTGCAGGAGTGTAATTTGGTATAATGTAGTGAACTGTCTAATAGATAAAGGCTGCTGTAAGGCATTTGAATATCTACATTTGGATTTCCAAGATTTTTATACATTAGAACCATAGTTGCGTGTCTAAAGTAGAAAGCCTGGAAAATTACATAACATCAAACCAAATGTGTATACTGTAGTGCATCTTATAAGTTTTCACTAAATTATATGAATATTATTTCCGCAAAATTCTGAGAAATGACTATATGCTCTTGTCTGTGAATATCATGCAATGCATTATTTTCACATGTACTATAAATGTATAAGGCAGGCAGTAAACCTGCAAACTGGGTATCTTGTGGACAGTTTCTGTTTTGTGGACCCATGGTGTCTGGTATATCTGCCACTTATGAAATAATCACATGATTAATGACATCATTCCAAGCATTGACCAATGAAAGATTATTTATAATTCGAATTCTAATATAATTGTTTTTTCACTTGAATGTATTTTATTATACACTCATGCTTTTTTTCACATAAAAATAAACCGATTTGGAGAATATTTCCAATCAGACATGATTATTGTTAAAATTAAATTGTAATTCTTTTTATAAAATTATTTGAAGAAAAGAATAAACAATGAAAACATCAAACTTTATAAAAACCGAGAGGATCTAATTAATATTAAGTGTTCTAAAATTGATACCTCTTATGTGTGAAAAATTTAGATAACATTTCCAAGGCTTAATGTTTTGGTTGCAACGTAGCTTATATAGAATATATTTAAAAGTGTTTAATTTGAAATTAACCCTTAATTGAGATCATAATTTAAATAGTGATAATTATATAGATAGAAATGTCTGTAAAATACTTCTACAAAAACTTGCTACTTTGTAAACATTTTTATGCGTGAGTTCTTTGTATTAAATTAAAAATCATAATTCAATTAATAATTATAT
>JAPDSC010138068.1:11515-30535 GCA_026290005.1 Latrodectus geometricus
GATGTATTTAAATCTAAATCCTTTATAAACATTTCTTATTTTATCAATCATTTTAAAGGAAAAAAACCTTGCCTAACCTTAAAATTAAATTTCTTTGTTTTATACTTTCATAATTAAATTATCATCTTGAAAATAATATTTATCTGGCAAAATATACTTTTTTATAACCTCTTTTTTTAATTGTTTGATAAAATAAGAAATGTTTATAAAGGATTTAGATTTAAATACATCGCAAAAATTAAATACGTGAAGAGATTTGTATGGTCCTCTAAAATTTATTCAACAAAAATAAACATGATAAAATTTGGAAAGGTTGAAAATGTAAGCATCATGAAGAAAAAATAATTGATAACAAATTTTTAATATAAAATATTCTGCTTATATTATATTAATATA
This sequence comes from Latrodectus geometricus, assembly GCA_026290005.1. Classification (NCBI taxonomy): domain Eukaryota; kingdom Metazoa; phylum Arthropoda; class Arachnida; order Araneae; family Theridiidae; genus Latrodectus; species Latrodectus geometricus. The sequence continues at coordinate 11,912 of JAPDSC010138068.1, forward strand.
TAAAAAGTTTTATATAATACAAGTATTCTGTTTGTAAATATTTAATTACGTAAAGGTTGGAAATCACTTAGGCTTTAAAAATTGAATTAAATGTGATTTATATTCTGCCAAAAATAATATCTTAGAAAGAAATGAGTTGTTTCAATTGATATATTTTCAGTTTTAATAGAATATGTAAATTTTGTATCCGAATAATTTTGTTTATTTGAATGTTTTTTGTAATATAATATGGTAATTGAAGTGTTTTCATCAGATATAATAAATATATGAGTTAAAATCTTTGCCATTTGAATTTAATTTACAATGCCATTATATGACGAAAACATTATGCATATTACTAGCATTAATTATAAATGATTCTAATCTTCAATTCAATATCTAAGTTTGACTATAACATCGGGAATAATGTTTTCAATAGTTCGGAATCCATTCTCAATCATAATTCCCAATTGAGTTATGAAAAGTATTCAAAAAATGATAGCAAAGCTATAGACTAATCAACGCACACGCATAATTTTTTTTAAATATTTAAATCTATATTTCCCTATTATTGGTAAATAAAAAATAAGTTGGAAAACTTTATTCTAAATACGCATAAAGTTTTTGCCTAAGCATAATGCAGTAGCAAATCTATCTATTGATCTTGATTTGTATATTATTTAAAAATTTTTGTCTTTGTAAAATGTTAAAATGCAAATGATATTTTAATCTCTTTTCGATTAAAATGATTTAAATAAAGTTTTGAGAATTAGTGAAACATGTAATAGATATATTCATTTAAAATGTTCATTACTAATTTACCACTTCATGTAAAGTAATTAGCAGTCATATGTGTACAGAAATTGCATATATTCTAATTTGGAAAGGTTATCATCTGCATATAGATATTTAATTGTTGATATGAACATTATGTTTTTCTAAAAATATAATTTATTAGATTCATATACATGATGAATAATGGAAAAGGTAAAAATAAATTTCTGCAAATTCTCTAAGTTAATGTTTGCAACTTTGTTCAAAAGTAAGAGCTAAAAACCTAGTTTGGCTATCAAGAATACATTTTATAAATAATTTAAGACCAAATATTTTTCAATAGGTTGTATTTTACCTTTGGTTGCATTTCAAATATTCAACCATAATAAAGGAAAACATTATTGGGATTTAAATCTCTAAAGTATTCTTCCGTATGGACATCAGATTAGGATTTAATAGAGTTCGTTTGGTTAAAAAATGAAGTTATTTCACTTTCAATAAATAGCATTTATGGGCATCTGTACTCTTTAGAAAAAACCTATGCGTGGTAGATGGAAGACGTCTATTGCTAATAAATCAAGAGCAGATAAATAAATCAAATCATTTAGTGGTATTTTCCTCCATGAATTTATCGCCCAGAATTGTAATTTTTTAAGCTAGTTTTGTTGATATCTTGGGAATTAACTCGCTAAAGATTGGTAATTACAAGCTTATGTTTCCAATACTCAATCTCATTGAGCACTTATAAAATTATCCCATTAGACGTATGAATGAATGATTTAATTTCTTATACAGTGCCTTTAAATGAGCTAGATAAGATTATTGTATGACTAACCTTTCATTCTGGTTGAGGTCTTGAAAACGTAACGTTATGCATGCACAATGAATAATCTTATAATTCTGCAACTAAAGGTGAATAGATTCTTTATTAAAATCCATTTATAACAGACATTTTATATTAAATTTTTAGCGTTTTATCATTTATTTGGAAAATATTATTCAACATTGAAATTGCGTAGAATCAAATAAGTAATTATTTAATGTGTCTCCATCAAATGTTATAACAGTGTTTATTTACTCTCAACTCAGACACAGATTGAACCTCAACTTTTAGAGATCATAATAACTTGTGTTTTTGAAAACTGTGCTTAATTATATACACTGTAACAATAACTTTTACATTAATAACAATTCTCATTAATGCAATTATTTTACTTTGATTTAAGGGGAATCAATCTAAAGCAAATTATTTGCTTCTTTGATAGAAATCTTTTTTATAGGAAGAATATGAAATTATTAAGAATCTCCAATTATTGTGGAATTTAAATTAAAAGAAAACAATTAGACTTCGTAGGACATAAAAACGCACAATATAATATCATAATCAATGTTCACAGCATTTCCTTCTTGCAAGATTAAACACATTTCCATATATCATTGTGCACATGCTTATCATACATCACACGCGTGTTTAAACCAAGCTGTTTGCGTCATATTATTACAAAGAACAAGGGGAAATTTCAGTCCCCGCTTAGATACGTCGTTGGTCATTTAGTCGCCAGTCCTCCACCCTCCCCACATCCCGTTTACTCATAATCACAGGAAGTATAACCCTAGCCCTGATATAATGACATCAACGTTTAATTATGGTTGCAATAGATGCCGGCAATTGAGCAAGCTGAAGAAGCGAAGGCTCACGACGTTGTAATTACGGATTGGGGAGCGTCACTGTCTTCTTTTCCTCCCGAAACGCTTTTGATTTTATTTTCGCCGGGCGAGAGCTCTTTTTTATCTTTTGCATCCCGTCGTTAATGAGAAAAATGAGCGACGATGGAACTGGAGTTATGAATAAGCGTTCGAAGCAGCACGTCCACTGCTTGAATTTATTTTCTTAGCTGAATGCGACACAAAATCTGAATAATATCGATTTCTTTCTACCCTCCTATTAATTACCTAGTTAAAAATCCTCTTTTTGAAGAGCTTAAAAGCGTCTCGATGAAAAATATTTTACTTGCACAGAACTTTTTTTGGGAAATTTGTTCTAAAATTATAGGGATTAAAGTATTATCTGTGAAAATAAATATTTTTTTTTCTCTTTAAATGAAATCTCAAAAATCTAAAGGATCATTAAAAATATTATACTTTTTATCATTTTCAATTAATATTTTATACAGAAAATTTTGAATGCAAGTCCGCCTTTAAAGATAGAAGGAAAAAAATAGTTATTAATTTTTTTGTTACATAATTTTCTATACAGCTGATATTTGTTTCAATATTTAAAAGTTATATAAATAGTGTCTAAACAGGATAGTATTTAATTTTTCTGTGTGTACTTGAAAATTTCAAAAGAAAAATGCAACACTATGAATTTCAAACACAGTTTATCTTACAAGCTTGGAAATTAAAATATGCAAAAGCTTTAAATTGCAAAGAAATATTATATAACTTTAATATAGCTCAATGAAAGTAATTTTGGAAAACAATATCTAGAGTTAGGAATATAAAATTGATTTGATGAGATATATATTTTACATTTATTTTACAACAATTTAGAGCTACGTTTAAATCATGAGGTAATTTTATTATTTAAAATTTTGAAAGTTATTTAAATTGTTGTATTATTTAAGTTTCGAAATTTTTAAAACATTTTGAATCAAATTTTTATTTACATTTCTATATTAGCCATTTTGAGAATACGGATATCATATTTCCCAATATGGATGTCATATCTTTATTGAAAATTGTGTTCAATATAATGCGACAACAGGGAACATCCTTAAAATAATGTCAAATCTTTCACTGTCCAACATATAATTCGAGAAAACTTTTCATAAATAGTGATCTGTATCTGCGTATCACAAGGGAGAAAACATGGAAACACGAGGGGAAAGCACCTACCTCGATGCATGTACATGAAGAAGCGCAATGTCCATCTCTCATTGTTCAATAAGGGCTGGAATCAAATCCAAAATTTTCAACTTGAAGAGAGTTGCCCTATCACTAAGTCATAATGAGGAATATTTAATATAATTGTTTTAAAATTTTAAAGATATTCAACACACCGTACCGTACCTTTTTACCGTACCGTACCGTTACGTTACCGTACCGTACCGTACCTTACATACCGTACCTTTTTTTAAAGAAAGCAATTTTCTTCAAAAAAAGTTACCTTAGTATAATATAGAAAAAGATTCCATTATATTGTTGGAAAGAATGCTAAGAACAGGTATTTTATTTAAAAAAAGATCAATAATTGATTCCTGTAAATTGATACAAAATATCTGATAATTAGAGCACAAATTCCTCTGTTTTCTTTTTAAGCAAATTTCTATAAGAATATTTACGTTGGATTGAATGTTCCTATAGAAGAAAGTTAGAAAACTATTTGTGATGAGCAATATATAAATTGTTTGAAAATATTTTCTAAAAAAGTATTTTTTTAGAATAGAATTGGATCTGCATTCTTTTTCTTTATTTAGTTTTGTATGTTATAGATTTTCTGCATGTACTGCATGTTATGATTTTTAAAACTAGTGTTTTTATATTAGGGCAAAAAAATCTTAATTGTGATGCTGACAGATCAGAGAATTATATTAATGATAATTAAAATTGAAAAGGAACTTTATATTTAAAGTTCTTTTTCAATTCTAATTATCAGTTTATTGAGTAAAGTAAAATAATTTGAATTGCTAACTTAGCTGAAATTTATGAGCATTTTCGTTGAGTAAATGAAAAAGGTACTAACAATGTCTCAACTAATAATCTTTGAGAATATACTTGTATATCTTAATTATAGTAATTCTGTTTCTATGTCAGTATGCATTAGTGTTTAATTTCATTCTATATCAATATATTCGGACTCAAAATTCGTGTTAAAAATATATGAAACAAAAATATTTTCAATAAAATAAACAAATATGGGTTATCAATTTTATGAAGAGTTGCAACACAATGCATTTTCGTTCGTTTATATCCTGAGGATGTTTATAATACAATGTGTAAACATTTTATGACTAAATTATTTAAATTATATCATTTTTCAAGGAAGTGTAAGAAATATGCCGTAATAATTGTTGTAAATTAATATCTATAATTTTGACATTTCATTTTTGATCAAAAACTTAATTTTTAAGACAGTGTGACTAATAAGTTAGTAAATATTTATTCTGTGTTGATAAAAAAATCTTAATTCTGATTTCTAGATTTATTTATATGTTATTTACAATGCAACGAATCATACACAAACTTTGCATTGTGCTATTAAACTTTGTGAATATTTACTATCAATTTGAAAATTACATTAAAAATTAAAAATCTTTCGAATTATGATTCTATATGTGTGATTTAAAAAGAGCTGTTAATAAAATTTGATTTAATTTTGATCTTTTGAAGCTCAATTAATATTTTCATATATTGATATAATTTCATTATCATTTTTTTATATTTTTATTGATTTTCAATTTCAATTTTTATTTATTATTTTTAAACTAAGTTTAAAATGGTATATTAAGTTTGCAGTACTGTTTTATTTAATGTTTTTGAAGCTGAAAGTACTCTAATAATGGTTAAGTTTTGGTTTCAGTTTGTTGAAAACTCATTCTCAAAAAATTTCTTGTATGTAATAATTATTATTTTATCTTACTAAAGTTAACTTTAATAGTTTGAAAGCAAATTTTTCTTGGTAAGACAAACGTTTCTGTAAATGAAAGAAAAAATTCTTTACAGTTCATTACAATTTAGCTGATGAGCTGTGTTTAAATATTAGTTCAGAACTCAATTGCATTAATTGGTACAATTGAATTGTGGTAACTTGTTTTCTTTATTTTTCAGTTACCATTATTTATAATAATATAATTAACTTCTCATTAATGTATGTTAATTAATTATATTACATACATTGTTAACTAATATTGCGGGCCATGTAATAACTCTAATGTAGAAAAATTCGCTTTTAAGCAAATTACAAAAGAGAGACCTAAAGTTGTTGATTGTAGAGCTAGTCATGATGTAACAAATAGTAAAAAATTTTAGATTTATGCTAGGTTATTTCAGGATATTAAAACTATGGTAAATAATTTTCCAGCTATTTATTCTTGTTAAGCCAAAGGTGAAAAAATTTTAAAAATTAAAAGATACTGAGATGAGAGCGCAAATAGTGACAAATAAGCCAAAAGTTAGAACAAGAATGATTCAGTAATCCATTTGGAGTGATGAAACATTTGTGGATTGGTAAAAAGAAAATTACCTTTAGTTAAAAATCTTTTAAAAAATTCTTTTAATGGCTCAAGTGGAAAGTTAAACAAGCACACAGCACTAAAAAAATTTAAAAAAAGTTTAAAATCAAATGGTCCCAATCAAATTGCTAGGAATTGTGGGCATTCAGTACATTTAACAATATATTTCACACCACGAATAATGAAACCCTATAACATAGTATTGTAAGTTGAAGTAGATAAACTAACCAATGAATTATTTCAAATTAAGCTGATTATGCCAAGTGAGAATAAATAGATTAATCCCATTATGTGTGTCTCAAAAAATATGAGAAGGTGAATCTTTATGTAGATTATACAATTTCAAATAGTTTCAAACTTAAAGATACAAGAGACTTTTTCATGGCTAATTTCATAGCTATGTTAAGTTGAAAAAGTGTTTCTGGAAAATTCTAGTAAAAATAAAACTTAACATTTAAGTGTATGTAAAACACATTCTGGGTATTACCAAGAAAAGAATATGTTTTTTGACAGACAAATGATGTAAGTAATTTCTTCGATCATCAAGATGTAAGAATACATCCCTGATATTTTCAATGAGATTTTAATTTAGAGTTAAATCACAAAAAGTTTTTTAAATATTATCAGTGGTTTCAAAAATATCAACAATTAATTAAATTTACAAGATTGGTTTCTATATGTAGATTTTTTTCGGTGATACCAGAAAGTTCAAGCTCACTTGTTTCTGTGGTTATATTATTAAAATAACTTAAGCAAGAAACAAAGAAATTTTTTAAATAAAGTTTTTAAGAAGATTGTTAATTTTGCGTTAATGTAAGTATTTTCTTCATTTATTATAAAGTTGACTTTTTCACAAAAAAAGAAGAAAAAACGTAAAACAGTTTTTATTCAATAAACTGAGATAAATACAGAATGGATTCCAAAAGCAAAATAATGTTGATAATGTATTCACAAACTTCAATGATTTCTCTATGTATATATTGGTTGGATATTACCTAAATCGTATAATGTTGCATAGTATAGTCAATAGGATTTGGATTTCTCTTAAGAATATTAGCTGAAATATACCAGAATGTTCGTGGAATTTAAATCATAAACTTAATGACCAGAAGTATTTCTGGCAGAAGATTAAAAGTTTTGATTTCCACGTGAAAATTATTAAAAATGATTCATATCCGTAAATGCAGGATATTTAAAAAATGAATATAAAAAAAAGAGTTTTTAATACTTTTTAGAAAAACTAGATCAAAATCAAAAGTTCTTCATCTTAAATAATACTGGGAGAGTTATGAATTACTAATACTAATATACTAATATGCAATTGCTTTAAAACATAACCATGAAATATTATTTCTTTCTTTATAATAAAATAATATTTTTTATAAAGTTGAAAATATATTTTGCTGTTCTGTAAAATATTTATCTGCTAACATATTCTAATTTTTATTGCTCTAAAAGAGTAAATTATTTTTATATTTGTGTGGGCTAATTTAATATCTTAACAATAATTTCGTATTGTACAAAGAAAATTTGAATTATGAACTTAAATATTATTGAAGAAAAACATTCTTCCAGAAATTATTTTGTAAATTTTATGCTCCACTTGTATATAAATTTTACTAATGGCTTTCTTAAATTAATTATAACCATTTTTATTATATTTTATTACAAACACATCAAAACTCTTCTACGTTATGCATTATTACTTACATTTAAATCTTAAATTTCTGCTATTACTGCTAAGCTGAAACTATTACTGCTAAGTCTTAACGATTCCTAATTTTTATTAGAATTTTCTTCCAAAATGCATTCTAAAAAATCACCGATAGTTTCAAACAAAAGCTAAAATAACAAAATGTTATTTCTTTCAAGTCAATTTCGTTTCATCATTTGCTACAGTGACAAACTTGGACACACAAGCTGAAATATTAAATTGGTAAATGTCAAAGTTCGCTGCAGAGGTTAAGAAGCAAGTCGTTGTTCTTTACCAAGTTTCAAGTTAAGCAGGCACGCACACGCATAACGGAGGAAACTGGAATCGGTAGTTTCCAAAGCTGTCGCCTACTATTTCTCCCATTGTCCTAAAATAGAAGTGACTTATGTTGGCAAAGCACGCTAATGTCAGCTTAAGCGTTAACTATTCACGAATATACTGCATTTAGTACACTTTAATTAACACGGACATATTTGTCATTCCAGCGACATGTAAATGAAGCTTTTGTCGTCCCAGGCAGAATGAAGATATGTAATCTGGAATGTCTGAATAAATGAAAAGTAATATATATATTATACTATAAATAGAAGAAATGGTTCAATTTTGTAAAGTTATTATTCTAGAAGGGCACATGATAGCAATTATGATGACTGAATTATGACTTTTTTTCAAAACAAATAGAGAATATTAAAATTTATTAAATATAGCATTAAGTCAAGTAATTATTTTAATTATAAATATGACAAAAATCACTAAATATGTTCTGTCATGACCTTTTTAAAAATTTTCTTTACAAATGAATAATAAACATGCATGAAGTTTATTTGTATCACTTTTTCTTCCAAAAAAGCTTGTTTCATTAAAAACATAATGTAATTTGAAAGATTTTTATAACATATTATTCTTATAAATTAGTTTTAAGACAAGATATTAGTTTTAATTTTAAATCATGTTACATAAATATTATTAAACTTACATTCATTGAAGAAAAAAAATATGTAACTTTTCTACGTACATAATAACATTTTAAAAATGAGAGAGAAGAAACCTTATTTTTATTTTACTTAAGACGTGTAATAGTTAATTATAATTTTACACTATAATATTGTTTAATTTTATTGGGAAGTTTTGTCATATAATTTGAAAAATTGTTTATATTGGATTAACTAAATTTATTTTGAGTCATGATATTAGTTCATAATTTTTTTAATCTTTTTATATAAATATCTCTTATATACTTCATATGCTTAGTAAAAGTAAACAAATATTTTTTGCATGTATCCCTTGGCGTTTTGTTACAAATGAGTAAAATATGATATTTATATCAATTATTTTAATTTTACCTGAAATATAAGTTTGCAATACACTGCACCTACACCTGCATATTGCATTAAATGGCTGCACTTGGAAGAAATGCAAATGGCAAAATGATGCTTATTAAATATCAAAATTATGCTGGAACTAAGGAGTGATTAAATTTATAGAAATTTAAGAACAGATTCTATAAGAAATTAGTATACAGAACAATCATTTTTGGCAGCAATATTATGCATCTCGTAGCATTTATACACCTGAGCATTGATTCAAATAGCTATAAGATGGCATACACAAATACAGCTTCTTCTATATACGATGCAATTATACATCCTTAAGGATTGATAATTGAAGTAAAAAGCAATCACTCTACAACTATATCCAGATTTTTTTTGTAGGTAAGATTTTTATAAATAATGAAGAACGTTCAATAGAGAACGTTTTCTGTATGAAGGAAACTCCGTAATTTACCAACAACATACGGTCACGTATAGTCTGCTAAAACGTAGTATTTCATATGGGTCAAGTAAAGAATAGAACAGAGAACAAGAGATATTGCAACGACCACCAATTAAAGGGCCGTAAGAGTGAAGAAGGAGTGATTGAGACGTGTATCCATTGGCACATTATACCATCGCTCTAGATGATAGACTAGTATGACGATGTAGAATGATTCCCTTCATTGTAGTTCTCCATAATTCATTTAAGCATGAATAAGGAGATAGGACTAAGTTACAAACATCGGATCTCACTAGAATGGGAATTTAAGGGTCGTCTTATTCATTTTACTTTAAATCATGTCATAAGTTTTTGTGGAGAAATCTTAAGAACATAATGAAATCAAAGAATTCCAAAAAGGTTTTCGAGCTCATGTGTACAAAACAAAGATAAATAAAAACCAATGATATGCCAACATTTCGCATACAATTGTAATGGAAAGAAGGAATTCTGAGCATGTAAATTCATAAATTTCAGAATATATATATATAGTACAGCACAAAGGCTTAGAGAATAAAATATATTTATTCATTATATTTCAAAAGATGAGAAATATTATTTATGTATTGATATTTTTATTCTCTTGAAAGCAGTAAAAATTATTAAGTACTCATAGTGTTGATTCATGTTTCAAAGTATAAAACAAAAATAAAATAAAACTTAAAATAAATTTTGGCTTAATAAAAAATAAATTTTATTAATTTGACAACAAAATGCTTCTCTACAAACATCTTACCCGTCTTGAGAAATTACGCCAGTTAATAGATTCATAAAAAATATATAATTAGTTATTCAGTGATACAATCACTTAAAACATAAAAAATCAACACAAGATGTTAAGTTAATTAATATTAATCCCTTTGTTATTATATAACTAGAATTTATTATCTACATAGAAACATTAAAGCCCTGTTGGGATTATATGTAATTAGTCAGATACATTTTTATAATGGACAAAAAGTGCTATAATTGGTATAAGGTAATAAAAATATTAAATGGATGCACATTTATTAAAGATGTTTCTTACATTCATGAAATGTAATAAATTAATATGACTAATACCTTAAAATTTCTCCCGATTTTAGAATAATGTAAGGGAAATATTTAATATTTTTAATTGCTTATATACGTCTTTTTTATCCCTTTTACTAATTAAAATTTTAATATTAAATTAGGCTTCATGTTAATATGAACATCAATGATATGAATACATTACTTTTAAAACTGTGTTTTAATCTCTTTTTCGTATACAGGAGTAGATAATATAGAAATGTACAGAAAAAATATTTGTAAACAAATTTACACTCATATTTTGCTTTCATTACATAAAAATTACTTTCGTATATTTTTAAAATGAATATTTACAAATATCTTTAAGGATATGCATGTAAAAAATATTTTTCAATAAATTTTTATAGTATCTACTCTTATGCTCTTGTATTTTTTCCGGCAAACTGTTTAGTTAAAATTATTTTACACATTTATGTATCTATTTGATCTAAATAATAAATTATTTTTAAATGTTCGGTACTCAGCCTTAAGATGCATCAAGAATTAATGTACTTTAATATAAATAGTCGTTCTGAGACAAGATGAAAGTAACTTCTAAGCCAGTGTATGTTTAGAAACAGTAATGCCATTAGTAGAGACATATTGATCAATGGAATGGATAAGACATTATCAAGACTATTGTTTTCAGCTCGATCAAGATAAATTTACCAAACTCAGCTTAGTTGCTGAATATTTCACGTGACCTTTCTCGAAATGAAGAGGTTAAATCCTCTTATAACTAAGTCTTAAATCAAACCAAATATTGTATTCCCCTGATTTGGTATTAGCATAATGTTTTGGGGTTGACATAAATATAAAATAAAACAAATATTTATTCCTTTATTTTACTATCCAGATACTCTTCTGTAATCTAACCCTTTCTTTTTTAATTCCAAATTTACTTAATTTAATCTATCAGTTTTATCAGTCTTTAAAACATATTTGATTTACATTTATCTTCAGATTTTTCTAATTAGATCTCTTTCAAATATTTAGAAAGGTATTTTTTAAGGGAATTTTCCTCTATTATTCTAAAAATCTGTTAAATGTCAAGTGCATTTGAATATGTTGTCAGAGACGATATTGCTAGTGATGGGCACAGCAAAAGAGGAAAATGAAATATCAAAATTAAATAATTTATTGCTTTAATCAATTTTTAAATCCATAGTTTTAAAGTTAATGTTAAAACAATATTTCTGTTCATTTTCATAAGTATATTGTTCATATAATGTATGCTATATTTTTCTATTTGAATTATAATTTTATTTAATTTACGTTATATATATATTTTATTATAAACTATAGGACTTAGCCGTAAATTATTAATAGGACATTGTTTAATAGTATAAGAAGTTCTATTTCCATCCGTGTTAAGCAAAGGAGTTGAATTTTGAGTTTCAGCTTTTTTATAGATTTGTTGGAAATTTAAGACTTCAGAGTTTACATTTTTACTATTTATGAAGATATCTTACAAACTACAAAATGCCTTCCCAAAAGGCTGGGAAAACATTTTAAATGCTTCAGTATAGCTTTTAGTTGTTTATGCAACAGGCTGCCAAGTGTAAGTGATACAATGTGAAAAGAATTTGTACCAGCTTTCACATGCGTAGTTATCACCTTGCCAATAATCTAACAGGAAAAATAAGTGTTTTATAATTATGCCAAGATTAGCCTGGATATAACCATATATCAAATACTTGCAATGGATGCCGTTGCATATTCCCAAAATTAGGATGTTGAGTTTTGCGATTATGCATGAGTTTTGCATATAATATTCATCGGTATTTTTTCTCCTCGATAAGAGCGAATAAAGTTTTGGATATTTTACTGAAGATAATAACTTACTTGGTTTTTAAACAGTCATAAAATCATTGTGAAACCACTGTTCATTCAAAAATGCGATTCGTTAGTCACCAAGTATTTAGGTTAGCGCTAATTATTTCATTGAACATATTCGTTACAACAGCATTATCTTTCTCAACTATTTAGCACAGAATAGCATTTTTAGTCAAAGAAATCACTTAACTAAAATTTGTTATACTCCTTAAAATATGTATGGGAAGAAAAAATATATGAACTAATGATGTCCCTTCAAAAGCATTTTTCAAGACAGGTGTGATCAATAACAGGTGTGACCAAGATTAATATTTCTAATAAAAATGATGGCTTATATTTGTAACCTAAGCATTCCTTATACACTTCCTTAATCATCAAGAGCTTATTTCTGTTGCAACTTCAGCTTCTTTTATCCTTGTTTCGAAGATGACAACTGCTCTACCATCCTTGTATGCAACAACCAGTAATTTTCGACTAATGTTCAACATTAAAGTAAAGAAAACATAATTTTGATGAAATTTTTTTGACAAATAATGATACTTTTTACTCAACCAACAATCTTCTCAAACATCACTGTTTGAAATTCCGAAATAGAAACTTATGTGGATATTTCAGATGAAAATTATCATTCATCTGGCTTTCTGCAGTTATTCTCAAGACAGTTTTGTATGAAACAGTTATTATAGTTTAATATAAGTTATTTTATATTTATATTACATATATTATTTTATATTATTTAATATTTTATTTTGCTGTTAAGTTTTTTACTCACACGTTGTTGTAAATATAATATAGAATATATAATTTTATCGTCAAATTGATTTTCAAAACTGTATTCATTAAGAACTGTATTTCAGCTATTAATAACGTGGATGAATTTTTAGAAAAATAAATGATATATATACATTTTCTTTCCTTTTTACATGAAACATAATTTTATTATATGAAATTTAAAATGAAAGAGTTCAGTTTTTAATTATAACTGGAAAAAATACATAAAATTAGATAAGGGATATTATTCATTTCTTTTCAATTTTCTTGAAGAATTCGATTGCCATTCTTTTAGAATTCATCATGATTTTTGAATGTTATCTTTTTACGTGATTTCTTTCTTACTTTATAATTATTTCTAATCCTTAATTAATTCTGTAAAGACTTAAGGAAACAAAAAAAGATTTTTCATTTTATAGCAATCCCAACATACGATTTGGTTATTAACTGCAAATCTTGATTTTAATAGAAGATAAATTTTATTCATTAATTTCTTGACTTCATTTTGGCAAAACTGAAATTGATTCTTAAAGTAAATATTGTTTCTCTGTAGTTTCATTTAGTTTAATATAATATTTAAAATTAATGTCTAAAATAAAATTGGTTGAAATAAAGGAAGGTTATAATTTGATCAATGATAAATTTAAAAGAAATTATAAGAGATAAAAATTAAATACTGTAAAAAATATCAAAGTAATTATATTAAAAACTAAAATGGTATACGAATAATCAGAAAAAAGAAATTAAAATGGCATGTTTTGAAACATTTTCATATTTGCATTAATAACAGTTTTATACATGAAGTCTAATATTTTCAAATGTGTATACATGATACAATATATAAGAAAATTTAATTTATTATTATCAGCTTTGATTATATGGTAAATATTTGAAGACAGTTTAAGTAAAGTTACACTAAAAAATATTTTTAAAATGAGTATTGATATAGAAAATTTCAAATCGTAGTGTATTAAACTGGTGAGTAAAACTTAAGAAACAGAATAATTTTTCCCATAACCCTACGAGAAATCACCTGAGAGACATGAATTTCAGAAATGAGTGACAGTCTTTTGTACTTAAATGAAGATAAAAATATAGTTGCTTAAAAAATAAATACAAAGGATAGTGTTTGAGATCAAACAAAAAAGGCTTTATTGATTTCTTAGTATCATTATATATGAATGTCTATCCACGAAAAATAAGCAAAAATTCCTTAGTATAGGATAAACTCTCCCCTTACTGCCATAGTAATTTCACACTGTCACTTCCTACTCAGCTCTAGATTGTCCAACATTTCTTGAATTAAGAGTACCCATTTTTCAATCAGTATTTGTTTCAATTGTTGCGTGTTTCTCTAAGGATATAATCATACAGCAAGGCATTCAACAAATGTTCTATGAGATTTAAATTAAGAAAATACGTTGGCCAATCCCTTCAAATGATTTCTTTCCTTTTTAGTAGCTGCTGAACAACACAAGTACAGTGTAGCCATGCACTTTAATCCATAAAAATGAAATCTTTCTCAATGCCACCTAGGAAAAAAAGCACATGGGGAAGGATCAACTTTTACAATCAATCTCTAGTTACATAATCTCGGCTGAAAGCATAGAGCTCAATCCTGCCATTTAGCATAATGTCTCCAGAAACGATAATTCAAAGACCACCACAATGGACTCTCTCTCTAATGATACAGGCATGAAACCTTGTCTCAACAACGCTCCAAACCAGTCAGAGAGAAATTAAAGTAAACCCAGAGATTTTAATCTGCCACAAGAATAGCTTGCGGCACTGACTCTTCTCTCGTGTGTAAAGAAACGCGACTCCTCTGTTGAAATGTCCTTTTTTGTGTTTTTTTACACCATTCTAAGCGGTGGGGCCATTGTTCGATTTTTAAAGGAATGCAATTTTTAATGGACAGTGCGTGAATAGGCTACTTTTGTGAAAGCGTCTGGAGATCTACCGTTCGATTATTTGTTGCCCCGTTGCTGTATGTAGTTGCTGAACAACTACGCTTGTTGAATAGTGTCATGCTCTTTTAATCTCAAGATTATATTTCTCTCATTCTCTGTATTTTTTCCTAGTGCAACCACCACCAACAACCGATTAACATCTATATCTATAATTTAAAAAGCTTTTTAAGCACGTGAAAAAACTCTTTTGTTGATTTAGGTAACTTTAGCTAAATTAGTCACATTGCGTCCTTCCTCCAGCTTTCTGATCTTTGTTTAACAAGTGAATTTATCCAGGTGAGTTCTTGCTGTCCTATTTCTTGAAAGAACTTACTTGAACTTAGAGAGAATATCTTTAATTTTGTCTCAGTCATTTCTTTTATTGTAATCTTGAACTGCTTCGATCACACGTATTTTGCGTATGCTCAGATCGCATGTGACTTTTCGTTCCTGACATTTGTATACGCATCTCTTTCTACTGAATTCCATGTTCAGGGTACTGATCACAGGAATCATTTTTATACAATTTCATGACTAGCTACTTAAAATTTCTATTTATCTTCTTGCCTAAACTTTATGATTATCTACTTAACATTGTTGCTGAAATTTTGCATATTAGTATAATAACAATTATTCTTCTGTGAGTGAAAAAGAATAGACTTGCTTGATAATGATTAATTTATTACTACCAATGGAAATTTTTTCCAGTTCCTATTCATGTAGAAGCAAGTATAATATGTTATCTCTTCATTAATTAAGGAAAAAGCTCAACAAGATAGACTTATTTTTGCAAGTGTTTTAAAATGCAACACAGCAATGTAACTGGTAAAAATTAAACTTTATTTTATGCACATTTTTATTTATTTAAGGAACTATTTTAGTCCAGAGTAGGTAGATATTTCTAGGTCACAAGATGCTTTTCAATCCTTAACTCTCTGTCACCTTCAATGATGATTGGGATCAAACAAATTTTTTTTAAGTATGTGGATCATAAAAATCAGCATGGATGATCATTCCAAAAGTGTTAGTGGTCCATCGGTTAAATTTCTTAGGTATTTATTACATTGACATACCTTAGGTATTTATTAGATTGATAGATACATGACTAAATAGGAGCAATAGATCACATCCAATACTTTACATTTTCTTGAGAACTATACACTTCAGACTGCAATCTGTTATAAAAAAACTGTTAACATGTTGCTATGAATCAATAGAATAAGTATTCTTAATATTTTTATTCCTTTTTCAATGCTAATAAAATTAAAACGATGTCACCAATCTCAAGAAATGATTGAATATCTGCAAAAGAAGCAGAATTGAGATATTGATAAGAAATAACTCCTCTTATGTTGAAATTGCTGAATAAGTTGATAGATCAGTGACTGTCTGACAAATGAAAATTGTGTTTAAGCAATATAAACCTTAGTCAATGAAAAATTAGAAAATATCAGGCAGAAAATGAGTACAAGTACTACTGATGATAGCATGATAATAAAAATATGTTTCAGAGAAAGAAACATTTCATCAAATATTGATAGATGTGAAATGAATGCAATAGGTATTTTTGTTAATTGAAAAAAATAAGAAAATTATCTTGTTTTGAACTTAATGGTAAAATTCCTAGGAAAGCACCATATTTAAGTCTTAAGTAAGGTAAGAGAGTAGTCTTAAGTAAGCAAATAGTCGGGAGAGTTGAGAGTAAAATGCCACTCTTTGATTGTGATGGACAAAAATACGTGAAGAATAGAGCAGGGGGGAATGCTATATCCTGATTGCATTGAAGCGTTTGCAAAGAATATAAAAAATGCTGTGATTTGGTTATGACTATCTGCAGGGGGCATTGAACATATTCAAGTAATTGATGGCATTTTGAATGTAAAAATTCCACCATACACAATACTCATTTGGAATCAAATTTTATACTTTTGATCAAGGATTTCTTTTCAAATAAAGCAGTAAGTAATCTTTGTCACATGAAGAAAATATGCAATTAATGGGTTAAAATTAAAATATTGGATTTTATATATTTCAGCCAGAAACGGCCTTGATCTGAATTCTAATGAAAAATGTTGACAACGTTTGTATGTTCTTGTTTCAAAAATGTGTCTAACAAACCTAGAGCAATTTATTGAAGCTATAATTACCTCTTGGGATCATGTAATTAAAAAAAATGAAATACTACCTCACTCGATGAATAAACGCTATAAAGCCGATTTAAAAATTGCGGCTATCCTACTGAATATTTATTTCTACTAAATACTGAATATTTATTTTACTAAATATTTATTGTATAAATAAATAACTTTAAAATAAATACAATGGAAGTATTTTATATATAATTTGACTTTTTCTAACACATAAATCTTTCACAATTCCACTTTTTAATTACATACTATATGTATATGTATACATGTATATGTAACCATTTTTAAAAAATTATCTAAAAGCATATCAATCTTTATTCTTAAAACCATGTATTTATTAATAATGAAGATATTTCAAGATGTGTCGAAATTATTTCCGTTCACAAATTAATTGCTTCATTTTTTATAAGAGATTTTGCACAACTCCTTCTGACAAGTATTTTTATATTAAAGCATACTGCAAAACAAATTTTCATTTCTCTTTTCCCAGAATTAATTTTAGAGAATTTCCGATTTTTTAAATGTGCAGCCTTGTTAAAAAAGAGGTATTATATCCAATTAAGCATTACGCCAGCTGAAGCTCTTAAACAGTAACTAGCTAATGATATCTCTTAGGAGTTTTTAGGATTTTCTTTGCCTCCTGAATATAAATGTAATTATTTTGCTAATATTAAAAGTTTTAAGAAATGCATTCTAAAGTTAATTTATTTTCTTCAAAGCTAAGGAATATATTTATATAATTATGTTTGCAATATTTATTTTAATTTAAAGAACACTATAGTGAATTTTCTCTTAATAATTTTTCTTAAATTTAGTTTCATATTTTCTTCTTTTATTTGTATTAATAAAAATTATACAACGTTTAATTTTGAAATTTGTAATTAATCAATTAGTATAAACAGATAATTAGAGATGTTTATAATATAAATTAATATAATAAAATAGCTTTTCTATATCTTTTTAAAAAATAAATGCTTAAAATTATAAAAATGTATTTATTTGTTCATTTACTGTTATATTTTTATTTGAAGTAATTTTATTGCATAGTACTTATAAAGTATTTCATATTAATGATAGTTTATTGACATCTTTTTACCCCAATTAAAAAATAATTATTGCCATAAAAACAATGTAACCAAATTTAAAAAATATAATTCCATTAAAGGAAATGAATTTGTATCTTGGAATTTTTTAAAGCATTTTTATAACATAAAATTATTTCATTTAATCTTATAGTTGTGTTTATTTTGCTTAACAACTTGAATTAAATATTTTTCATTATTTATTATCCATTTATTGAATTTTATTTAAGTTATTAAATAATGATTTTTTTTAAATCATTATACAAAAAGTTTAAA